>CM049192.1:4143275-4460581 GCA_026770425.1 Boechera divaricarpa
ACCCCACCCACATAGCCCAAATCTTAGTTAATATTACCAAATTGTCCATCTTCCTTAACTAAAGTGTCGGTCATTTTCTTCCTTTGAAGTATGGCTTGGTCCACTCTTGCTTTTGCTTTTATTGTTTGTATTCAATTTTATATTGCCCTCTCTGTAAAATATATTTCCCAAACAGAGTTTTGGAAATTTTTGGAAACATTATTTTATTATTTTATGGTTGTCTCTCAAATACTATAAAAGAGAGTATGCCTGAATAAACAATGTGGCGGCGTGGAGTAAATTGGATCTGTCGATCTAACTACTTTGTTTTGTTTTGTTTTGTAGCGAAGATTTTACTCAATTTCATTTTTAATAATATAGAATAATGAAGCATCACGTCTTGTAGGTGTCATGTGATGCATTCTTGCTAAAACTGAAGGAAAAAAATTAATAGAGAGAAAGACACCTATGAGCTGTGATTTAACAAGAGGAAATAAAAACAAAGAAGAGTGTTGTTGCTTCGACAGATCTCATCAGCTTCTGAGGTATGCGACAAATGTGTGCAGACACAATCTTAATATAGTGCATAGTACTCAAGGTACGATGTGTCGTTGTGTTGTTCATGTGGAGTTACCTTTTTTTGTTTTGGTTAGTGGTTTTGTTAAAAGTAAAAACCCCACCAGGTCTACTAGGCTTAGTGTGAAAGGTATTTTATAAAGTTATGGACTTTGTTAGCTTTTACTTAAACCAATTTTATCAGCTTTTTAACTCTTATTATATGGTGTAAATATCTTTCTTTCTTTTTTGGCTTATGAGTATTAATCCTTATTAAACACTTGAGTATGTTTATATTTTTTACCTTTTGATCAAAGAGTAATGCTTATATCACTGGGTATCATCGATATGTACTTTGTAAAAACCCTACAAATTTTTTAAGATGGTCCAAATTTGAAAAAGTACACATCTAAATAATTAAAATAACATAAATGAAAGGCGGGAGAGGCATGTGGGAGTGTGACTGCTTTCATTAAAGACAGTCTACTTTATATAGTTTGATATGATTTAATGTTATGGCGAATACTCTCTTCGGCTACTAATTTTATGATTTAAAGCTGCACTAGGCACTAGCTGTATATGTATGTGGACAACATAGTTATCTATTGCCGTTTCATTTCCCAATAACAAATACACTTTGGTAACACGAAGAAATACCATAAAAAATAAAATTGTAAAATATAAGAAAAACACTTGAACTAATTAACTTATATAATGGCATAGACAATTTAATTTTGGTAATTACATTTGTAGAATAGCATATTGCTAAATGTTGATTTTATGATTTGATCAAATTCTGTAAAATCATATTATTAGGCTGCGGTGGCTATTAAATTTCCATCTTATCTTATAAATTGAGTGATTTTATTGAGTGAAGTAATTAATTAATGATACTTCTCCCATTTATCCTCTTTTAATAAGAACCTGATACAATCCCTGACAATTTGACTAATGTATAAATTATTAGAGGGGCGTTAAGGACGATGCGTATCAAATTATCCTCTCATTCTCACTAAAGAGAGTGGTTCGATCTGAAACGGGTATAACTCTCTGTAACTGCTTAAACTTGTCGCTGTCTTCTTCCGTGGGAATGCGAATTCAAGCGATTATTACCCAAAAAAAAAGTGGTCTTCACTCACACAGACACCTACTACCAATGCTTATAATACTCTTATCATTTCGACATTGTTGTTTATAATTTGGTTAAAAATATACATGTGACATTTTATAAGAAAACTAAAGAAACAATATTTTTGTTACAGAAAATATGTTTTTTTGTTTTTTTGGTCAACATAGAAAATATGCTTAGAAGAGATTTCTCTAAGGTTATACTAGAAAATATGCATTGTCAAAGTGTTCTTCTACCTACCAAATTGTCACTATTTTGTATTCATGGTTAATATTTGCAATTTTGCATACTGGAAGCCAACTTTCTGCTGGGCTTCCAACAATGCCATTGAATCTTATTTGGCCCTACCTTGGGATTAGCCCATTAGCTTTTCAAATGGTTTCTGAGCAGCTTAACAATTGGGCTGATACGCTCGAGGTCTGGACCAAGTGTTAATAACTAGAGATGAGAGACGAGAAACTGGGAGGCTCTCCATGTGTATATATGTACATGGAATAACAATGACAATTATATAGTGTTACTCCTACAAAACTCAAAAGTTATTGGTCCTTTTTGGATAATTTTTTAAAAGAAAAGTAGTTTGTTTTTAAAACAACAATATTGATAATGAATGGTATACATTTTTCATATTTTAAAAACGTGATTTCACTATTTTTACTATTTAAAGTAATCATCAAATTTTTATGTTTGAATATTTTTGGAAAGTGATTTACTATATACTACGAACGTGTTAAACATATAGTTAAAAAATGCAAAAATTGTTTAATTTACTAAATTTAACTTTTAGCATTTATTATCATTTTGCAATTTTTATCTAGTTCACTCGACTATTTTTTTTTTTTCTTTTATATTTGATCTCATGCTGAAGCAAATATGAATCGCCATAGTTTCTCCCACTTTGTCAATGTCAATGACAAATTTAATAATCTGTTTCTTTTTAAAAAATTCTATATACACTTCCAAAGTTGGATCGATATGAAACATTGAACATATATCTGGTCAAAAACAATCTAACATATATGTAGAATAGAATATAATAAGAGTCACAACATTGTGTTAGTCAGAAGCTAGGTTCGGCAGAAGAGCAAATCCCGTCCGAAATTTTACGAAAAAACTACTTTCTTCTAGCTCTTTTGACGATTAACTATCTACGTTAGGGACATGAGCTACTTTTGCAAACTTCCCATTAAAAAATCGGATTTGAAAGCCAATAGTGAGCAATTAATTAACCTGAGTTTATAATCTAATATGAAATCCGAACTGAAGGATTAAAAAAAAATCGCAAATACTGGATTCCCTTGATTTTTGGAAAATAAAATCGATTTTTTTCCAAAAGCCCAAAAAGAAAGAAAAAAAATAAAAAATAAAATAAACGAGAAGAAACACATCGTCAAAAACGACGACCAACTCATAAATCACCGCACACTAAAATTAAATACATCCAATTTTTTAAACAATATATATATATATATATATATAATATTTTTAACGGCGCTTGAGGGCTCTCGCGTCTTGAGAAAATTTCTTTACTTTTGTTTTTTTTTTGTTTTCCTAAAGTTTTTTGTAAACTGTTAAGACTGAGAGAGAACAAAAAAAAAAACAAGAGAGACGAGGAAACCCTAGCGTGTTGTTCAGTGACTTTGGGGAGGGGGGGAGATTTCTCGTTGTTTCTTCGGTAAATCCAGCTTTCTCATCTCTTTCCATATGTGGAATCGATGGTGGCTTTAGCTTTTTCATGCTGAGAAGTCTGTGTTTCCGAATCTAGGGTTTGTAGAGATCTAATTGTAGATACGCAAAATCGAACGAGAGAGAAGAGAAACAAAGGAGAGGGGATTCATGTCGGATTCTGATAAAGAGGTCGAGAATCAGATTCTTGAAGCTGGGGTAAAGCTTGTTGACCCACCTTCTTCAGTCGATGAGCTTCTTTCTCTCCTTGACGTGAGCTCCTTCACCATTCTGTTTTTTTCTTTTCTTCTGTGTGTTCTCTTGGTGTTCTTTTTCGGATTCGTGGCAATGCTAAGTGTGTGCATGTGTTTAGTGTGGATTTCTGGATTTGGATTTGACTAGTGCGTCCTGCATCGTTTCTCTTTTGCTGTTTCCTTCTTTTTTGCTCTGTGAATCTCTACACAATGCTTTATTCCTGCATTTGAAATCTTGGTTACGGTGATTTTCTCAGTTTTGAATAAAATTTTAGGTATATACTCCTTCAATCTGCGTTGATTAAGCATGCATCTAGTAAGGATGTGACTCTTATTGAATTCTGGTTTATCGAGACTGCCTGAACAAGTCTGCTCTTGCGAATGTAGTTTTTGATACTGAATTGGTTTCATCTAGCAACTGAATGATTTTCCTTGCAAGGATGTGTAGTTAAATATGACCCAGGGGGATTATTTTGTTTGGTATTGTTATGTTTGATATCCGAACATAGTATTCTTTGAACAGTATAGGGCTTAGATGTTAAGCAAGTGTGTGAATCAATCTGTACTAGAAGAATGATGAAGTTTAAGTTTCTCCATAGTTTTTATGCTCTTTTTTATTTTTAACCCAGTTTGAAGTGTGTGGTGGGGATGTTGTGATTTTGGAGTTAGTGAGTTTGATGATCCTTATACTTTTTTGCTGCAGAAACTTTTCCTATGCCTGTCGGAGGTTGAACAGTCACCTCCCGACTCAATGCAGCATGCACTCTCTCCATTGATGAAAGCATTAGTCGGTGGAAAACTGTTCAAGCATTCGGACGTCGAAGTGAAAGTTGCAGTCGCTGCCTGCATCAGTGAGATTACAAGAATAACTGCTCCTGATGCTCCTTATGATGATGAACAGATGAAGGTATCTAATTGTCTGGTAGTTTTTTTGGAGGAATTGGGCATTATGCCAGTTGATCACTGACTCTTTTCTTCTATTCATGCGCAGGAAGTATTCAAGTTAATTGTATCATCTTTTGAAGATCTAGTTGACAAATCTAGCCGTTCCTATTCCAAAAGGATTTCAATCCTTGAAACTGTGGCTAAGGTCAGATCATGTGTTGTGATGTTGGATCTTGAGTGTGATGCCCTTCTTATTGAGATGTTCCAGCATTTCCTGAAGGCTATAAGGTACAAGCTAATGTATCCATCATGCTAGAATTATACTTCACTTTTTTTTGAACTTGTAATGTAATGTCCAGAGAGTACACATACATGGAATTGTCTACTTGTGTGTTTACCTGTCGTTCCTTTAATTCCTTATGTCACATTTGATTCATGGATGTTGTTGTTCTCATTCGATATCATTTTCATTCATGTCGTTCTGCCTATCCATGGACTATGATGTGCTACTTTACTTTATCTACTCGTAATATAGTTCACAACTAGTCTATTGCGTGTTGCTTATGTTTGCTTGTACAACATCCAAAAATAATTTCTGTTTGATGTTAAATTTGTTTTCCTTTTCAGGGACCATCATTCAGGGAATGTATTTTCATCTATGGAGAACATTATGACCCTTGTTTTAGAGGAAAGCGAGGATATACCTTCAGAGATGCTGTCACCAATTCTACATTATGTTAAAAAGGATGATGAGGTAATACTTGGATGGTCTTAATAATTTTATATCAAGCAACCAATGCTCTTTTGTTAACTCTTTCAACTTGTCATCACTCATCAGGTTTCTCAAGTATCACGGATGTTGGCAGAAAAAGTTCTCAGTAACTGTGCTAGCAAGCTCAAAACTTATCTGACTGAAGCAGTGAAATCGTCGGGTGTCCCTTTAGATAAGTATAGTAACATAGTGGCTTCGATATGTGAAGGGACATTCGGTGCTTTGCAGCAGGGCCAAGTTGTTGCAAATGAAAAAGAAGTAAGCCTTTAATTTTCACCTGTTTTCCTGTCGCACTGCCTCAACTTTTGGTGATTATGCATATCTTCCAGTTACATTAGCTCTTATACCGTTCTTCCAATTTTTTTTCCTCTGCAGGATAGTCAAGGTCATATAACAAGGGAAGCGGAAGTAGAGGCATGTTTCTTCTTTCTTAAATCAGCATTGAACCCCTGAAATTTGTTGATTTCTATACATAGGTTAGATGCCATTCTTCTTTTCGCTTGAGTGGATTGTTAATTGATTTTTATGTTCCAATCAAAACAGGATAAACAGAAGGCAGCAGAAATTTGTACCCCTGAGCGAACTGATGCACCTAAGGATGAATCTGGTAAGTCTGGAGTTAGCAATGGTGTTGCGCAGCAGAATGATTCTTCCGTTGATAATGATTCCACAAAGAAGCAAGACAATACGGGTGCCAAAGATGAGCCGCAACTTGATAATCCTAGCAACACTGACTTGGATAATACTTCTGAAGAGAAGCCTGATGTTGAACATCAAATTAAGGAAAAAGAAAACCAATCCAGTTCTGTCAAACAGGCGGATTCATCAAAAAATTCAGATATCAAAGAGGAGACTGAACCTGCAGCACTCCTGGACAGCAAGGATGTGTTAACTTCGCCTCCTGATGATTCATCTGTTAATGCAGCCACTTCTTCTGAGAATGAGAAGAAAACAAGTGTGCAGGCTTTACCATCTAAGACATCAGCAGATGAAACTGCCAATGTCAGTTCTCCATCAAGGGCTGAGGATCTTCTTGAGCAAAGCCGCCCTAAGAAGACTGCAAACCAGAAGGAAAAGGAGAGCTCAACAAAGGAGGTCAAACCTTCTGCTTCTATTGCTACCGAAGAAGCTTCTGAAAAACCAAACGCTTCTGAAGCTCAAATGACGAAAAGGTCTGGAAAGAAGGTTGCTTCTTCAAGTAAAGCAAAGCCTACTGTTCCTCCTTCAAAGAAAAGCACTACTGAGACAAAAGCAGCCAAGCAGTCAGAGAAAAAGGCAGTTGAGAGTGATAATGGACAAGAATCCACAAAGCCAAAAGAGGATAAGAAAAAGCCAGGACGTGGGAAAGCCATGGATGAGGAGTCATTAAACACTTTGTCTGGTGATAATGAAAAAGTAAGTAGTTTCCTTACCTGTATTGATTTGACACATGTCTGACTTCCCTTTCCTTGTACTGTTACCAATACACTTTAATTGTGTTTCAGCCAGCTGTTTCTTCTGGAAAGTCAGCCTCAAAATCAAAGAAAGAAGCGAAGCAACCAGTAGAAGAAAGTCCTAATACAAACACAAAGAGAAAACGAAGTCTAGACAAAGGGAAGGTATGTTTTCGTAATTTCACCAATTGCCATTTGCAGCAGTAACTGGGCATGTTAGCAGCTTCATAATATCTTTCAGTTGAAGATATTTTCTCTTAACCATCTTTATGTTCCCTTCTGTGTCTTTTGTTTTATCCTTTAAATGTACCGGTTTCATGTGCTCTGTACGAGTTTTTCTCTTTGTAGACTTTTTCATGCTGAATCAATTCCTTTGCAGGCATCCGATCTACAAAACCATGATGAAAATTTAGTTGGGTCGAGGGTCAAAGTCTGGTGGCCTATGGATCATACGTAAGCATCTTGTATTTTCTTCTTATTATATTTGATTTACACAAAGGCAATTTCCTTTTCCTCTGTTTTATGTTTTTTCTTTTAGATAACTGATTCTGGACTAACACCTTGGATAGTTGAATTTTTGTTGTCCACGCTTGTAAATGAATTTTGAATTTTTACCGCAGGTATTATAAAGGTGTGGTCAATTCGTATGATTCTGCTAAGAAGAGACATCTGGTAAGCCCAGATTTATCTGTCTCCTCGATAATCATTTGTTGTGGTGAACCATTAGCCTATTGAATGTTCTCCTTAGCGATAGATATTTGTTTCATTTGATTTAGGCCATTTTATTGTATTTTAATTGTTGTATGCTGTTGCCATGTTCGTTTTTCAGGTTTGCTATGATGATGGCGATCAAGAAACGTTGAATCTTAAGAAACAGAAGTGGTATTTTCTGGATGAATCAGGATCGTCAGAGGTTAGGCATTGAAATTCATTCATCTCTGGCTTTTTTTTTCTTCGCATTGCTGTAGCATACACTTTCTGTCAGCAGGATGAAGAAGCTGCTGATCAGACGGGTCAAGATAAAGAAGCCTCTACAGCGTACGTGTTACTTCTTTAGTTCTGTTGTTTATGTCGCACTGGAAGTTATAGCTAGATGTGATGATCCATTGTTATGAGATGAATTTTTGCCATTCTTATGATAACCAAGCTTGAAAATTCTTCATGCAGGCCCCAGAGGAAGAAAGCTAAGACAGGCAAGCAATCAAAGATGGACTCATCAGCGAAAAAGTATATGAAACTGAAAGCAAATAGTTAACAAGTGTTGAAGTCTCTAAAAAAATTCTCTGCTAATGAGTAATACTATGCTTCTGATGATTCAGGGGTGGTGGAGCTGGATCAAGCAAGTCTAAAGCTTCTCCTGCTGCCAAGTCTGGCAAGAAGTCCCAGGATGACAAGACAGAGAGCAAACCAAAGGATTCAAAGGAAGCTGACAGAGAAGAAGAGGATAGCTCTGAAGAGTCGAGCGAGGAAGAGGAAAACCCGAAAACCGTTGGTAAATCAGGAAGCAGCAAGCCGAAGAAAAATATAAGCAATGTATCGAAATCTGGAAAATCAAAGGACCAAGGAGCCTCTGGCACATCCAGAGCTTCATCCAAGAAAAAGGAAGAGCCGTCCAAGACTACAACAACTTCAAAATCCAAGTCAGGACCTGCAAAATCTGCACCGGCCAAAAACAAAACAGGAAAGGGAAAAGCAAAAACTGGTTCTGCATCTACACCTGCCTCCAAAGCCAAGGAGAGCGATGCAGAGTCAGAATCTGAAGAGATGATCAAGGCGCAAGAAACAGCAACTAAGGGGAATTCGGGCAAGTCGCAGGGAAGTCAAGCAAAGTCCGGTAAGAAGAGGAAGCGATGAGTATCTGGCCTTTTAGGAAAAAGGCTTTCGCTCTTTTCTCTTTTGAATTATGGGTATGTAATCTAAGGTGCAAAGCTAAGCGTGATGGTGTGGTGGTAATGGACTAATGGTGGTTGCGGTGGCCGTGAGAAATGGTGAGACTTGACGTCGTCTTGGGCAGTGGTGGTGTAGAATTGTTTTAAAACAAGAAGCGTAGTGGTGGTTTTTTAATTTACTTAGGTTTGATTTCAGCATTATGTAGTGTTAAGGTTGATACGTAAGGTGGCTTTGGTTATTTTTAGTTTATTTTATTTTTTTGACCACGTTCATCTTTCTCTCCATGGAGTTCTGCAGAGAATATTTGGGTAGATAAAATTTAAACGCATTTCGACTTTTAGCAGTTATCTTCCCAGACCATCATTGAAACTTGGATTTATTTAGGTTGATGTGTATTTGTGTTTTGGTCAGGAGCTATGTCTTTATGCTTAGTCAAAAAAACCGTTTCTAATTCTTTGCAACTTTTGGCTATTTATTCGTTAACTAAAAATTCCAAAGTCAATTAGGCAAAAACATTTAGTTTTTGATTAAACATTTTTTGTTTTTTTCAAGTGCTACTCCACCAAAGACTTGTTTCTAAGTTAAACAAAGACTTGAGAAAATTGTATCACGCATATAAATGGTGGGATTGCGAGATGCTTGGAGATTCCTGAAAGAATAGTGTATCCAAATGTAAGGAATATTCCATTTACATTTAATTTATTACTCCTTCTGTTTTGTAAAGAATCTCATTCTAACATTTGGCAGTCAAATTAAGAAATAAAATTAAAATTCTATTTTACTCCTTAACTATTCATTTAATTATAATTATTTATTTCACACAAAATGTTTTTTCATTTTGATTGAGGACAAAATAAGTAACTTTTGTTAAAAATTGCAATAATATACTAAAATGATATTTTTTTTGTTACAAAATTTAAGTGCTAAAATAATACTTTTTAAAAAAAACAGAGGGAGTATATATATAGTCACACATCGATCAACAGCCTTGCAATAAGGATCTAGGGCCATTAGATCTGAGGTCTTCGGTGGATTTTTATTATTGTATTGCGCATCAAAATTGCAAGTTATACATATAACAAGATCTATATATTAACAAGAGAAAAAGAAGAGAAACATTATTGTTATGCGTGTAAAATTAGATATAATATGTAATGTAATAGATGGAGGTTCATTGGTGATGGATACATGTGGTCCACGAACCATAATCCCATATTCTCATTTCCCCCTTTCAAATAGGCGGAGAGGAGAAACGGGTTTAGTTACTTTCTATGTGATCTATTTTTAAACCATTTGCTCGTAATATTTACAGATAGAATTGAATACTCAGTCATATATAATGGATATTCAAACAAAAATATTCGGCTAATTCCAAACATAACATATATTTGGATATTATTAACAATTTGGATATGTACTATACGCTACTCCTAAATAATACTCCCAAAGGAAACATCTTTTCATAATTATATAACATGTCTTCGCTTCGTTTTTAATTTTATGTATGTAGAAAAAGTCAGGGATGTTCAGATAACATATCATATCTTTATTAGTTATATTAATAAGGAAAGAGTCGGAGTTATTTTCTGTGTGTCATCGGGAAGCAATGAATCTAGACAGTCTTTTGAGTTTTGAATTATATTCTTAGGTTAGACGCACAAAGCTCTTACCCTTTTTCACCCTTCACGCGGTTTTTTAAAACACTTTTCCTTCACAAACTGTTTTTCTTTTTACTTTTTGTATCAAATCCGAGAGTTTAACCTAATAGAGATATAAACCCTCGCACAAAGAGAAGATACAAATCCATAAAAGATTAATCTCATATAAGAGATGAATTGACACTTCTAAAAAAAATATTAGAACTGATTCAGTTTTGGGGTGACAAAATTTAGAATCAAACATTCATCCATAATCGGAACATGCCCACTAAATCCTTTTTTTAGGAAACCGGTTAAATACATATCTGCAAGAGGATATGACAAGAAAAATGGTAAAATATTTGTGACTATAATTAGCAGGTTTTGATTTTAGAGTTTATTTGCTAGACAAGTAGATAGCTAAATTTTATGCCAAAATTAGCTTAAAAAAAACAAATATTCGGATAAAACATTTAAAAAATGGTATATTTTCCACGCATAACTTAAACATATAAACTTGATAATGATAGCATGTAAAATATCATGTTATCGGGTAATATCCCCTCCCTACTAACTAAGATCATTGTCTGTAATGTCCTAAATCATTGTAAAATTTATAACTTATAAATAATTCTAATCTCCTCCTAAAACATTCACTAAAAGAAACAATCTTCTAATCTAACTTTAATACCAAATGATCTTATGACAAAAATTAGTTTATTACAAATAAGAAAGAAGAAAAACATGAAAAATAACTACTATGCAACATACACGAATATTATAAAAATAAAAGCAGGATCGTGAATAGATTAAACAGGGCACTCCACATTCGTGGTCTTACAAGATCTTCTTGTGCGAGTATATATGTTTTGGGGAAGCACCGTCTTTGCTTTATGGTATTATTTTTAATTTATTAATAAAAATATATATAATTTTTCTTTATGGTTGGATGATAAATGATAAAAATATATATTCTAGAAGTATTCAGCTTAGTCCAGTTTACAAATAGTATATTCCATTCTCAGCATTTAGCACCAACAAAAAACGATTCGGTATATCTCAGAAGAGAATTAACCGAGCGGAATAAATGGTTTATATACCTGACTCCTTATTTCATTAACACGCGTCAAGCAGAATAAACTTTGAGCATTTAATAAATGTCGATAATTAAGCTTATCATAAAAACCAATATTTTTAATATAACATTTATTGTTATTTCTCACTATATTTATCAACTAAATACTAGTTGTTGCTCGCCAAATAAATCACAAAGTTGTAGTTCAAAAAGATGAAAAACTCGAACCTTGAAAATATATCCTACAAAAGAAATATGTGATCTTTTTCAAAGTTTAGGGTAAAGTAGAGAGACTAAAATCGACTAATTTTGTTTAGTAGTTTAACTGGTGATTTGTTGACTATCCAAAAAGTAGAATATATAAAATTACGAGTTCGAATTCTAGCCTCAGTAAGTTATGAATGTAAATTTTTGAAATTTTTATCATCTAAAAAATAATCAAACTATGGTTTGATATAGAAATGTGTCAAAAATGTCTTTTGAATTGTGCTTTTAATAAAAAAAATTGTTAACGGCCAAATTCACTACAACAATATAGTTTCTGAAAAAACTAGTTCCTCTCTGTCCAGTAATAAAGAAAGGAAAATGGAAAAAGGGTAAACACAAAATCATTATAGAATGTTTTCTCAGTTTTAATTTATTCTGTTAATCTTGCGTGCTAATTTACTTTCATTAGTAGAAGTCTTTGGTTAAGAATTTGTTTTTGTTTTTGCCGAGTAAGTGAAATAAGGTAAACTGTTAGAAGTAACTGATTATAATATTAAAAAAAATAACTTTTATCTCTCCCCCCATCGTGAAAGACCAAAATTCATTCTCAAATTCAAGATCATTTCTTAGGCTTGTCGTTGCTGTTTATAGGTTATGAGATTGACCACTCTAAACTGCAATAGGTACTGTTCAATCCAATCCGTTCCATTCAAATGTCTCTCTCTTCAGACATATGTCCCATTGCATGTAAGAGGGAGAGAGAAAGAGAAGAAACAGACAAAAGCCACACAAAAAAAACAGAGATAAGACTCTTCTTGAAGAGAGTGAGAGACAGAGAAAGATAAGGTTTTTTGTTTCCTTCTTTAACAGATTCGTCCTCTCCTTCTCTTCTCCTCTCTTCTCCTCTCCTCTAAATCTAATCCTTCTCCCAGAATATCTCTCTTCTGCCTTTTGTTCTTTCTTTTTTGGTAATTTTATTTTTTTCTCCTGTCGATTTAGTCAAAACCCTAGATTTGTTTTCCAAAAGCGTATCTAAAAATGAATAACTTTCTCTCTCCTTCGATTATAAATATGCTCTCTGGTTTTGCTTAACCTAAAGCCTCAGATCTAACTCAACAGATTCAAAGTCTCATCCTTTTCAAACATCTTTCATATGTTCGATCTCTAATATCGGAATTCGTGTCGGTAAGGTAAGGGTCATGAGTGAGTTTTAATTGGGACAAATTTAAAGAGAAACGCATAGAAACTGACAGAAGAGAGTGAGCACACAAAGGCACTTTGCATGTTCGATGCTTTTGCTTCTCTTGCGTGCTCACTGCTCTATCTGTCAGATTCCGGCGCCGATTCATTTCGGTCCGTTCACGTTTTCTTCTTCTAAATTGTGTTCCAATCACACTCTCTTGTGTTCTTCATCTCTCCAAAGGTAAGTAGATACGATCTGATATCTATATGAAGTTTGTTCTTATTTTGCCATTGATTTGGTTTCCAATTGCATGCGAGTTTGCTTTTTGTTTTTTCCTTTATTGAACTTTTTATATTTTATGAGATCATTAGTATCGAAAGCTTAATCTATGAGTTTAAGGCGTGGTTAAGTGAGATTAACATGGGACCATTAACGTTAACCTAGTTTTTCCTTAGGCTGGTCCTAACTCTTTCGAATCCTCAATGTCCTCGATCGAAGTAAATATTATATGGTTATCTTTTCCTCTCTTTTGTTCCGTTTCTCATTTGCAGTTTTAATCCGTGATTTGGACTCTTGATTCATATATATGTGTAGATATATTATTTGCTTCATATGATCATATATGTGTATAGTCATAGATCTTGCAGGAGTACTGTTCATGATCTTCGAATTGCTGTTGATTAGTCGTTTGTTGTACACAGATTATTTATATTGTATGCTCGTACATTTTGACTCCATTTATATAATTATGTGTCTAATTTAGGCTATCATACATATCATAATGTGTATTGTACTACATATAGATGGTATCTAATTTATATATCATTGAGTCCATGTGATCACGTTGTGAATCTTGCGAGAATATTCTTGTGGGTTTGTTTCTTCATTTAAGAACATGTTCTTTGCATCCCATCCCCAAAATGGCTTTTTTTTTTTTTTAAATTGTTTTGAGTGTTTTTCCACAGTCTTCTAGTAATTTTGAACCTGATAACTGATAAGTAATTTTGGATCTAGGAAGCGATTTGTAGATCCATTTGCGAAGAAGGAATTTACAGTAGTTGAGGTACTTTATGTTCGTTTCATCACTAGATTGCAAAGATGATTTAAATGTATTTTTTCTCACTTAAATGGCTTTCAGTTTTTTTTTTTTCTTTATGCCTAAACACTTCAAAGTTTTCATTTTAATTATATTCATATATATATATATATATATATTTATGGCAGGGATAAAAAAAATTCTTGGGAAGAATCTTCCGAGTGAAGAGCTGATAAATTTCCTACAATTCATTAAAACATCTAACGTCCATTGTGTCTCTTGTATTGGTAGATGTATCTTGTCACGCATTGTGCTGTTCTTGCTTTTTGTCATGTTTTCTCCTTTGTTCCCATGTTTTCCAGTGTTTTCTTGCTATAATTGGTCACAGTTGGTTTTTAATTTCTTCAAGAGAAAGAAAGTACTTTCTCGATACTTGTGAAAGGTGTCACCATTAACCGTTTATTGGTAAACCTCAAGTGGCATGGAAAAGGTTGAGGTTGAGCTTCTCAATTTGTCTAAAATGAAATGAGTGAGATGGAAAATGTCTCATGACATCATAAGTAAATATGTAGATGGAATATGGTTTGCAGAGCACTTATGTATTACATTACATTAATGTTATAACATGTCACCAAGGCCTCTTTTTTTTTTGTTTTTTTGCTGTGTACATTTATATGGAAAGTAAGAATCACATGGTGCAGTTTTGTTTATCGAAGAGGCTCGAACATAACTTTTAATGTAAGGTGGTGCTGATTAAGAGTTTTGGTTTTTTGATTTATCAATTAATTGTCGCATGTGTCACATATATGTGGTGGTTCTAGTTTAGAGTTAGGGATTAAACAGTGTTTGTCTAATTATATGGTTAATAGGATCTGAATGGGATTATTGTTCTGCCAAGTCCACTGCACGGATACTATAATAATCAATTGGTTACATGTAACTGGGATTGAAATTTGAATCCAGAATATGTTGGAAGGAATTGAGTATTACCGATAGAAAGAAACGTTGTGTCAAAGAAAACAGATCCTAGCAGCTCTTCTTGGTATGCCTCTTATATTAGTTTCCTAAAATGTTTCTTTAGATTATATGCAGATTGCATTGCAGATCTTAAAGAGTAGTTTTTATCAATCCTAATATTTTAGTTAAGCATATATAAATTAGAGTTTGCCGTACTCTATTCGGCCATTTCAAACAATACAAAGTCAAATAAGTTTTCATCAAAAAATATCAAGTGGAGGCTGAAATAACAAAGAAGCCAAAACATGTAAATTACATATTCTAATTGCTCCTTCAAAACTTCACCACAGAAGATGTCTTCTCCTCGCTGCTTATCGTATAGAAGTCTGACGTTGCCTGGTCAATAACACTATATATTAATTGATGTTTTTAGAAACCGATACAGATGAACAATCCAAAATCAGCATTGTTTAATTTTTTTGGCTTTAACCGACTAGTTCATGTGGCCAAGCACTGCTCAAACCCTGTTATATTTTTTTTCCCAGTAATCAACTCGATGATGTCGTTGTAAGGTTTAAACGTATTTAAGATTCCTTAAGATTATTAATTAGATGTTTGGAATTTTCTTTTCTTTCATGATAATGGATAGTCTATTGAAATGCAGATATCCAAAAATCCAGCCCAAATTTTATTTTTGATAATAGCCCAGCGCACATTAAAAAAGCAACGTAAAAAGGAACGAATAATTAAACCAAGACTTAACATGAAATGGAGAAAGGTTAATTAGTATGAACCAATGGTCAGCCGTACTTTTTATCCACTTTATCGCTGTCGTCGAAAAGGAGGATCCTAGAAACGAGAGCCGGTTTTAGGGCAGACATATGACATAACACAGACCGTGTTTTAAAAATAATTTGTGGTACTTAATCATTTAAATTAACCAAATATCATTATAGATGCACTTCTTAACACATTTTTTGTATATGTATTTCCGTTTATACGTGAATTTATTTTGAAAACGTTTTTGGTTAAAATCTTAACCCCATAAAAAGGGAGTATTCAAACATTAATATCTAGGATTGGTGCCTAAGCCTACACCATTAGTCACTAGCCGATTCTCTGTTTTAATATTAAGGTGATTTTGCCATATAACCATAAGAACATAATTAAGTAATCATAGTGGCAAAATAATCATAGTGGCAAAATAGCCTGTCGACATATTTTAATAAAACTTTAGTCTTTATTCTTAAGATGTAAATCTATTAGTTAAATAAGAATGTTACATTAGAAATGTTTTGAAAGATTTGCTTAGGCCAAAAAAAAATTAAGAAAACCAAAGGAAATAGGATGCTGAAATTATGAATTATCTCTTAGTGAATTACTCCCACCGAAACCACTGCTGAAGAAATTCGGAGAAAGCCTTTTTATTTCTCCTAGCCAAGATTGTGTCTCTTAAAGTGCGATCTATCTGTTTGAAAATAATGGCTGGCGGAAGCGATATCTTGTTGTGAAGTCTCAAATTCCTCTCTTTCCAAAGAAGGTATACTGTTGCTTATGTTACCATTCTCTTAAGGTTAATAGAAACCTGCGGAGAACCTGAGAGAAGCCAGCTGAGAAGCGCCTCCCAATTGTGAAAGATGCACGCTGGTGCTCCTAATCTCTTCATGACTGAGTGCCAAATCTGTTCAGAAAGCTGACAATGCAACAAGACATGGTTCCTGCTTTCTAAATCCTGGTTACAAAGGCAGCACAATGGCGATTCCACAATACCCCAATTGTACAAGTTCTCCATAACAGGCAGTCTATCTAGCGTTGCAAGCCAAAAAACAAACGAGATTTTGGGAACATAACCTTTATACCATACGACATGATGCCAAGGCTGAGTCTGCTTCTCTTCCTGGAGAGCTAACCAAGTATAAGCTGTGGAGAAGTCCTTTCTACCCTTATCTTCCAAAGACCAAGACCAAACATCATCCCCTCTATGCTCAGCTGGTGGTGGAGAGCTCAAAACCATATCCCAAAACTTTAGTTTTTAACTTCTTCAAATTATATTTTTGAGTCATCGTGATTTTTAAAATCTCGGGGGGATGGAGACAATTATAAAGGTAAATGACAAGAATTTATTCTTTAAAACAAGAAAAACCTTCGTAGTATATATAGTCTTACAATGTACTCTTTCAGAAAAAAATCTGACAAAACAAAAAAACATGGAGGAGTCGAGCGAGAGTCTTGTCCGGTTAGAGAATAACGAGATCCCAGAATTTCCGTTGATCGGGCTCAGAGAGATCTCGACCGTCGATGATAACATGGCAATCATATCCATCTTACAAGACGACCAAGCGGCGAGATATCAACGCATAATGTTGGCCTTTTCTTTCTTCGACCTCCCGGAAACACCAGAGACCTTCCTCGAAGAAGAAGAGATCTTTTTCTCGGAGAAGTATGTCAAAGGCCACGGCCAGTTCTTAATAAGACTCGACGGAGACGAGATCCTCCTCCTCGAGTATCTCGTCGATTCTCAGAGGTATCTAGACCGATTTATCTCCGCCATAGATTTCTGCAACAGTCAAGGAAACAATCTTCTTCTCGACGCCAACGTTAATCTTATATAAGTATGCACTCTCATTTCGGATTTATTCACGAATATGTTTGTGTGTGTGTGTTTTTGTGTAATATATCGTAATAATCGGATGGATGTCTATGAAGTCCCAAGCCTAAAGGCATTGGTGTGATGTTTTATATACAATGGTTACCGAACATTTTATTTATGCGAGCGTATAATGTAACCGAAGAAGAAAGGTTTACATGTTATCTGGTATACAACAAGAACCGGGAGATTTGTGTACCACTTTCCGGTTAGTGAGCTACCAAATCTCTTTCTCTATATATAACAGGTGAACCGTAGATTTAAGCCGCAAGCAACTTCTGGATATCCTTCTGCGACATCTCAAAACAAGAAGATTGTTAGTATTATTATTATATATATTTTTTAATTCAGTATTAAATATTACCATCATATATAGGAATGTTATGAGTTGATGATAGATTCCATAGTACATTAGAATAGTACAACCGGTTTGGTTCACGACATAAACCGGGAACCAAACCGGAAACTACTGAACCAAGATCCAAGATTGAACAGAGTTTGAATAGGTACCTCTATTTGGAAAGGAGAAGTCGTGGGAGGGTACCTCTCGACGACTTTGCCCTTTTTATCAACCAAGAATTTCTCAAAGTTCCATTTGATGATATCACCAAGGAATCCACCAGCATTAGATTTCAAGAACTTGTAGATTGGAGCTGTACTTGGTCCATTAACATCAACCTATAAAGTACACAACTTATCAAGATTCAAGGTCTCTCTCTAATCTTCAAAATGTACATTCAATAATTAAGACCGAATTAGAGTTTTTTTTTTTTTTTTTGCATACCTTATCGAATATAGGGAATTCTGCTTTGAATCGTGTACAAGCAAATTGCTTGATCTCAGGGTTTGATCCAGGCTCTTGACCTCCAAATTGATTGCAAGGGAAAGCTAGAATCTCAAATCCTAAAAAAATGAGAAGGTCATAAATCAATGTGTTACCTAATTCAATGGGTATAATATAAAAGCTTACTATAAAAAGCTTACCTTGGTTCTTGTACTTCTCGTACAGATGTGAAAGCTCTGAGTAATTTGATGATGTCAAACCACTGTAATAGTTTTAAAAAAATTAAAAAAAAAAAAAAAAAAAAAGAGGGTCAGATGCAAAATCTAGTTATCATATAGAATTCGAAGAAACGAAGAAACAATCACCATCTTGAAGCGACGTTAACGATCAGAAGAGGTTTTCCTTTGAATTTGTCCAGAGAAACATCTTTGCCATCTATATCCTGTCTCAATTATTATATTTATAAATTAAAAAACACAATATAATGTTTTCATGTTTTAGATTTTAGCTACGAGGATGTTTTCAAGCTCTCACTTGTACTTTCAGATGTCAGTGAGGTTATAGAAAATCTCATATGGTATATTGCTGGCAAAATAGATAAGTAGCTTATATAAATTGCTAACGAATAATGAAAACCTACTTATTCAGATAATATAAGAAACAGAAACGTACCTTTACAGTGAAATCGTGAAGAGTCTTCTCTGCAGCAGCTCTTGCATAAACACTGAAATTTCTGGATTTGACTAGAAACCCATGATTACTCGAAGATTTCATGGAAACCCCATTTCTCAGATTCCGGGAATTTGATGTTCCCTTGGTGAATTTCAACGAAGGGACGAGAAAAGCCGAAGAATTTGGATGTGGGCTTGCAACGAAACCATTGAAGATTGATGAGAACGATGCGTAAGAGGAAGCCATTATAGAATATCTAGAAAGAGTACTAGTTCGTTAACTATTTATAGAAAAGTGTTACACGTTCTTAGGATAAATTTGAGAGCTAATTAAAAAAAAATAACGTTTAGCAGCATCATTTTATAATTTCATGCTTCATCAGGAAATTTACAAATCCATAGCTACAACTTTTTTTACACACACAAAAATTCCATATCATGCGGTCCTAGTATAAACACGTTTTCGATATTATATTCACAAAATTTTGAAAAATAAAATGGTATTTGACAAATGAAATGGAAAAAGCTGTGGCGGTACAAAAGCAATGGATTTGGTGAGACTAGTCAAAGCTTATCATGCAACGCCGTTGTAAATAGGCAATTTATACCAACTTTGCGAGTGCTTAGTAGCAGTCTCTTTAAAACTTGACCATGGAACCACGAATTTGGTTGAATAGGGAACCAACCTATCTGGATTAGACGCAGTCTAACTGCTAGTTTGATGGCCTTATAGAGAGATTAAAACTGGTGTATGGATCCAAGAATCATCATTGTTTTTCCGTGCATTATGAAAATAAATTTGTCTAGAGGTTATCTAAGCCGAGTTTGTTGATCGAATTTTCGGGTGTCGGTTAATCGTACGGAGGGTTCGAATCCCTTTCTCCTTTTGATGGTGTGTAATAGATAAAATCCTAATAAAATTAGAGCATTTCCACTAATTAGGTTAAGTCGCACTTAGTTGTGAAGCAATAGCTGACTGATTGCAAAGTGGTTTATGATACCAACAGTCTTGATTTTATAGAGTAATCAAAAGATTTGCATTCTTTCGGTGGTTGAAGATGGTAGCTGTGTCTTCCTATGTGGTTGCACTTACTGCTTGCACATGTCTCGTTGGACCCTTGTGTAGAGGAAATAGTAAGTTACCGTTCATACAACTGAAATTTTTGGAAACTTCGATATGTTACATAAGGCAAACATATAGCCATAAAATAAAATAATACAAAAGACAAAACTTTCTATATTGTCTTTCTATCAAGTAACTTTAGAGAATTTAATGAACACAGAAAGACATCTGTGATTGATCAATCTAAACTCTGAAATTTTGCGGTTTTAAAGAAATACAAGTAATTAAGGCCAAATCCAATTATCCACCAAATAATGAAAGAGTCAAGTAAGACAATATTGTATTAGTGTTGAGTAAAAAAACTAAAAATAGAGGCCGTGTGGGTGTGTTGTGGTGGCGAGTGTAAGGGAGAAAGAAACTAACTCTCAAGAACTTTTGTTGCTTTTCAAGGAAAAACAAAAACAGACTTTTTCTCATATATTTTTTTTGGGGGGATACGGATAGGGATACAATCTGAATTTGATCCCAAAATCAAAACTTTCTTCTTCTTCATCTTCTTCCTCTAATCACTCCGATCAAGATTCTCTCCTACCTAAGGTCCTGCCTTTATCAGGCCAGAAATGTGAGAAACCAAGCTTCTCGCACAACACTTAGTTTGATCCATCGAATTGGTTGATACCCAATTTTTGTTATAGCAGTGTTTAAAATCTAATCGTTTCAAACCTCTTTTTTTTTTTGGTTTCGATTTCTGTTTGTAGATTGATTTCTTAATATTGAGATCACAGGTCCATTGTCAGAATTCTTTTTTTGATTTTCTTCTTTTAGCTCGGAAAAATTGTATCTTGTTTAAAGATTCTGATGGATTTGGGTAATCTTGAGTTTTTATTTCAAGCAAGAATCGTTTCTTTTCTTGATTCATGAAGAAATGTCCAATCTTTTGCTTTGCAGAAAGAGAGATGGGTATATACCTTAGTTCTCCAAAAACAGATAAGTTTTCAGAAGATGGCGAAAATGAGAAACTCAGATATGGTTTATCCTCTATGCAAGGTTGGCGTGCGTCCATGGAAGATGCGGTGAGTGAAATTCAAAAGTTGAAACCTTTCTTTTTTAGGCATGTTTTGTTTCTTTACTGATTCAAACAATGGTTTTAAACTTTGGTAGCATGCTGCAGTTCTTGATCTCGATCATAACACTTCCTTCTTGGGTGTCTATGATGGCCATGGAGGTAAAAAAATGAATATTTTTGGGCTTTAAACTTGTATTTAGAGCTCAAGTCAACTACAGATTGAACACTGATATATAGCTGAACCTTTTTGGTGGTTTCTGTTCTTGTACAAGCTTCCTTCTCTTTATGGAATGTCAAATGATTTTGGCTAGTGTCGTTGTAGGTAAAGTTGTTTCAAAGTTCTGCGCCAAGTATCTACACCAGCAGGTTCTCAGTAATGAGGCATATGCAGCTGGAGACGTAGGGACTTCTCTTCAAAAGGCGTTTTTCAGGTAACATTATCGTTATGGCCTCTTTATACGTTAATATATATATACCAACTAAATTTCAGAGCAACAAGAGTCTGTTTTTCTTTGAAGTTCTGCATAAAAGTGTTTGCTCTTTTGTCGCTGTGGTTATTATAGAATGGATGAGATGATGCAAGGACAAAGAGGATGGCGAGAGTTAGCTGTACTCGGTGACAAAATCAATAAGTTCAGCGGAATGATTGAAGGGTTTATATGGTCACCAAGAAGCGGGGACAACGCCAATAAACCCGATGCTTGGGCTTTTGAGGAAGTAAATCTTCCCACCTGCTATTTTTCAGTCTCACTTCTTCTATCACTGAGCAAAAGTAAAGTTAGATCTAAGTCTTGTGCTTATGTTGTCGAAACAGGGTCCTCATTCTGATTTCCCTGGACCTAATTCTGGGAGCACAGCATGTGTAGCTGTTATTAGAAACAAGCAGCTATTTGTTGCAAATGCCGGTGACTCACGTTGTGTGATATCCAGAAAGGGTCAGGTAGAATTCTGTAGTTGTTAGGCCTTTGATTAAGTCTTTTTGGCGTCTTTAACTTTTTATTAAAAACTTGTGTGTCTCTGTCTACAGGCTTACAATCTTTCTAGAGATCACAAACCAGATCTTGAAGCTGAGAAAGAAAGGATATTGAAAGCTGGTGGCTTTATTCATGCTGGGCGAGTCAATGGAAGCTTGAATCTAGCAAGAGCTATCGGTAATTTCTTCTTCACACAATGCAACTTGTTTACATGCAACCTTTGATCTGAGCTATTCTTTGTCTCTTTACAGGTGACATGGAATTCAAGCAGAACAAGTTTTTGTCATCTGAAAAGCAAATCGTTACCGCCAGTCCAGATGTAAACACTGTAAGTGGTCTAATGCCGGTTCTTTTTCTCCTGAAACATCTTCTATAACATTTTGAGTTCTTTCTCCTGAAACATCTTCTATGACATTTTGAGTTCTTCTCTTCAGGTTGAACTCTGCGATGATGATGATTTCCTTGTTCTTGCCTGCGATGGAATTTGGTAAATATCATTTTGAAATTTTTATGATCTTGTTCTCCAAACAAGATCATTTCTTGATAGTGATATTGATACACCTGCCTTGGTTCATCTCATATCTGCAGGGATTGCATGACAAGCCAACAACTCGTTGATTTCATACATGAACAATTGAATTCAGTAAGCTAACTTGATTTGGCTTCGTTTGGATTAAAAGTTTTTTTTCCAGTCTTTCCTTTTCTGGATTCTACAGTTTCTTTCTTTCGATTGATAACATTCAGGAGACCAAACTCTCGGCGGTATGTGAAAAAGTTCTCGATAGATGTCTGGCTCCAAATACTGCAGGTGGTGAAGGCTGTGATAACATGACCATGATCTTGGTTCAATTCAAGAAGCCTGTTCAGTCCACGGAACCTACTCCATCAGAAACTGAACCAAAACCAGAACCAAGCCAAGCCGAAGCGAACCACGATGACCCGAGCTCATCAAGCTAGCCCCATCCTCAGAGTCACGGAAGATGGCATCTAGATCTAGTATTTTGGTTCAAATTGTAAAATCATTTTGAAAGACATTGTTATATATCACAACCTGACGTTTCTGGGGATTTCAATATTCCATTTCCTCAGCGTGCAGACTTTTGTCTCACGGGCTCCCATAATGCAGAAGGAATAATTGATGGGAAAATGTTGTTGGCCTTAAAGAACATATCATCATCATGTAAACAAACAAATCAATATGACATTTACACAACGTTATGTTTTGTACACTTCACATGGACATAAAGCTTCACTTAGTGTGTAGAGCTCTACTTGTATTAGCTGTGTAGAATGTCAAGCTCTATTGGGGAGCTGTTCGTATGTTCCTGTGTTGGGGCTAAAACCACCGGTCACCATTGTCTGGTACACAGCATAAGCGTGCTCGGGTTTTCCAGACAAACTGTATCCGCGGATCAGAGCGTTAAATGTAAAAACATTCGGTTCAAGACCCACTCTTTGTATCTCATTGTAAATCTTCCCAGCTTCTTCCACCATTCCGGCAATACCCAGATTTAGAATCAAGGAGTTGTAAGTGTAGAGATCAGGGGTGATTCCTCTGCTGTTCTTCATCTCGTTGAAAAGCATAAGAGCTTCTTCAAGTCTTTGAGATTTCCCGAGTCCGTTGATAATGAGATTGTAACATACTACATCCGGATTGAGGCCAGATTCCTTCAGCTCCCTGAAGTAATGCAAGCCTTCATCCACTCTTCCGACCATACAAAGGCAATCTACTAGAACTGAGTAAGTCTTGAGATCCGGTCTTACTCCTTCTTTTACCATTCTTTTGAACAACGCACACGCTGCATCAGCCTCACCAGCTTTTCCAAACCCGTTAATGAGAATGTTGTAGATAGCACAGTTTGGCCTGCAACCGTAGTCCAACATTCCTTCAAAGAGTTGTTTTGCTTCACATAATCTTCCTGACTTAGAGAGGCCATCGATAAGGGGACCATACGTGCAGGCAGTTGGGGAGAAGTCACGATCACTGATAAGGTCATAGTATAAATCAAGAGCCTCGTCCACATTTCCTGCCTTCACGAGCCCGGACATGACAATGTTGTGAGTTATTATGTTTGGTTCGCACTCAAGGGCTGACATCTCTTTGTACAGCTCAAAGAGTTTGTCGATTTTTCCTGATTTTCCATAAGCATCAAGCAAGAAGTTGTAGGTAGAAACATCTGGGATGCAACCAGTGCTCTTCACCTGTAGGAACACATCCTGTGCTATTTCAATCATATCAGCTTCAAGAAGCCCGCCGATTAGCAGATTATAGGTCGGAAGTTTGGGTTGGACACCAAGATCTTTTGTGAATTTCTCGAATAAAGTTCGAGCACCTGAGGCGTTACCATGTTTAAAAGAATATCTGATTATTGGCACCAGGATCGATTCACCGTCTCGACAAATCCCATTAGCCACCAATCTCTCAGAAAATGAAACGGCGTTGTCTAATCCAGCTTCAGCCAAGATAGAGCCCATCAAGTCTTCCCAGAAAAGACTGGCTGGTTGGTCTGCGCAGTTGTAAAGAAAGTTGGCGATGATTTTGTAAGCATCTTCGATTAAACCGGCCTTGACAACACCTGGGAGAAGAGTGCAGAGGGTAACAAAATCAGGGTACACCAGTTTCTTCATCTGGTGGAAGAAACACATTGCCTCTTTGACTTGACCATTCTTCACCAAACCAAAGATAATCGTATTGTAAGTGAAAACATCGGGGACACAACCCATGTCCATCATCTTGAACAACATCTTCATGGCTAGAGTCACCTCGTCGTTTTTGCAAAGACAATCAAAGAGAGTGTTAAAAGTTATTGTGTTAGGTGAACAACCTTTCTTCGCCATCCCCTCGAACAACTCAATCGCCTCTTGAATTTTTCCATTTTTGCCTAAACCTGCCAGCAATGTATTGTAAGTCACAACTGTAGGCCTGAGCTTCATTTCCTTCATTCTCATAAACATCTTCCACGCCTCATCTACTCTATCAGCTTTGTAAAGCGTATTGATCAAAGAATTAACAACAATAACATCAGGTTCACAACCGTTTTCCACCATCTCAGAAAGCAGCTTGATGGCTTCGTCTATCTCCCCAACCTTACTGTAGCACTTCATCATCATGTTATAGGTTACTGAATCAGGGGTCAGCCCTATGTCTTTCAAGCCATAGAAGATTTGCTTCGCTTCTCGGTCCCTTCCTGCTTTAGCTAGACTGTAGAGAGACGCATTACAGGCTACAATGTTCGGAGCTATTCCTTTGGTTTTCATCTTCTCAAAGGTCTCAAGAGCACTGACGGAATCTCCAGACTTTCCATAGTAATCAATGAAAACGATGTACGTATAGGCAGTAGGCTTAACGCCAAGGAACTCCATATTACCAAAAAGTTCAAGTGCATCATCCAACCTGTGAACTCTTAGCAGACCGCAAATCAACGTGTTGTATGTATGGAGGTTCGGTAAGATACCTTGGTCCCTCATCACATCCAATGTATCAAATGCTTCACCAAAATTCCCAGCTTTGCACAGAGCATCCACGAGAATGGTAAAGGTTACAACGTCAGGTACATGACCATCCTTCTCCATTTCACTCCAAAACTGCTTCACTGAATCCAGATCTCTGTTATCACTAAACCTATCCAGCAAAGTAATGTAAGTTACACGATCCGGTTTGTGTCTTCCTGTCTTCATCTTTGCAAAAACCTCCTTCGCACAATCAAGCTTCCTAGCAGTACACAGAGCATCAATAAGAACAGTGTACGTAACTACATCAGGTCCACATCCTTCATCATCCATTCGCTTCAATATTTCATATGCCTCATTAATCTTTCCCGCCCTACCAAGCACCCGAATACATATTGTAAACGTGTACACATTCGGCTTCAACCCCAAAGTCTCCATCTCTTTAAGTAAACCCATCACAGATTCAATGTCCCTTCTTTTCCCCAATCCTACCATAAGTGAAGAGTAAGTCTGCAAGCTAGGCCTAAAACCTTCCAAGATCATTCTACTATAGACCTCCATTGCCTCTGTGCAAAACCTAGACTTAAGCAGAAGATGGATCAATCCATTGTATGAATATGCATTTAACACAAAACCAAATTCTCTCATCTTCCGAAGCGCATAAGGTGATTGCCTCAATCCACCCTTCACAGAAAGAGTCTTGAAAATAGTTAAGTAAGTATTAGTATCCCTATTTATGATTCTCTTCTGCATCAAATCAAACACATAAGCCATTTCCTCAACTTTTCCATCAACCCTCAAAGCTTCGAGCATGTAGTTGCAAGTCTCAGTAGTATGAACTAAATTAGAATCCTCAGCCACTGATTTGAAATACGAAAACTTAGAATCAGTATCCGCAAACCACATTAAAACCCTCATTACTTCATCAGATTTCAAGGTCTTGCCTATCATAGAAGCCGAAAAGTCCGAACTTTTCATGGAGACTACACTACATCTCAAGCTCTTCTTTCTCCAGTGTTTCTTCCGAGACCCAATCTTCAAAGCGTGGAACTTTAACCCTCCAGTAACCAAATTATCGCGTCTCCAACAACATTTTGCTTTAATGTTACTAACCAGACAAGCATCACCGATTGTAATATCACCACACAGACTCGTCGAGCAGAGTAACGCGACCATTTTAGAGATAAGCCAAGCAAGCAATTACCCCGAAAAATTAAAACGAAACAGAGATTAACGATGATTCATTACATTTCAAGTGGCGAAGATGTAACTAACAAAACACAAGGACATACTGAATAGTCCTCGTGAACATTTTGGACACGTCTACGTTCACCGCCAAAAAAAATACACACGACGGTGTCGATTTCCGATGAAAGAATTTTCGTAGCAAAAATAAGAAAAATTGGAAAAACTTGCCGAAAGGATAAAATCAATCAGTGACTCGCTCCACTCGATCTTTGCTTCTCTCTCAAAATATCTTTAGGCCCAATTTAGGCCCATTATTATAGGCTTAAAATAACCTAAACGACAGCCTAGGTGCTTATTTTTTTTTAAAGTACTTTATATACTAAAAAAAAAAAACAATTTTTTGGTGTAAATAACTGATTCTAATTTGTTGGTGTAAATAATTACCAGTAGAGCTAGCGGTTAGAGCTTTCTAATTCATCCTGAACTGAACAAGAGGAAGAACAATGCCGATTAAAAATAAATTTAATTTAATGAATAATCAGACTAGCGAGAGAACAAAGATCTCTGCTTCATGTGCGAAAATAAATAAATAGAATTCAAACTAAATTTTTTTTTTTAAATTAAAGACTTTTTTCAGAAAGTCCACAATCCAAGAACAATGCCAACGATAGCAAATCCGCCGGTGAGCTTAGCGGCACCACTAGTAGGAGCTACGGCGGGACTTTCGAACTCAGATGGCGAAGGAGCTGGAGAGAAAGCAGAGTTACGAGGAGTGACGACGACTAGGCGTAGCTTCTGACCCTTTTGACAATGACCTTCTGTTCCACTGATGAAGTAGACCGGACCGGCTTGGTCTAGCTTCACCTTAGTGTTCCCGTCGGTGTAGCCTACTTTAGGGCCCGTGGTGTTGCATTTCTCGTAAGCTTCTCGTGTCACTTGCAGCACCGAGTCTTTACCGGCTTCATAACGGAAAACTGAAAATAAACATATGACAAAATGTTAGAAACAGAGTATACTGAAGATTACACAAAATCTCTAATGGAAATTAAAAAAAAAAGGTTACAAATTGAGGATTTACCGATAAAGTCTCCGACTTTGAAGCGAGCTTTTTGAGCCCATTCGTTGAAAGAGAAAAAACCGGAAGGAGGGATCTTCCAGTCACCGGATTTTCCACCGACGGTAACCTCATTTGCATCTACGGACAAGAAGAAGAAGAAGAAAGAAATGCAGAGGAATATGGTAACTAGAAGAGAAGAAGAAGAAGAAGCCATTGATTATATAAATTAAGCACTCTATGTACTGAGTTTAAAAAATCAAAAGTATTAGTGTATATATGTGTTTTGAGTAAAATTGGAGATGAAGAGTGTGAAGAGGATCGTGTATGGTTTTTATAGGGGTAGAGAGACTTGGAAACTAGCCGTTTACGAGTAAACGAAAATAAAAAAGGAAAAAATGGTAAATGCTAATGCATCCGTTGGGAGATGATAAAGGTAACGTAACGGTTAGGAAAGAGACAAAACCTGAACTCTGATAGAATTTCACGGTCTTCTAGGAAGACTGGTCAAGACTCAAGCTAAGCTGTTTCTGTTTTTTATTTTCTTTTTGTTTGCTAGTGCGAATTGGATTTTGAGAATGTTGGGCCTTGAAGTTGCAAAAAGATAAATAAAAGACATCTCTCGCATAAAAGGCCCATATGAAACAGAAGACGAAATTCAATCGTCGTAAACTCAAGTTATACATTTGTTGTCAACAATGATTGAGATCATAATTTAAAATCAAACTAGAAATTGTCCCATGCTACAGCACGGATTAATGAACCTAAACAAATCCGATTTTTTTAATAAATAATAGAATATCCAATTTTTTGTGCAAATTAATATCGGATTGTGCAAATAAAATTAAATCAGATTTTAACAAATTAGATTTTTTGAAATATTAACAAAAAATTTTTGGAATATTAACAAATCCTTTAAAAATATCTCATTATTAACAAATTCAATTTTTTTGAAATAATAAAAAAATCTTTTTTGCAATATTAACAAATCCGATTTTTTTGGTAACCACAATAATCGATTATAAACAAATCTGATTAACAAATCCAATTTTTTGGAAATAATCAAAAATCCTTTTGGAATATTAACAAATTGGATTTTTTGTTAACCAAAAATTAAATGATTTTATTAAATGATCACATAATAACTAATGACTAAAATACTCTTAATGAGAGATTAAAATTTGTTCTTTGAAGTAATGGCAATATGATGTAAATATTAACACTTTTTAATGTTTATTTATAAACGTACTCTCCAAATAATATATAGGAGATATTTAAAATTTTTTATTTAAAAATTTAAAATTATAAGATAAATGCTAAATATATAAAAACATAATTTATCAATAAAAATATGTATTCAATTAAGTTTGATATTTTAGATTAGTTATATCAATATTATGTATACTTTAGTTAATGTTAAATAAAATTTTAAAATTTGATAAATAATTTGTATTCAGATATTCTGTAGTTTTTACCCATTGAAAATTACAATAATACTTTTAATGAAACAATTAATTTTGTTCTTTAAATAATTTATTCCAATAATTTCCTTATATAATTTAAAAAAAAACTTTAAAGTTAGATTCTAAAAAGTGTTTCCATAATATTATTAAGAGGATAATTTTTTTTAAAACAATCAAATATATAAACATTAAATATTTATTTAAATAATTTATTAAATTATAATATTAATTTATTAAAAAATTTAGTTTAATATATGTATACCAATTTTATTTTTAGTAAAATATGATAATATATTTTTGATGAAATGATTTTTAGTATGTAAATTAAAAATAATTTTTATTTTGGTATTTTTAAAATTATAATTTAGTTAATAATTGTTAACATAATTACTTCTTTCTATATTATAATTTTCGTTTTAATAAATTTATTTATTTTTAAATTTTTTGAAAAGAAGTTAAAAATAGATTTTGTGAAGATTTTGTTGATTTAGTTAATCAAATTAATTAAATTAAATTAAATGTTGATTTTATTTCCAAAAAAAAAGAGATTTGATGTAGATTGCGATTTTGTTTGGAAGATTTTTAGGAAGTATTTAAACCGTAATCTAGATATATCTTTTTTTAAAGGAAATCTTAAAATCGTATAATAATTAATGACTAAACTACCCTTAATGAAATATTTTAATTTGTTCTTTAATGTAATGGCAATATGATGTAATTGTTTACTTTTTATGAGATTTATTCTATAAAGGTATTTCTTAAATAATATATAAGGGATCCAATTTTTTTTGGTTTTAAAATCAAATCCAATTTGGCACCTGGCTATGTTGCTATTCTAAGGCTTGACACCTGCCTAATATCTTTATTATAGAAAATAGCAAGAATCAGCTAGGTGTCACTTATTGAACACATTCTCGAACACTACGTGTCTTCATGACTCATAAGTACCATCTCGAAAACCGCATAACTAAAACAAAGCTGTTTCTTCTATGGTTAGTATTAGTAATAGTATAGTTCCAAGCAGAAAATATTGAAGAAAACATAAATGGCCGGAGAAGAGGAGTGGAGAAAAACGGCGGATACGACGAAGATGAGCTCGGAGGGAGTGAAAGCCGCCGGCGTTGAGTCATCGAAGAGGCCACCAGGAAGTAATCCCGGCGGTGTTCTTCACCAACGCCGTAACTTGCCGTATAGTTACACCACGATGGCTCTGGCCGGATTAGCTATCTCTGGTGCCGTCATGTACACTGTTATGTATGCTAAGAAGAAGCCAGAAGCTAGTGCTACTGATGTAGTTAAGGCGGCCACAGGGACGGCGAAACCAGAAGATACTCATCCGAGAAAATAAAACTCCAAAAAAGAAAATAGGGTTATTTTTCTTTCTTTTTTTAGCTTTTGTATTTTTGTCTTGCTTAATGCTCAATGTTCTTGTGGGAACTCTTTATTTTCTTGTAATAAAATAACATAACGAGTTTAAAAATATATATATATATATATATATTCTATCAACTACTTGAGCAAGCAGAAAAATAAAATGGGAGGGATAAAACAGAAATGTGTTTTTAGAGAGGTATTATTTCACCGATAGGAATATAGTAGTCTTGTGAATCACCGATGTCTCTTACATCTTTTTTTTTTTTTTTCTGTATGAATGTTTCTATTGTTTTAAGAGAGGCTGAAACAAAACAGGGCAGATAGTGAAACAGAGCAATTTAAGAAACAGAGCGTTTACGGTGTTCGTGTTGCGAAAGATTGATAGTCCATCTTGAAACAGATTCGAGGTTTGTTGAATGGAGCAGATGCGGTTCCTCACCGTTTTGTCTATAAGCTTTGTGATTCTCTCGTAAGGAGCTTTGCCGTGTCTTCTTTCGTTCCGTTCCCGTCAAATGAAATACATCGCAGTTAGAAATGTATAGCGAAGAAGGAAGAGAACTGTTTTCGGCTGACTTGATTTGCTGATGAGAGTGATGTGATAATTGAGTCCCATATTGCAGAGTATTCGTGTCTTAGCAAACCCGACGTGAGAGGCCTCCAGATTTTTGACGAATAGTCACAGGAGAAAAATAGATGATGTATGGTTTCTTCGCACCTATTGCAGAGAATACAGCGAGAGTCGTAGGATGGGTTCCAGCCCTTGATCCGGTGTCCGTTGGAAGTCGATAGTGAAGTGTTGTCCATGTAAGAAAGGAGTACTTTGGTGTAGAATTCCGAAACCATACCCTTTTTGCCCAGGCTTGTAAGGGATGTTGATGGCGTAGCTGGTTCTAAGTTTTTTTTTTGTGGAGAATGTCGGCTTGTATTTGTTTTCCTACTGAAGCCATAGATGCCTATCAGCTCCACTGTCTGATCCACGTTGCTGCAACTCGCCAATTTTTTGCTCAATGCTGATTAAGGATCCAGTTCTATGTCTTCGATGTCTTCGTTTTCGTTGGGAATGTAAAACTGAATAAACCGTAGCTGTCGACTGAATTCCCATGTCAATGATGCCTCGAGGTCCTGTAATATCCATGATCCTGCCCAAATCTGACCAGTTATCATACCAAAACGAAGTGGCTTTACCATTTACAACCTCCACCTTATGAAACTTTCTCGCCGTATCGCGATATTTTAGAAGTTTCCAAGACCCTTTAGATGTCTCTGTTAGAGCATGATTAATGGGGTTTCTTAGATAGGGGTTCTTAAATATTTTATAATGACAAATAATGATAAATATTATAGAGATTCTTAGCATGAGGAGAGAGAGGATCTAAAAGTTTTTATTTAAGAACCATTTTAAGAGTTCTTAGCATGGGGTTTTTAAAATTTAGAATTAAAATATTGGTAAGAACTCGCTCTTACATCTCTGTCTCATGTTTTTTTCAATGGGTCATTGTTGTGGGCTTGAGTTGCGTATTGACATTTTTGGGCCATATCCTAAAAGATGTGTAGAGCATCATCATGCATATTGGCATTCAAGGATTCCAATCCAGTTGTGCAATCTTTTGATTTGACTTTGATTACGTTTTCTAATATTTTTAGTCTTAGTGAAAAAGAAGAATCGTAATATTTTTTTGAAATTTATTCGGTTTATTTCGATTTAGCTTTAGTGTAAATTTAATTCTCTAAAAAGAAAACTCATATTTTGAAATATTTCGAACAATTTGGGTTTATTTTGAATCGGCATCTTAAAGTCATGTGGGCATCTTGATTATTTACTGTCAAATAAATTTTTAAGAAAAAACAGTAATTTTTGTAGTCAACTACAAAATTATGGCAAGTTGATTCTATGAGACAATTGGTGATTCGAATGTCTTTAAAAAAACGGTGATAAGTATAAAATAAGATCGTAACGTTAGAATATGAAAAATTAGGTGAGTCCACTTAATGTCCCAAAAAAGTAAATGTATAGAAAGAAATAGGCTGTTAGGTAGAAACACTCATGTGTTGCTTTATGAGCATAAAACCTGGACGACAATCTTTTTTTTTTCTCCTTACCAACTGCACAGATTTTAATTATTAATCGACATTTCCGTCTTTAAGTTAACCTGATCATCCTTGACTTCTAATCGGTTCCGATTAAACGTTCAAAGTTTTACTAAAAATTTCGGTTCATATATCCACTTTTTGGAAACATCTTGTAGCAAATAAAGTCACTCGATGCTTCTCTCTTTAGAGATCTAGATTAAGTTTTTAGTAGAAAACAATCTACGTATCATTCATAAGCCGTAACTCATTACTAGCAATTGTATATCTATTGAAGCTATTTAATCTAAAATTTTCAATATCCATTTTTCGATAACAAGAAGATGGAAATTCGATTATTTAAATGAGATCTGCATATGTTTAGTATGTAATTTCATCAGAATAGAGTTCTCGTACTCTAAATTTAGAGCTACAAATATCAGGATACATTACACAGATATACGTTATTTTGATGACAAAAAGGAAAAAGGGTATATATGTTAGGTTTATTTGGATAATAGGATTTATTTGGATATTAGGATACATTACACAGATATACGTCTTATTCCTCAAACCTATATAATGACAATTCTCATTTGGCACATACAACTTACTATTACCAAACTCACACCACTATTACAAAACATCCAAATTTGTCTACTCCATATTCGTGGAGTCTTCTATCCTTTTATTTCCCGATATTCAAGAAGAAAACAATAAGATAGAGATAGACCTGGAAACGACCAAAGTTATTATTCGGAAGCTATTTATACATTCCAAATAATTCAAATAAGAGCATCCACATTGCAGATAATTTTATATGTCTCAGAATATAAAATGAATAAAATAAAAAAAAATTGATGGTACAGTAGAAAGACAATGTCTTTCGCAAGACATAAGTCTCCGAATTGTTTTATTCATTTTTTTGCAAAAACCTTTTATCTTCTTCGTTTATCCTCTTCTTATCCGATTACAAATCGAAATCGAGAAATCGATTTCTCTATCCTCTTCTTTTGAAATTATTTCTTTCCTCTTCTTTTGCATGCGTGATCGAGAAATCGAAATCTCTCTATCTACAAATCCAATTTCGAATTCAAAGAAATCGAAATCTCTGTCTCTCTTCCAATCCAATCTAATTAACCTATCTATTTATCTTTGAATCCGATGAATCTCTCTTCGAATCTCTCTCTGCTCGCATCGGATGTATCGATTTGGCATCCGACGAATCGATGTTGATCAATTTGGAGATGAAACATTGTAGAAGCTCAACTGAATCCGTCGCTTCACCTCCTACCTCAACGCTACAGGGTAAGCATCTCTATGATTCAGTTTTGCATAATTTCCAATTGTTACTTAGTTTGTTTTATGTGTTTCGAAATTGTTTTAATTGGAAAGCTTTATTTGCCCAGATTTGAAAAAGATTGCAGATGTGATCGATAATGGATCGTATACCAAGGGAGTCCGGCGTATAGCTATGGCTGTTCGTATGACCGTGGGACTACGACGGCAGCTCACCGGTTCTGTCATCTCTGATTTTTTTGATTTGGCGTTGGTTCCTGGATCTGAGGCTCATACTCGTCTTTCTTCATTTGTTAAGGTATGTATCTTCCGATGGTCTAATTGTGTGGTTAATATGATCTGTAATTTGCTGTACTTTGATTTCATGTAAATGTGATTGTCTGGTTAAAATGATTTTGAATTTCCCAATTTAGATTAGATGATAGTGAAGTAGCAAGGTATTGTTCTGTATGTGCTAGTGATAGTGTAGTAATTAAGAGTAAGAGTAAAGTAAGTAGTGATTGTGTGCATAATAGGGAAGAAGTAATCAAGAGTTTTAATGACACAATGATGGAGATAACTTGGCAATCTTGCAAGCATATGTTTCAGAATGAACAATGGCTGATGAGAGTATGTTTTAAGAGTGAAGTAGCTAGTTATTGGTCTGTATGTGTGCTAGTGATTGTGTGCTAATTAAGAGTAAGAGAGAAGTAGCTAGTGATTATGTGCATAATATGGAAGAAGCAATTATAAGAGTTTTAATGAAACAGTGATGGATATAATTTGGCAATCTTGCAAGCATATGTTTCAGAATGAACAATGGCTGATGAGAGTACGTTTTCAGAGTGAAGTAGCTAGCTATTGGTCTGTATGCGTGCTAGTGATTGTGTGCTAGTTAAAAACAAGAGTGAAGTAGCTAGTGATTGTGTTCATAATATGTTACACCATAAGTTCTGTAATTTGCCAATTTTACAATGCTTTGTATATACTGATGATTGAATTTGTAATCTTGGTTCAGAGTGATGCAGATGACAAGAAATTTGATACAGCATCAACGAGTTCCCAAACTCCTCTTAAGCATTTACATGATCAACTCGTGATTTACTGCTATTTCATTGTGCTGCTTTTTCTAATTAATCAGAAAAAGTACAAGGAGGTTATCTTTCTGATATCTCTCTTATTAAGTATGCTTCTTTTTCTATTTTTCTAAGTGTATTGTTGAATTACATTCTTCGTTAATGAAGGTTTCCTTTGGTTTCTTATATTTCAGGCCAAAGTTTGTTCTTCAGCTACCATTGGTCGCCTCAACAAAGTAAACAGGAGAACTGTTGGCGTCATTGCTTCAAATTTGGAAGCTTACTACTACTTAAGATGTGACGCAGCAGATGACCTTGCTGAGACACGTAGGTGAGTAGTGTAAAATCAATATGTTTTCTGCTTTTCAGTTTTATCTACTTCTCTTGAACAATCCATTTAGAAGAATAAGTACATTGCTGGAAATGTTGCAGTACTCTTCTTGCTGTACAACAACTGGCCAGGTTACAACAAGATGAGTTGGTACTAAAGGTTAGTCTTCATTCTGCATAAAGTTAATAATTTACATGAATTTTTGCATACTGACTTGGTTCTGCATAAAGTTCTGCATAAAGTACATGACACAAGTCTTTTGTCAAAGAGATACTCAAGTATCTCTTTGACTGAGAAACAAAACTCTAAAATTTTAAATGAATATATATGTAACAATGATTAACAACTTTCCATTATCTTTAAACCAAAACTAGGTATAATATAATTGTAGTTAAAATGAGAAAATGACAATATTATTACAAACTGTTATATTATCAATGGCAAGATAATCTATGACATTGTCATTTTGATTACATGTGTTTATCATATAACAGAATTATATGATCGTTTATACAAAGATATCCATATCCCTGTATAGAAAAAGCAATCGTATATATGATGATTCATACCTTCCCAATATTGTCTCAATGTTGTTGCTGACTTGAAATTTAGGTATCCGGGTAAGAGTGGTCATTGATAGATCCCTTATTCGTATAGATTAGTCTTGAAAACTTTGATAAAAAAACTGGATTGGTAATAAAGGTTAGTCTTGGTTCTGCATAAAGTTAGTCTTGGTTCTGCATAAAGTTAGTCTTGGTTCTGCATAAAGTTACATGACACAAGTCTTTTGTCAAATAGATACTCAAGTATGTCTTTCACTAAGATACAAAACTCTAAAATTTTAAATGAATTTATAGCTTTCATTCAGGTTCTTCTCAAGTTACAACCCAAACACCCTAAATTTGCTATTTTCTCCATCTTTTGCTGTTTAGGTTATGGATCCTAACGATCCTTATAGTTTTCATCCAAACTTTCAGCCAAACTTTATGAACCTCTTGCCTACACAAGAGAATATGAACCAGGAAACTCATATTTCTTTTTCCCCTTCTGTCCAGATGAGCCCATCCCAATTCCCTCAGTCTAGTACCCAATTTAGTGATGCACAAAACCAACCTGCAAATTCTAGAGAAAGTAGAACCAGATGGACTTCCACTGAAGATATGGTTCTGATCAGTGCTTGGTTAAACACAAGCAAAGATCCTATCGTGGGGAATGAACAAAAAGGTGGTGCATTTTGGAAAAGAATTGTCTCCTATTATGGAGCTAGTGAAGATGTAGTGGGCTTCCCAGCGAGAGGGATAACTCAGTGTACGCAGAGGTGGAAAAAGATCACCAGTGAATGCAACAAGTTTGTAGGATGCTACAGCCAAGCTTCGGCTAGGAGGGGAAGTGGGCAGTCTGAAGATGATGTGTTCCAAATGGCTCTCCAGTTGTACTTCAACGATAAGAAGAAGCCTTTCCTCCTAGAGCATGCTTGGAGGACGCTTAGGCATGAACAGAAATGGTTATGTTCTTTTGGAGATGAAAGCTCCAAAAGAACTAAGCTATATGCGGGTGGCGCATACTCATCAAGTTCAAATACATCATCTCGTGTTGAAGAAGAAGTCTGTCCTCGCCCTCCTGGTGTTAAGGCAGCCAAACGCAAAGGAAAAAGACATGTCCCTAGCTCAGAAAGTAAAGCTACTCCCCTGCCACAGTTGGAGAAGATGTGGGAGATCAAGGAGAAAGACATAGCTTCTAGAGATAAGGCAGCCGATAAACGCCTTCTAGCAAATCTAATAGCCAAAACTGAGCTTTCTGAGGCTGAACTCGCCCTGAAAAACAAGCTAATGGCTGAGATGTTCGGATAGTTTGTTGTTGATGCATTCTTAATAAGTGAAGCAGTTTGATTGCTTCAGTTTTAAGTTCCTTCTCAATTTTTTTCCCCTGTTTTTAATAAGTTAAGCAATTTGTTTGTTTCAGTTTTAAATCATGTTTGACATTTCCATTTGGTTCTTGTATGGTTGAGTTGAACTTAATAAAATAGATTGGTTCTGTTTTTAATTAGAGTGGTACAATCTGAGATTTGATCATCAGGAAGTTATTGCTAACAGTTTTTCCAAATTTGGAGCTTTGATCTTTGTAGGGTTTGCTCTTTTGGAATTGAAGAGTGGATTTAATGATACGAGGAACTCTTTAGAGAACTGGAAACATTCAAATGGGACACCTTGTTCTGGGGCTGGCGTCTCCTGCAATCTACTAAGACCAAAGAGTAGTTTCTATGTAAGAATGTTCTTGGTCCTCTTCTTTACCACATTCTCCATCTTCAACTTCTTTCTTTATCTGAATTGTATTTTGAAACTCCTGGATTCTGCAGAAACTTACCATACATGCAACTAGGAGGAATAATATCTCCTAGCATTGGGAAGCTTAGTAGATTGCAGAGCCTGTGAGTTTTCTAAATCATTTGTAGATTTGTTCTCAATGCTAAATTTTGTATCTTTAAGTAGTTTGTTTCAATTCAAATTTGGTTGGAGTTATGTAGGGAACTTCATCAGAACAGCTTACATGGGACAATTCCTAATGAAATCACCAATTGCACTGAGCTTAGAGCTATGTAAGTCAGATTTTTGCAGTTAAGCATAAGTCAGATTTTTTCACGTTTTAGATTGATTCATTTAAGACCATTGATTGATTTTGTTTTCATGTCTTTGTGCAGGTTTCATTCACTTGTACTCATCAAGTGGTAGAAAAGACTAGAAGTGGGGCAATGGGACTTGGCAGAATAGACGAGTAATTGATCACAAGTGGTACAGAAGACAACAAGTGGGGCAATGGGACTTGGCAGAGGCAACGAGTAAGTGATCAAGTGGAAGGTGACAACAATGGGGCTAAATGATCAAGTGGGCAAGTGGCAGAAGGCAACAAAGACTTTTTTTTCCTTTTTCTTGTTGTTTAATTTGTTTTCATTCTTTTACGCATTGTGTATATATTATGAACCCATATCACACTTCCATTTCCATCTTTCTTTGCTCTCTTCTATTATAACGCTTGCATTTGCTACTAAAAAAAAACATATTTCTTTATCTTTTGTTCCTTTTCAAATTTTTTTCACTACTTGCTTCCTTGTAAAGTTCTTTCCCAAGTTTATCAACATGTCATCTTCAAATTGTGATGATGAATATGATGAATTAGATGAAGTTTTTGATGATCCATTTGATAATGCTTTTAATCAACAATTTGATCGTCTTTTTCAACAAACCATAGATAATTATGGCTATCATCAAGGGGCAACTACTTCAAAGCCGAAACGAGCTTTTATTGAAAGACGACGGGAGGAAGGCCACACTCAGTTATGGAATGATTATTTCGCTGAAAATCCAACGTACTCTCAAAGTATGTTCCGTCGTCGTTTCAGAATGAACAAGCCATTGTTCTTATGTATTGTCGAATCACTATCTCAAATGCCATACTTTCAACAAAAACAAGATGTTACGGGAAGATTGGGTCTTTCTACACTACAAAAGTGTACCGCAGCCATTCGTATGCTGGCGTATGGTTCTGCAGCTGATGCCGTGGATGAATACCTCCGCCTCGGTGAAAGCACCGCACTAAAATGCTTGGAAAATTTTGTGGACGGAATTATTTACTTCTTTCAAGATACCTACCTACGAAGGCCTACACCAGAGGATCTCCAACGATTACTCAATCAAGGAGAGGCACGCGGATTTCCCGGGATGGTAGGAAGCATTGATTGCATGCATTGGGAGTGGAAGAATTGCCCAACATCTTGGAAAGGGCAGTATTCGCGTGGTGCAGGAAAACCTACAATCGTTTTAGAGGCTGTGGCTTCACAAGATCTCTGGATTTGGCACGCATTTTTCGGATCTCCAGGTACTTTAAACGATATAAATGTTCTTGACCGCTCACCAGTTTTTGATGACATATTAGAAGGTCGAGCTCCACCGCTGACTTACTTTGTCAATGCACGACAATACAATATGGCTTACTATCTCACTGATGGTATATATCCGAAATGGTCAACTTTCATCCAATCAATCTCACTTCCACAAGGTCGAAAAGCTAAATTATTTGCTCAATTTCAAGAATCTGCCCGAAAAGATGTCGAGCGTGCTTTTGGGGTCTTGCAAGCTCGATTTGCGATTGTTAAAAATCCCGCTCTTAGTTGGAATAAGATAAAAATAGGGAAGATCATGAGAGCATGTATCATATTGCACAATATGATTGTCGAAGACGAACGAGATGGATATAGTCTAACCAATGTATCAGAATTCTATCAAGGAGAAGGAAGCATGACTTCACATGTGGATTTTTCGTACTCGCCAAATATGCCTTCCAGTCTCGCCAATATGATCGCCGTTCGAAATGAAATGCGTGATACAGCAATACATAACCAATTGAAACGTGATTTGGTTGACCATATCTGGCAACATTTTCGCAATGCTGCAAATTAGACCCGACTTTATTACGTTCTTGTTAAAGCTTTTATATGTTTCTATCATTCTACGTTTTTTGTTTTTTCTTTATTTTATCCATATTTATGTTTGTATTTGTTATTTTCATTTTGTAATATATATTTAAACGTTTTTAATGTAATATATTTATGTTGTGTATAATTTATATAGTTTTATTTTTTATATTTCATAAGTTTAACCCAATATTTTTATATTAAAAATTAATACAAAATAAAACCATTTACAAAATAATTTATTATTTTTTTAATCTTAAGACACCTTTTAATGAGTATGTGCAATGGAGTCTCAATTTCAATGTCAAATTATGTAGAGTGTCTTAACTTAAATTTATATTAAATTTAATCTTAAAAAATTGTTAAGACATATTTTCATATGTCTCCAATGTACATGGTCTAAGTTTTACACAGAGAAAATTAAGGGTAAAAAACCTGTCAACGAAAAAAACTTTAGTCTACTTAAAAGAGGGGAAAAGAAGTAAATAAAGAAGGAAATTATAAAGAAATTTATGAAGAAAGGAGAAAAAAAAATAGAAGAAGCACAAGGTTGTAATTATGGAGGTTTGGACCCCATAGTCAGTGTTCACCATCATTTGTTTATGATGCCTTATGCTCACGCCTGTCTATAATTAACTTTCTACTGTTTTTCAACATTAAACCTTTAATATTAGTCGTTCGACGTATAATCATTCTCATCTCAACGACGAAACACAAAAGCATTCCCATCTCAAAATTGAAAATTTTGGTTTCGCTTGTATAAACGTGAAGGTTTCCTGATAATCGTCTTAGACTATTCACTGAGCGTAATCGTTTGTGTTGTGTTATAGATATGTGCCATGACTCTTATGTTTACTATTAACATAAAAACACAAACGCAATACTATATTGAATATAATCTACTTAAAGGAATATAGTATATTCCATTATTTCACTGTTAGTGTACATATTCATTTGATACCATTTATTATTTATAAATTCTGTCATTTTGCAGTCTTCTAGTCAAATTATTTTGTCATGTATTAACCATCATTTTTTTTTGGTAAAAATTCAATATCATATTATATTAATGTATTCTTTATTTTCCACGATTTAAGCATTGATTTGAAACTTCAACCTTGGCATATATGGGGGAGATTGTTACTGAATCGAACTTGAAGGGATGTGATAGAAGCATGTATGATAGTGAGACATAGGAAGATTGTGTTATAAACTTTTAATACCTATATCAAGTCCAAAATATAATTAAAAATATATAATCAGAAATTTCTGTTTTGTATGAAAATATTTTCCACTTACCCACACAACCCATACGTACATGTGGAATGTGGTGATCAAACCCGTTAAATTTTAGTGTATTTCAGTATTTCTGATCTCTTATTGCCATTTTTATACAAAGCTCGAAAAAAGATAAAAATAAAAGAAAGTTTGCAACGAAGAAATTTCAAAGTAAATGAAAAGATAATAACATGGGGAGTGCATTAAATATGGATGCAGTGTATGTAATGTAGGCTGTATAAATATAAATAATGCAACCATAATAATGGAGCTACGTCTAGTCTTTTCTCATAAACCACATATTGCTTTTTCTTCTGTGCTTTGAACGTCGCACCTATGCATCTATATATTATAGATATCATCCAATGAGGATATGTTTTAATTACACCTCTAATAGTATACCCGTTAGACTCCATATGATAATGTCCGTACGTGCAACTCTTTTATCTACGTGGATGAATAACGAGGACACTAATTTTCTTTTGCGAGACTGAATCATTGTAGAGAGATTTTATTTTCTATTTTTCCTAATATGGAGTGAGTGAGTGAGAATTCTTAATAATTTTTGAACTTTGTGTAACCATGCATATAATCTGCAGCATGCAAGCAAAGAATACATCAGATAAAAAATTCATTGCTAAGACATTAAAATCGACCAAAAGAGCATGAATTTGTAGTGGGAGCAGAATAGTTAGTCTCCTGTGATTTTCTATTCAAAGAAACTGTGGACGAAAATCCCAGGATTTTTGAGAAAAGAAGAATAGCGCATGGTTAATCAAATGTCAATATTGGTTATAGAAAAATAAGGTTCGTATTAGGAGAGGAGCTATGGTGCATTTGACCTATATACTATGCTCTATGTTTAAGCACTTTAGATTCAATTTAAAAGTTTGAGTTGATTTGGTATAAATGACACTGAAGAAGATTTTATTTTATAAAATTAAAGATAGTAATCGATAGGCGGTTTTTTCACAAAATGTTTTTTTGTTAAACTAAAGCAAAACCAAAATAAAAAATTATGTAACCATAATCTATATATATATATATAGAGTTTTAAATACTTAGACATTTTATGTTGAAAAATGTACGCAGACGCATCATTCATATAGTTATGAAAAACTTTAAAAATAATTTGGACCGACGACGTGTTAGTCCGCTAGCTGGCTAGCCCATCCAACCCGTCAAACCAGTGAGACGGTCTCACTGAGACCTATAACATGTAAATTTTCTAAATCCTCTAATTTATCAACCCTAACCGACTAAACCGATCAGTTTTGGAGGTTTGGTCCATGTCAAACAGCGGATTAAAAACTCGTTTACATACAGCCTTGTATTTTGGATTTTTTTTGTTTTGGTTATTTTGGTATATTGAAACCAACATTCAGGTATATGGGTTGGGCTACATAAGTATTTAGGATAAGATAATATTTTTAATATTCGTGTATATTCGGAACGAGATGTTTTCTGAATCAAGTATGTTGAAAGACGAAAGATAACATGAATAATAGTGAAATAAACAAATTATTCTTTAGTTGATGTTTGTCGCAGTCACATGTATTCTTATACAGTATATATTAACCAACGCAAAGACTTTAGAAACGGATGTAACGGAGAATATAACGAGTTACATGTCCGGCATATATAGAGACAAGTCAAATTAATAACATACTTATCCTTTTAGCGAAGACGCAGACACAGAAATAATTAAGCCACTCGCAAGCATGCTTGTCAACCTTCATTTACTACTTAGTCTACTTAGCTTTGGGACCATATACATACATCTCCATAACTACGTTGCGACTCTTACGATACGTGTTTTGTGTTCATATTATCTAATTGAGCAATTAATCACGTGAAAACAGCTACGGCGAGTAAAGAAAATTGACATGCAGACCCTACCAAATTACATACTCCGATAAAAATGGCTAAAACATTAATACCTTCTAAACCAAAACGGGTCCATTCAAGATCTTGACTACGCCATTTTTGTGAATGTCTTGAAAAAATTGAAATCACAAGTAACAGATCACCCTTACCCTCTCTTTAAGAGAAAACAAACAAATTAATACACATGTTTTGATTATTTGTCTGTTTGTATACTCCAATTTTGTTCATAGTAAAATTTAAACATTATGTTTGATAAATTATATTGGGATTTTGGTGAGATACGAGATATTCATGGGTATGAAAAATACTAATAGAGAAATAAATAGTGACATCAAAAGGAGAAAACTTTACATGAAGCTTCCTTTTAGACAAAATTACGTTCATATAAAATTAAGACATTTGCTTTATAAAAAGTAAAATATACAATAATCAGAGTCATCTCAACTATTTAGAAGTATAGTTATTGTTTTGTTTTCGCGAGCCGAGTTAATTTCATCTATTATCTATGGCAAATGCAATATGAGTGTGATTCCTCTTAGTGTTTTTTTAATATTTAGTTACACATTTACTGACTTTGTTGATATCTATTATAGTTTTCAGATCTAGAAGGAGTCCATGACATCAAGAAACTAATCGTGTTTTAAAGAGCCGCTTTTGCATGCAAAGTCAATGTTAGGAAATGCAAAGTCTGACCGACTCGTGAGGAGCATCTAGAATAACGGAATCAAAAGTCAAAATGTCTCTCTCTCGGCAAGCGGGTTCCGTTGGGCCGGAACTACAAATGTAACGGCGCGTCGATCTCACGCCGTTTCGGTCCCATTCCCATACACACACCAACTACAAAGAAGGGAACTAGGAGAACACTAATCACACATGTCGTGTTTTCATTTGTTGCTGTAAAAGAAGCGGAACTAAAATAAAGTATACGGAGAAGGGAATGAGTCAAAGCAAGGTAAGGTGGTGCAAACTCCACGCGCGATTGTTGGAGAGATATTACTAGAAACTGAGAAAAAAATGTGTTATGGGAACCATTTAGTTTAGTGATTAAGTTTTGAGTCAAAACAAAAACAGGCTATGGCTCGGTTAGCCAATATTCTTATGTACAAGTGTTGGAATATTATCTTATATGTGTACTTTCCTTTCTCATAGATGTATAGAAGAAGAAGAAGATACATAGGACTAGTTACACGACAAGAGAATTGAGATGTACAATGCTATATAGTGTATAGACTAATCTAATTTACAGAGAAAAGAAAGTACAAACTATATACGATAATATACAATACATACACACATAAAAAAGGCAAAGACTAAAGACGTAAGAATAAATGAAGTGATTAAAAAAAGGAGAAAAATGATAAACCAGTTGTTAATTAGTAACATTCAAACAACTTAGCTGGCTAATTTAGAATATTTGCAAGCTAGATTCCCACTCTCTTTTTCTCTTGTTCCCTTCAATTTTCACCTTTCCTTAGAAATATATTTAAAATATATATACATTATTTTTCTAGGAGTAGGATTTGTAGGAGAGACAACTTCGTCAGACCGAAAATAAATCATCATCATTCTTCATCCCTTCCCGAGCAGCTCAAAGAGGTCCATATACTAACTATACAAATCAGAAAAATATATATATAAAAAAAAAAACACTTTCATTGAGATTTGAGCCAAACAGAGAAGTAGAAGAAGAAGAAGAGGGAAAGAGAAGATCTCCAGCGGATCAGTCCCGCTTTAAAAGCATTGGCGGCGACTGATTTTATCTCTCTCCTTTAATCCTCTCTCTTTCTTTCTATATTACTCTCTCAAAGATAAAGCTCTTCCTCTGTCTCTCTCTTACGCCATTTGGGGTTTTGCTTTTTTTCTGTGTGTGTGATTATGATGATGGGATTTTCTTTCTGAGGCTTTTTTATTTTTTATTTTTCCTGGAAAGTTGAAATTAAAAAGAAAAAGTTTGAAACTTTTAATGGTGTTCTCTGTTCGCGTTGAGAGTCAATAAATGCAGTTAGTAATGGTTAGTTGAGATGGGAGAAAAAGATCCCGTTGTCCGAGGAGTTTTAGTTTCTTGCAAAAGGATAGTGAGGCAAAACATGGGTTTGGTTTCTCTTGTCTCCTTTCAAACATCCCATTTCCATTTATGGTCTCTCCCTCTTCCAACACCACCTCTACATTAAGAAACTATCTTTTTTTTTGCCTTTTCTTCTTCTGTGTTTCTGGTTTGAATTGATCGGTTCGAAAAGAGAGAGAGAGAGAGAGTAAAGCTCAAAGCTGCTTCAGAGTCGAACAAAGGTGTCTTCTTTTTGGTAACGAAGCCGAAGAAAGATGAAGTTCATGAAGCTAGGGTCTAAGCCTGATACATTTGAATCTGATGGCAAATTCGTCAAGTAAGCAAATTTTTCATGAATTTATTTTGTTTTTTCTCTTTTTTTTTTTTTTTTTTTTTAATTTGATGGGTCAAATGAAACTTCTACTGTTTTTTGTTCTGTTCTCGTTTCTATTCATTTTTTTCTCCACATGTTTTGCCTCTGTCTGGTTCTTGTAGGGTTTCTAGAAGCATGTGTCCCCTCTTCTCTTGGTTTCTATCTTTAAGAGCAGTAGCTATTATAAACAGATTGACTTCCATGAGAGATATTCATTTCCTCTGTGTAAATAGAGATAGTTAAACTAAGTTAAGTGCTTCAACTCTGTTACTTACCAGTTAAAATTACTCTGGTTTTGATTATAGAGATAGAAAACCAGGATAAATTTTCATCATCATCCCCATTATTGTGATTGGTATCACGCATCATTTTTTTTGCGGGAAATACCACAAAGATGAAAGCTATAAAAGTAACAAGAAATGAGGTATATGAGTTTCAGTAGTGGTCCATCCATTAGATGATCTGTCTTTGTTTATTTGTTGTTGTTTTGTGGTCCTGATTTGTAAGAGCAAAGGGTTGGAAGCAAAAGGGAATGATGATTTTGAGTTTTCTTCTAATTTAGAAAGTGAAGAATCTCTCTTTACTTCTGTTACTTATGCTTTATTTCTGTAAATATCTAAGACATCTCTTCCTTCCAAGTTATGACATCTGGATATTCTAAACTAGGATAAGAATCTTGTTTCCTATGTTTTGTTCTGTAAGAGAAAAAAAAAGTAATGATTATTTTAGTTTTAGGTAGATTAACATGACAAAATTGCCTGTGCTTATGGTTTTGAATGAAAGCATAACATCTGAAATTTTTAAGAAAGGAGTTTTGACTAATCAATCTATAGAGTTCTTGGTCTCAATGTTTAATCTGACCATCAATTTCTTCCCCATAGGTACGCTGTTTCGGATCTAGATAGCGATGTTACTATTCATGTTGGTGAGGTCACATTTCACCTCCATAAGGTACATTTTTGTAATGCTAACAACAGAAGTTGTTACTGATGGATTCTTAAGTGGTACAATTGTAATGCAAGATGTATTTCTTATGCTGCTATGTTATATTTTCAGTTCCCGCTGCTATCGAAGAGCAATCGGATGCAGCGACTGGTTTTTGAGGCAAGTGAAGAAGAAACCAATGAGATCACTATACTAGACATGCCAGGAGGAAACAAAGCGTTTGAGATCTGTGCCAAGTTTTGCTATGGGATGACGGTTACGCTCAATGCTTACAACATAACCGCTGTGCGATGTGCAGCTGAGTATCTTGAAATGACTGAAGATGCTGATCGCGGTAATCTCATATACAAGATTGAGGTTTTCCTCAACTCTGGCATATTCAGAAGCTGGAAAGACTCAATCATTGTGCTTCAGACAACAAGATCTCTTCTTCCTTGGTCTGAAGATCTGAAGCTTGTTGGTAGATGCATAGATTCTGTTTCAGCTAAGATTTTGGTGAATCCTGAGACGATCACTTGGTCTTATACACACAACAGGAAGTTATCTGGACCTGATAAGATAATTGAGTATCATCGGGAGAAGAGAGAAGAGAATGTGATTCCAAAAGATTGGTGGGTCGAAGATGTATGTGAGCTCGAGATTGATATGTTTAAGTTGGTGATGAGCGTTGTGAAATCGAGTGGAAGGATGAACAATGGTGTAATTGCTGAAGCACTTAGATACTATGTTGCAAGGTGGTTACCGGAATCTATGGAGTCTTTGACAGCAGAAGCTTCTTCAAATAAACATCTCGTTGAGACGGTTGTTTTCTTGTTGCCAAGAGTAAACAGAGCGATGAGCTACTCTTCTTGCAGCTTCTTGCTGAAACTCCTTAAAGTTTCTATCTTGGTTGGAGCTGATGAGACGGTGCAAGAAGATTTGGTTGAAAACGTGAGCTTGAAGCTGCACGAGGCCTCGGTTAAGGATTTGCTGATCCATGAAGTCGAATTAGTTCATCGGATTGTTGATCAGTTCATGGCGGATGAGAAACGTGTATCTGAAGATGATCGGTACAAGGAGTTTGTTTTAGGAAACGGGATTTTGTTGAGCCTAGGAAGATTGATTGACGCTTATCTCGCACATTGCTCTGATCTTACGCTCTCTAGCTTCATCGAGTTATCTGAGCTGATCCCGGAATCAGCTAGGCCGATTCACGATGGCCTCTACAAAGCCATTGACGCTTACATGAGGGTAAATAAGCAAATTTTTTAAAAAAATTTGTTTCTAAAAAGAATGAAACTTTTCGGACATTTTTGTAATCTGCGAAGTTGGTTTTTGTAGGAACATCCGGAACTAACGAAATCCGACAAAAAGAGACTTTGCGGGTTAATGGACGTGAGGAAACTGACGAGTGAGGCATCGACTCACGCTGCACAGAACGAGCGACTTCCGTTGCGAGTGGTGGTGCAAGTTCTTTACTTTGAGCAGCTCCGAGCAAATCACAGCCCCGTCGCGTCTGTTGCAGCTTCGTCGCACTCGCCGGTTCAGAAGACGGAAGAGAACAAAGGAGAAGAAGCGACGAAGAAGGTGGAGCTGAGCAAGCAAAGCAGAGGAAGCAAGAGCACGAGGAGTAGTGGTGGGGCACAGCTGATGCCGTCGAGGTCAAGGAGGATCTTTGAGAAGATGTGGCCGGGGAAAGGAGAGAGTAGCAACAAGAGCTCTGAGGTTTCGTCTGGAAGCTCGCAAAGTCCGCCGGCAAAGTCGTCGAGCTCGTCATCCCGGCGCCGGAGACATTCGATATCGTGAATTGGTGGGGAGAAACAATATTTGTAAAGAGAAGCTATTATGGTTGTAACTTATTATAAGTTGTTTTAGGATTTGTGGTAGTCAAATTAAAACTGATGAAATTGTGGTCTGTGTTCTGTGTTTCTTTAGTCGTAAAGATTTGTTTAACAGTTTCATTTAAGACTACTATTATTTAGTAGTTAAACAATGTAATGTTTTATTAGTCCTCGCAACGACAACAAAAAAAAACGATAAGTTTGGGATCACTTGGATTGTTGCACGCTTGTGTGGAAGTGGATTGGTGTTTTTGGTAAAACGTGGTTCGACTACTGATGAAACAACATGATTTGTCTTAAACATTCTTTACATATTAATTTCTTTCTAGTAAAAGACTTTTGTAGAATGTGTATTCAGAACAGCAGTGATCTATTGGGCCTTATGGGCTCAATCTAGGGCCAAAAAGTGATCCTACGTTTAGACGTTCATTTCCATTGTCGAGTAATCTGATCTGACGGCTAGGGATCGCCGCCGGCCATAACGTGAGAGCCAAAACCCAAAACCCTCGGAACACAGAGGCGTCTTCTCGACGGAGCGACAGAGACAGAGAGAGAGGAGATGCAAACAGTGAAAGCTTTGAGGAGAGTGACTGATCCCTTAAAATGGGTTCGGTCCGTTTCTTATGGAAGAAGCTTTTCTGCTCTCCCAAACTATTCCGCATCAGATGCCGATATTGAAGACCAGGTTATTTTGCTATCTTCTTCTTAGTTTTGGATCTTCACTAAATGTGCTTGATTTGATAGTCTGTTTGTGTAACTCTTAAACATTTTATCTAATTTGATCGTAAATGGGAATCTCATCATTTGATTTTCCGGAAGTGTAAATGAAAACTACTTCCTTTTTAAAAAAATTTCAATTTGAGAGATATATGTAAGCGTGGATTTTTCTGTAATTGAAGGTTCTGGTGGAAGGAAAAGCTAAATCAAGAGCTGCCATTCTCAATAGCCCCTCTTCTCTTAATGCACTTTCTGCGCCTATGGTATTGTCTTTAGCATAGTATTCTTCTTGGATTTCAAGTCTGGTTTCTTCCTTGAGCTCTTTAGTTTCTCATTTTTGCTTCAAAATTTCTTTGTGTTTTTAGGTAAGTCGGTTAACGAGGCTATACGAATCATGGGAAGAGAATCCAGCTATTTCGTTTGTATTGATGAAGGTATGGTACTTTCTCTAGCTTCATTTACGAGATTCGTTGCTACTGCTCAATAGATCATGTGTTCTTTTGATGCATGGTTATTCAACATTTTCCCTCGATTTAGCTACTGTTTTGATTTTTTCCCTGAAGGGTAGCGGCAAAACGTTCTGTTCTGGTGCAGATGTCTTGCCTCTTTATCACTCGGTCAATGAAGGTCCATATCTTCTAATGTTTTTCATTGTTAGATACCTGGAAAGTTTTTTTGAGGTTCAGGGCAAGCCATTCCATATCCCTTTCACCAGAGCTAATCTGGTGAAGTTACTGAGAAGAATTACTGATGTATTGCCACTTTTCTTTGCTCAGGGAATACTGAAGAATGTAATCTTTTTTTCGAGAACTTGTACAAGTTTGTATACCTCCAAGGAACATATTTGAAACCAAATGTGAGATTCCTAGACTTTCCCTTGATAATATGTGTTAATACTAGATGGGAATGGTTCGTATGACCACGAGTGATTAGAAAGATCTCGACTAGCTTATTTGCTTCCACTCAATAATATATGAAGCTGATTTTGGGAGATAAGATGCAAGAGTTGTACTATTTGAACTTTGTTTCCTGCTCTTATACCTAAAGAGTTTTATCTTACTGCAGATAGCTATAATGGATGGTGTAACCATGGGTTGTGGAGGTGGAATTTCAATTCCAGGGATGTTTCGTGTAGCTACAGATAAAACTGTATGTGGCTCGCTTTATTATTACGAATCACTGATTTTTCACTTAAAGTGGACGTTGTAATAAAGGAAATAGATTCCATCGACTGGTTTACAGAAGGTCCTACAGTCTTTTTAGAAAAGAAGTTAAATCTCTTAGTTGGTGTTCGACGCCATTTTCTCTCAGTAGCGCCTTTTTCTTTGTGTGAAACTGTTTCTTCTCTTTTATTTTGGAATTTTTAGTGGTTAAGGTGTTCTGACCAACCGTCCATATGGGACAAGGTCCTACAGTCTCTTAAGAAAAGAAGTTAAACCTCTTAGTTGGTGTTCGACACCAATATCTCTGTATCTTACATATCCTTTTGTCTTAGTCAATTATTAGTAGTGCCTTTCTCTTTGTGTAAAACTGTCTCTTCTCTTGTACTTTGAAATTTTTGGTGGTGAAGGTGTTCTGACCAACCGTGTGCAGGTGTTGGCCCATCCAGAGGTCCAAATTGGTTTTCATCCTGATGCAGGAGCTTCCTATTACCTTTCACGGCTTCCTGGTTATTTAGGTGAACGCCACCTTTGGCTGATGTCTTTACTAAATTCATACTCTGTGCATATCTGTGTAGTTAAATGATGGTCAAATTCTAGATCGGAATCTGACGGCATACAAATTTTTTAACTGCAACGATTTGGTGTTTCTGAAGCGGTTTTTGTGTTTTCTTGTTCAGGGGAATACTTGGCTCTAACAGGGCAGAAACTTGATGGTGTCGAAATGATAGCATGTGGTCTTGCCACCCACTATTGCTTAAACGCGGTTTGATGCATTTTACTTACCTTGTCCCATGTTTTATCTTTCCTCTTAAGTGCATTCCTTATATTAGTTGTTGTGGCAGAGACTTCCGTTGATCGAAGAGAGAATTGGTAAACTGTTGAGCGATGATCCTACCGTCATTGAGGATTCTCTTGCTCAATATGGTGATCTTGTTTACCCTGACAAAAGCAGTGTACTGCACAAGTAAATCTTTTACCTTGTCTCTGTATCTTAAAATGTCTTTGAATGGCCCACAATCGTGTAACCAGAAAATTCTTTTGTCAGGATTGAGATGATTGATAAATATTTTGGGCTTGATACGGTTGAAGAAATTATTGAGGCTATGGTAAAAGATCTTTTTCTAGCGTACGCATGATATGTTTCAATTGAGGACTCTTCATCGACTTGGCTTGAGAGTTTTGTCAAGTTCTAAACTTTTACGTTTACCCGTGGCTCAGGAAAATGAGGCTGCTAATTCTTGCAATGAATGGTGCAAGAAAACTCTCAAACAAATCAAAGAAGCGTCACCTTTGAGCTTAAAGATTACTTTGCAATCTGTGAGTCCTTTTAGGTTCTTCTTCTCCTTTCTCCAAAAGCATTTCATTTTTCTGATTCTGGCAATTTTTCTCTTCTTAGATACGAGAAGGTAGATTCCAAACTCTTGATCAGTGTCTCACACGAGAATACCGTATATCTCGTTGTGGAGTTGCAAAGACAGTCTCTGGCGACTTTTGTGAGGTAAAATATATCATTGATTCCTCAACTAAAGCATCATTATAGGCATATGTTGAAAACTTTTTGCTGTTGATAGGGTATTCGAGCCCGTTTGGTGAACAAAGACTTTGCTCCAAAGGTGCATACAATCAGATCAGCCTTAAAACTAGACGTTTGAAACTCCTTTTGCTTATGTTCATGTTCCAGGTTTTACTTTATGATAATTTGTGGTTTTCTCCTTCCAAAAATATTTGCAGTGGGATCCTCCACGCCTAGAAGACGTAAGCAAAGACATGGTGGATTGCTACTTCTCACCAGCCACAGACCTCGATGATTTAGATTCTGAGCTGAAGCTGCCAACAGCCCAACGAGAGCCTTACTTCTGAGGAATCTACTGCTACTCCTTACCTGCAATAAAGAATTCCACCGGTCTATGCTCAAATGAGATCCATGCAATGACCTTTTTCTGTCAAACTCTGTTTCTCCCTCAGGGCGAAATTGATCTTCTTAATTAGGTGTCAAGTTTTTTAACTGTCCTATGATATTTTGTTTGTTCATCTTCTGTGAGAAGATTCCATTATAATGTTGAAAGGCCAAAGTGTAAAATTTTAAAAGAAGCTTGATTGGATCCAGAAACAGTGCAATTCCTACCCTGAGTAGTGATTTTCAGGTAGCATGTATAACATGCACCAAACAGGGACAGTGGCAACTTGTTTAACTAAAAGCGAACTTCACATAAACGCTTAAGAACACTTGAGACAAACGTTGTAACAGCTAGACACTTCCACATCAGGGTTCATCATCTAGAAAAACTGGTGCGGTGTCTCGAGCATGATTTATAAGATCTTGGAGCAGATCGTTCTGAACATGTGGAAGAGTCTGGGTTGCACCATTCTAGTTCAGATCGAGAAGATTCAGGAACACGCTGAGCAAGCAGACGGGCTGCGTCTTTCCACCATGAAACCTCGGTTTCTTTCTCTTGTAGTCTGCGTTCAACACGACTCAGAGCAGTCTTAAGCTTCAGTAACTCTTCTTGTTGCCTTGTCTCCAGTAGTTCGTGCAGTTTTTTCTCTAGTTCGAACGGACACACTCCATATCTTTCATCGGTAACCACCATCTCCGGTATATGACTCTTTGTGACCTCATTGTCCTACAAACACCCAAAGAACTACAAGTCTTAGAAATCAAGAACCTATTTCATAGTTGCTTAAAAGGTTCAAAGGAAATGTAAGAAGATAAAAGAGTTTTTTTTTCTCTGTGATACTTTAAGTTTGCGTTGTCTCTGAATCTGATGCTGTGTGTGTCTATCCACTGCTTTTTCATCCAGAGGTAACCTACCTACCTCAGCCTGAAGTTTTGAGTTGCGGTCTGGTCCTTGATGGTGATCCTCTGGTTTTGAGACCTCGAATTCTGTGTACTCCTCTTGAAGAACACTCGTCGATGACTCTTGGAAAATGGATGACGCCAGATTCGAGAATTCTTGAGGAGAAAACTGGTAACCGCTTGTTTCATTCGAAGGCATAGGTGGTTTTACCTGTAGTTCTTCCTTTGCATTTAGATGAAACATCTCCATTTGCATTCGCAGGTTTGTCATCTTATCAAGCTCAGTTTTACTTGCAACAACAAGATACAGCAAAAAAGAACCAATTCCCATTTCCAAAGGTGTTTCTCTGCTTTGTGATTCTGCACAAAGCAAAACCAAGTATAAGTGTATTAACATAACCCACCAAAGACAAGCCCTGAGATATCAAATTCCTTCAATGGAATGTCAAATTCTAAAGTCAATCCTACCGTTGAAAACTCTTGCTAATTAGTACATTTCCAGAGAAGTAAAAGCGTAGGAAGAAGAAAAATACAAACTTCTCACCAAATCTATTAGTCTCTGGCGTATTCTGGTTCAGGCGTTTCGTCGAACACCTTATGGGCGCTAATTTGTATCCTCTGGTATCATCTTCTTCATCTTCCTCCCCTGTCCCTCTCTTCCCCTTGGAACTTCTCAACCCAGAAAGCCACCTACCCACGACCTTCCCAGGCGTATAACACTCCACGACAGTGCACCCATCTCCCCTCCTCCGCCGCGAGTGACCACTGCCTTGCATTGAAAATCAAGAGGAAAAAAGAAACGAATACTCATGGGTTTGTGGGTTTGGAACAAGAGACGAGATTTAAAAGGTAGAAGGGACCGAGATCGGGTTGACATTGATAATGGTGGGACGGAGTCGTAACAGAGATCGATGAACAGATGGGGAGAGGAAATAAATGAGAATCACGAGAGTTGCAGAGTAATTGTATGGAGGGAAACTTGATTGTTCTCATTTGAATTTTTTTGGGAATCTTCTTCTTCTTCAATCATTGCTTCTTTTTTCAATCATTGTATACTACCAACTCTTAATACAATAAACTTGTGTAACACAATATTAAAGGATATAATATAAGAAACTAGTAACAAAGGTTAAAAGAAAACAATTATCTCTAGTGATGTCTTCCAATTCTTATTCTTTCGCAAATGACTCTAAAATTCCAATAATTGAGAACTATTGTGATTGAAAATTTATGGTGACCCTTTTTTAAACACTATTTGCAATTATTTTGCAGTCATAAAGCATTAAATTCATATGTTTCTATGGGACAAGATTCTCATAAATTCAGACGAATCAATGTTCATATAACCGGTTTAACTATTAACATTTATATTTTCTCGAATATACTTATAAAATTATATACACTAACAAGTTTACATCTTTTTATCTCCTAATCGAAAGATACAATTCAGAAAAGAAGAAAGACCCATTCTTTTTCCAGGGATGAGATACAAAACAAAACATTCACTGGAACTTTCATGTTCTAGATTGCTCCATCAACCTCCCAGATATAGCAGCAGCAAGAGCAGCTGTAAATTTTGAATCTTTCGTTAACGAAGACGCCATTTGTTGAACCAGAACCTCTTGCATCGTATTCCTTTCATTCTTCTCCAAAGCTAATCTATGACCCCCATGAACCAGATCCAAAGTCACAGTGCTTGACCCACCCTGGCTTGTAGCATCACCTTCGGAAGCGTTTGGACCCAAGTGATTATGCGTTCCTTCGTATGTTGCTACCAGTAAGGACGGATCCTCTGCGCTGCGTTGTACCTGAACAGAAACACCACAAACCACAAATCATTAGACAGCTGAAACTATTACAAAAGTAGCTAAAGATATCCAACTCAGTGTGTGTTAATTACCTTCTTCTTGACTGGACAAGACGGTGCAAACGAGCATCTAAAGTAAGCTCTAGGTGACGGGTTATCTCTTGTAACCTTTTGTCCGTATTTCCTCCATTGGTATCCATCTTTTACTGTCTGCAAAATTGCACTCTGCTTAATCATTCACATACCCCCATGCCTTTAGGCAACATTCAGACAAAGTTCCACAAAAACATGTCTCTTTAATCAAAAGACTTAAAAGACAAAATCGCTTACCAAGCTTGTGTCCGATGTATCAGTAGGCACGTAGACAGTCGAAACCTTTGCTTTGTTGAAGGTATCAGTGACTGGTCTTTTGCATGAGAGAAGCTGATTTTTCTGCTCATGTTGTTGATGTTGCTGATGATGATCTTCATTGCTGGAGCTATTCTCAGTTTTTCCACTACTGAGTCCAATGGGAAAGCCTACGAACTCATCCGGGTCTTGTTTTCTTTTCTTTATCGGTTGTTCGGTCTGATCGATTTCAGGGCTCTGTCGACTCTGAAGCTTCTCCAAATAATGATGTAGTGCGTAGTAGTTCTCATAGACTGTGGCTAGCATCTCTGTTAGCTTCTTGTTCTCTGAGTTAACTCTATTTAGCTCCTCTCTTAACTCACTTGCGCTCTGTTCATTACCATAAAGATCAAATTACTAAAAAAGATTCTTCTTTTTTGTTCCAAACAAATTGATTATCAAAGTTTCATCTTTATACTACATAATCACTTATTAATTTCGATACAAAGAGATGAGAAATATTCAGAGATTCAAATTCAGATCCGACTAAATTGATTGGTGAAGTGAAGTTGAAGAATTATTCAAAGCTGAAAACTTGTTCCAACAATTGACTCATCATCATCGATCATACTGATGAATTATAATAAATCCATCAAAAAGCCTCGTGTCGAAGGTATTGCACACCAAGTATTCGACGAAAGAACTAACCTCGTCTTGCTCCAACCATTTCCTTTTTAATTGAGTCGAAGCCGAAACCGAGACCTCCTTCTTCTGAAATATGAAAATTTTAAACGAACCCATGATTAATTACCACAATCCCAGTTCACAGAAATTGAAGGAAAACAAAATTAACTTAGATTTCGGAAATGGATCAGACGAAATCCGGACTCACCGGAAGCTTTTCAGGGAATGGATTGGTGTTGAGATCGAGAGAGATGTCGAGAAACGAAGAACAATCCATTAAGAAATCTTTAAGTTATCTTAAGATACAGACCAAAGGACTGGTTGGTGCTTAGAGACTAAGTCTTAGTTTGCTTTCTTCGGTCACAAGTTGGTCCGAGTGAATGAGAATTTGCCCATAGAAAAATGGTTTTATTTATACAGAGTGTCTCTCTGGGCACAAGAAACTATTACGTGTTGCGCAGAAATTTTATTTTATTTATAAAAACCAAATAATTTATAAAAAAAAAAAGACATGATACTCTATGGGTAAAATACAGGGATCCGAAAATCCGACTCAAAACATCCGAACCAAACTCGAATCGGTTATTAAAAAATACATGAATGGATCTAGAGGTCTAAATCTAAAAATTTGAAAAACCCGAACCGAACCGAACCCGAATAGGATTTGCTAGTTTTGGTTATGATCGGTCCAAAAAATATACTAAACTCGAACTGAATACGTAAAATACATGAATATAACTTCAACTTAAGAACCAAAAAATTTTGAAACTCGAAAAATCCAAACCGAACCCAAATGGGTACCGTGATGCTCAGATCTACTATTATCTATATAATTTAATATAAAAATTTAGCAGCGTGGGAAAAAAAGATGGTATAAATAAAAACTATAATAATGGTAGCTCGAGGTCATAAATTAAGGTTTATAATGGTTTCTTGTGTTATAATAACAAATGATGGCATAAAAGAGTTTTTGTCATGGTTTATGAAAGATTTGAAAAGAGCTTTAACCAAAAAAGAAAAAAATTATAAAGAATGACATTTTATTAAGAGAATTAATAAATAAAAAAAAAATTTTAATTAAAAAAATGATGTAAGTACGATAGGATTAAAACTTAAAAGAAAGAGGTTTTGGATTTGGTATCGTTGAAAAGTGAAGATAAAATTTTTAAAAGCTGTCTTCTATAAGACAATGAAGACCTTCGGAAAAAAAAAGAAAAAGCACAACAAGACGTAGAAAGCTGTCTATTAAATCACAAGTGATTGGCTAAAAATGTGGGATCGTGTAAAATATTCTGAATTGAGTTAGCTATCGTAGTTTCTGTAACTTTCTTATGCGCTATGTATGGGTTAATTTTACTGTCGTAATCATCTATATAGTATGTTGATTTCTTACCTAAACAATATTGTTAGAAAAATATTTTAATATCATTTTACATATTTTCAAAAGTTGAGACACTATAAAAAAAAGCTACAATATTTTGGAACCGCCGGTTTTGTTTTATCGTACATCTTTTAATAACACTAGTATCTAGATATTTAGTTTGATCATTTCGCTAAAAGGTACATCTTTTAGTTTGTTATGTATGAATAAAGGTTTAATTTTCCTTTAGTGACATGGTTAGGTATACCTTTGAAATAAAATTATGAGAAAACTCAAATATCGTCCAAAAACTTGAAACTTTCAAGTCTCGATCCAAAACCAACAAAAATAAATGATAATAATTAGTTATGCAACTTATATAAAAAGTAAACAAAAGAGAAGCAAGTAGAAGATGGATAGAAAAATCAATAATTTCGGCGGCAGTGTCCCCATGCCCGAAGAAAAATTTGTATGTCATACTTAAATTTCAATATGGTAGGATCCGTGTGTTCTTTTGTGTCCTATTGAATTTAATTTTAACATTTTATTTAAAATTTTGTCCGGATCCATAATGACCATAACAGTTACGAACTTTCCCTTGACTTGCTTGACCCATTGACTTTGATTTGGTCGGCAATTACTTTTCTATTATTATCCTTCCGCTTATCAATAATAAAAGAAACAACTCAATAAAATGCACTAGAAAAATCTGTTGATGAGCAGTATTCATTGCGATACTTGTTCGTTCTAGTTTGTTCAGATCATATTTGATAGATAATTCATTGATTAATAGTTTAGTACTATTGGTTTTTTTTTAAGTATTTTTTATTGCAAATAGTTAACGAATGGATCAATATATGTTAAATTGAGTTGTATATATATATTTTTTTTTTTGTCAACGAGTTGTATATTAACATCCATAAACGTGTGGTATTATAACGCGCGACAACTAAAACTTTTTCTTTAAAAAAAATATTTAACAAGCATATCAAATTACTAATGTTTATTTTTTTTAAGATAGATGTTGAGAGTAATATTTGGGAAAGCGACCACATGGCGTGATGAATCAAGTCAGTAAAAAAACATATTTCTATCCAAAAAATGATAACCACAGTCATGCCTATTGTTATAAAAAAAAAATATTCGTCTAAAGACACCAATTTTTTTTTAAATAGATCACATATTTTTAATATGCATTATTGTGTATTTGATAAAATTTATATATTTCTAATTGTTATATTTATTTTTTAAAGAAATTATGTAAATTTAACATTTTTATTTTAGTATATAGTAAAATAAAGTTATATTTAGTAATAAAAATAATTAGAATAAAAAAAGCCACATAATTAATAATATTTTTTATATGAAAAAAACCACATATTTTTTTTTCATTTAAGATTTTCGTAAACCTGTGGACGTCACATATGGTAACTAAAAATATAGAAATAGTAGCCGACAAAAAAAATTTATTAATAAATTGGAGAGTGAAACAAAAACGTGGAAGTTTTGGACAAAGAGGGTGAGCCCACACGGGAAAAGGGCAACAAAATCTTGACCGGACTCGACCGTGACTTCCAAGTTGAGAGAGGCCTTAATTATTAAGGATGGTGTGAACAAGTTGCCACCTTGGGCGGCTTCCGACACCGACCTCTTTTTTTCTCGTCACCTTTTTTTGTTTGTTCGTTCAAAGTTGAGAATTAAGTGTCATCTTATTATTATTCCGTTTCTTTCAAACACAAGGATACAGATACCAACTACTATTACATGAAAATTTTAGAAAGATCGACTGTGCGATTAAGATTCTTAGAATCTGGTAGACAAGTATTTTGATTTTATTGATGTCGGTTGTCAATTTGGATTGAAACGGAATCATATATTAGAAATATTCAAACTTGTTATCAAGTTATCTGAGTTTTTTTTCTTCTTTTCTTTTTCTCTAATATAACTAATTTAAAACATAAATATGGTTCATATATATATATATATATATATATTTTCTGGACCGAATAAATATAGTTTTCTTTCCAAAATCGATGTTGAAATTCAAAATTTAGCCCACTTCTCGTCAAAAATCTAATTTCAAATATAATAAGTTGAGATAGCGACTCTATGCGTTTTATACTTCAATACATAAGTTTTATGCAATAAGTTTGTATAAAAAGAAACGCTTTAGATCTACAATAATATTTTTTAAATGCGAAAATTACAATGTTCAACCAAAATATTATTGATATCTTTTCTGACACAATTATGTTAATTCTGAGATCGCTACATTAATTGGTTATTGAAAATGATAAAATTGTAAATATGGAATTAGAAAATATTGACATCTGCCAAGTACTAAAATGTTCCAACCATTTTCTTCTTTTTTTTTCCTTATAAAATTCTAAATTTAGATTGCAAAACCCACGTGTTTTCACTTGTTTCAAGCTTATCCTTGACGATATAATTTACTAATTAGGTTTATATTTCTTTGAGTAAGAATACCACATATATCATTATTTGAGTATATAACAAATGATTGATTTTAGTGATTGTGTTGCAAGATAAAGAATGAAATAGGTGAATGATACGATATTGATTTTAGTGATTGTGTTGCAAGATAAAGAATGAAATAGGTGAATGATAAGATGATGGGAGAATAGAGTTAAACATAGTTTTCTCTATAATATTAATGAAATATTAAAAATTGATTTGATCGAGTAGATAAAAGACCCTTTATTTTAACACTTAAATTTTTTAATATGTACATAATGTATAACAAAACATTTTTATAGGAGAAACCCTTTTTCAAAATAATAAAACATTTTATTACGAATGTGAAAGTTTGGTTTAATAATAGAAAAGCAGCAGAATCAGCTTTTGAAAAGAAAATAAAAAATCGATTAATTTTACATACGGTGAAAGAAAATACCATAAACAGTTGTTGGAAACCCAAGATGTCATGAGGAGGATTTAAATTGTTATTTTGAAAGTTGGTTCGATCACTGGAGAATAAAATCAGATTTTGGATGGATGTCAAGTTCAATTTTGACGAAAATGTATATGTCTTTCTTTGGGAATGCTTTCTTATACGGGAATGCTTTCTTATACGTCTTGCTAAAGGAATACGTTCTTCAAACGAACGAATATTCGTTCAAAGTGTGGAAGGGCTTTCGAGAGATCCGGATGCTGGGAACTATGTTATTGCAGAAAGCTCTCTAGCCTTTTTCTTGGATGTACCATAAAGCCGAGATACTGAAACCATAAAGTTTTGCCTAAAACGTTTAATATTATGTACACAAACCATAACGTTTTGCCAAAAGCCAAAAAAATCAGATTAATTTATGTGATATGTAACAAACCTGATTTAAAACGTTTTTAATTAAGAATGGGGATACATAAATAGACCAAAATAGAAATTTCTCATCACTATAAGTATATTTGGACCCAAAATACATCGCTACCAGTTGACGACCAATAAAGACATAGGTCATGCTGAATATTGTTAAAAATAGAGGAGCAATAATAATATTGTTAGTGACGAAATTAGTTAGGGCTCATGGAAAAGTTAATTAAACAAGTATATATATCATGGTTGGAAAAATCATAAAGTTTTAGTTTAATGATCCTGTGTGGAGTGATAATTAAATAAGACCATCTTTTTAAGTCATCGCGATGACTTAGACGATCGTCGAAAACTCGAACTCCCTCTCGGATATTCTACATGATGACATCAATATGATGACGTCATTTCTTCATGCATCTATAAGCATGATCCAGTAACGTTTTTATATTTGTGTTTTGTTTCACGAAACTAACTCTCCTTGAATAGTTCAACGCAAAAAAAAAGAAAACTTCCAACAAGAAAACATAGAAAATTTTGAATAATTTCACAACTCCTGAAATCATAATAGAATTTTGAGTTTTCTCACTCGTATATCTATTTCTTCATATCGGAGATTAAACAAATTTTTTGGCCAGGAAAACAATTGTTTTCTTCGACTTTGATTTGAACTCTTATCTTTAACCGGTTAAATTGCTAGCTTTACTTGGTCAACTTTTATATAGAACAAAATTTTGGATAATTATTAAGAGCTGTTATGATAGATTTATGCATACGTGAATATAAATAAAAGATCTCAGCAGATGGGTAATGCACAATTATATTAAAATGATTGAATTACTTAAAACCATTATTACAATTAGTGTGTACGAACTACGAATTAGTGTGTACGAACACTAAAACTTTTACAGCGTAACAACCAGTATATACTATCTTTAAGAAAGACTTAAGTCGATATGAGTCAAGCTAATTTAAAAGTTCAAACCAAATGGAACCAATATTAAAATGGACCAAATGGGATGTGTAAGTAAGTAAAACTACAGACTAGTTGCTGAAAAGTCATGGGACTTTTAGCCAAACATATATAATATTCCATGCATGCGTCTTTTTTTAGAATGGTAGTGATGCATTCGTGATTACGCAAGTGATCCCACGTCATCGTTTGTACATCATAAATGCAGTCTTGTTTTCTTCTCGTTGTTAATCAAAGGCTTACTTGTCAAATTTTAAAATGACTTGAAGTGTAATTGTTAAAAAGTCAGGATAATAAAAATTGAGACTCTCAATTAGGACCAGAGCCCCAACCCACACCTATCCCCCAACTTTGAAAAAAGTAAGACTCGGATTTTAATTACTAAACTTGAAAAAAATCGGAATATTTCAGAGGGCTAGATTTTTATTTTATGTTTGCTTAATAGAAATTCTGATTAATCCGACGTTTTCTTTTACAAAACATTATTATATGTGAACATTACAAATACTCGAAGGGGCAACAAAATACAATCGTAAGACAGGTGGTGTAAGGAGACAGTTTAATACTAAGTCAATATCTTTTGAAGGTAATCAATCGACCTCAAGAAGACCGAACACATACAAACCGAAACGAGTTCTCTTTTGGTTTTAGATCCTCAAACCAAACCAAATAAATCCCAAAATGAAATTCTTTCTGAAACAAAAGTCTGCCTCAAACTATAGGCAAATGCATATTTCAATATTCGAAGAAACATCATAGTCATGTTTATGTAGCATCAAATCCACGAACGTAAATAAAAATGTAGAAAAGTGTTTCACCTAATCGGTTCCTAGTTTCAATCTATTCCTCAGATAAACAACATCTTCATCATTCTTGCTTGCGAGCAAAGAAAAGAAGTTTCTTTCATCTAGCGGTCTTTGAATTTGCGCTTTAGTATTTGTAAAACTCTAACATCTCTTCTTCCACGGGATGAGTCTTCCCTACTATCACAAGACAATGCAACGGTGCTCCAAAATCAACACTCTCGAGTTGCTTCATAGTCCCTGCAACTATCTTCTGGTCCTCAGAGCCAAGCCGTGCAAAGCCCACACACTCTGTGTCTTCACCATAAACAGAATCTCCATGCTTTTGCTCAACTTCTAACAGCTGCTCGATCGCTGTATTAACACTCATATACCTGGGTGGTTCATACTGTTTCTTCCCTCCTCTGCAAAGAGATTCAAAAGTGGGCTCTTTCACTCGGATATCTAGCAGACAGAGAGTGTGCAGTCCAAGAGAGCGGTTCTTCTTGATCTTCTCGTAAAAGCTATCGGGTCTCCAAGTCTCGGTGAAGAACGGGATTGAAACAGTCTCTCCATAATGGTAAAGCTGCAGGCCACAAATCCCAACAGCATTCATCACAGATGCATTGTGCACTACCTCTACTTTTACACCGAGTGTCTTAGCTCGAACAACAAGATCACTGTGTGTTGTAGCTCTGCAAAATGCATTTCCAACACACACACAAAACTATTTCAGACATAAATCCCAATCTAAATTCATCATATCGTATTTAACTAACTACATTAGCTATAACATTGATAAAGCTCGAATTATGTACCCGAAAGGATCACCAACAACGAGAAAAGCGACATCATTATCAATGGCTTCTTCAATCATATCACCAGCCTTTTCTTCCACCATTTCTCTATCAGCAAGTATAATTGGTTTCCCATAAAAATTTTCCTGAGAAGCAAAAAAAAAAAACATAAGCTTTTAATCAGAAAATTGGGAAAGTAGTGAATCTAAATCAAAGGGCTTTTGAGAGTCTTACAAGATTGGAAAGACCATTAGCAGAGAGGCCAAATGACAAAAGAGAAGTGTATGCTTCCATGTATACTTTCTGAGATTTCTTAACAGCTTCGAGTCCTCTCAAGGTTATGTCTTTTTCATCCCCTAAACCTAACCCTATAATGTACAACATCTCTGCTACTACTCTTCCCTATCTGAAAACAGCAATCAAACATGAATTAATCACTCAATCAGACAGTCCCATGAACGCAAGAAATATGAAACCTTTAAAGAACAGAAGAACAACGAACAGTTGATGAACTTAGATCCAAGGAATAGATAATCTATTGCTTACACCAACAGATTCAGAAGATGTGAGTGGGAGAATAAAACGAAGAATTCAACAAATCCATAGAATTGAAGGATCAATAAATCGAATTTTACCTGATAGATTGCGTTTAAAGGCTCACTCACTCAATAAACCTCAGCGAGTGGCCAAAGAAGAAGGAGGTCAAAACCCTTTTTGTGTCTTTATTATTATTATTTTTTCTTGCTTTCTATTTTTTTTTAGTCCAATGAAACAACGTCGTTTTTGTAGTTATAATGGATTAAGGGCAAAAAATAAATACTAGAATAATGTGATATTATTACACTCTTGTCTAAGAACGAAAAAGGAAGAAGATTTGGGTGATTGAATGAATAGAGTTACAACATATATTAGGCAGTACAAGAGAGCTGAGGAAGACAATTTTTTTGTCGGACTAGCTCGTGCATATCATGCACTATCTTGAACACCGCTTCTGGTCTGGCCAGCCTCAACGCATTCTGTGACATTATCTCCAACTCTTTTGATGCCGGTCCGAACCAATCTGCTACGATCTTTGATATCTCTTTTGGTGATTTTGAGAATTTCCCACATCCGTTCTCCACCACGTACGGCACATTCCCAGCCTCCTGCGCCCAAAATCAAAACCCCCAGAACTGAAAACCTAAACTTAACATAAAAATGGCAAGTTTTTAGAGTGGAACTTACTTGACCAGCGATGTAACCGTTTAAGATTATCGGTAGCCCTCTTATCATAGCTTCAGCTATAGTGCCTGGACCAGCCTGCACAAGCCCAAGTGACAAACATAAATAAAGAAACAATCATTCTAGTATCACTCTTGTTTTTCAGGTACAAGAGAGACTAGGAATGTTCAATCCAGGTCTCCACGTTTTACGAAAATAATAAGTTATATGCTTTTTTGGTTCTGCTCGGTTTACCTTTGTTATGATGCAGTCACAGGCACCCATACATTCCTCCATTTTCGTTATAAACCCCTTCACCTATTAGAAAAAGAACAATGTTGCAGCGACTTACATCCAATGCCTAAAATTGCGGATTTGGTATGAAGGGTGAGAAGTGTGGAGTACCTGGACTGGGATTTTCCAATCCAAGGAACTTAATTTGTTTTGGAGTTTCTTGTTCCGTCCACAGATTACAAGAACCTGACCTACTGCTTCACCAAGGCTCTCGTCATACAAAGCATCTGCAAGTGCTCTTGCTGTTGCCTCGATGGGACCCATTCCTTCTCCTCCGCCCATTAACAATACAGCTGGAAGATTCTCATCCATCCCTAGCTCCCTTCTTAGTTCAACCTGCGATTTTTCGGAAAGATACTATTACATTTGGATATCTTTTAAGCAACAAAGAACAGCCAGTAAAGGAATCTTTCCAAACCGACCTTTGGGTGAACTGGTTTCACAAAGGAAGGTCGAACAGGAAGGCCGTAAACTTTGATTTGTGATGGTTCAAGTCCTGCCTTTTGCGCCCTTTTTGCCACTTCTGTTGATGGGCAATAACATCTTGTCACGAGCTTATGAAACCTAAACATCAAAACAAGCATGTTGTAACTTTATTTTTACAAAAGAGCCTATAGACCTTTAAAAATGAAGAAATTGATAAAATTACTAACCATGTGGGATGGCAAGTGCTCAAGTCTGTAATAACCGTGGTGAAGACGATTTTCTTTAGCAAGCCTTTTGATCTTAGGACACGAAGTGGGACATGTTGCATCAACGGATGAACACTGATTATGATGTCCGGTTGATACTTCATTAACCCTTGGGCAATTTCCCTGTAAGTTTTAAAACAACGGTATCGGATTGGACAAGAAAAAGACATGAGAGAATTCCATAAGAGAAGCAAAGAACAACGTAAGCTATAGGCTAAATTTGATGCCCCTCCTTCATAGGTACACTTAAGAACTCTTTAACAAAATCTTCTTATATTAAAATTTGGAACAGACAAATGAAATATTCCAAACTATAGACCTTAATCCTCACCTGGCAATAAAAGTCGAAGTTGCTGCAAAATTAGATTGATGAATAACGCGTGGAGCTGTACCATAATAAGTCATTTTCCACAGAGTTCCATGTTTCACAAGAAAATTATAGCTCCTGGGAAGCTGGTTAAACGGCCAGGGCGTATGATCTGTCCACAAATCCGTAATAAACACCTGCGCAAGCACTCTTAATGAACGGAACAAAATCAACAATGGCTCACACTACTAAAGTACCAAAGATTTAGACTTTTAATGCATTTGATGATTATTCCAAGAACCAAATTTAATTTAAAAGTCAGTTTCACACTCTTCAGCTGGGACATTCTAAAGCAACCAAGTGAATGTCGATAAAGTCATCTGCTTATATGAACCAAACATCTAAAAACCTAAATTTCTCTAATTCAAGAAAAACTCTAAACCTGACTACAAACTTACAACGAAACTGAAACTGAAACTGAAGTGTCTTAGTACTCTAAGAATAAGAAGAAAGAATAGAGATTCTTCAGGCATCCCCATTGCTCTTAGCAGCCAAACAGATACTTCAATTTGTAACGACAGTTTGTACCAATCTCAAAAGTGAAATTCACCAATCAATTGGAAATGTCAGGACGAACCTGGTACTCATCTCCAAACTCCTGATTAAATGCAGCTTTAATGGCTTCCGCAGACGCTCTGTGACCACCACCAGTGTCACTCATCAAAATCAAAACTTTCTTCGGCCGATCAGCTTCAACCCCATTCAACGGCAAGCCCTCCTCACCCAAAACCCCACCATTCCCATCTTCCCTAACCCCGTTCGCATCACTCGACAATCCAACTCCTCCAACAGAGGCGAAGCTCTCCGGAACAACTTTATCGCAGTGAAACCTAATAAAGCTATTGAAATCGCTGATAAACCTACGCAGGCTCGAACCGGCACTGCTCTTAGTGTTCAAGCTCAGGGAAGCTAGGGTTTTTCCCGTCCTTCGGGTGGGTAAAGTCCGGAAACCATTGAAGTACAAGGCATTGGACGATGAGAGAGTATACCCATCTGAATTCGAACACGGAGATCGATTTATAGAGGCTAAACCTTTCAGCCGTGGGAAGAAATCAAAGACCGGTGCTGCTGATTCATTGGTTACCGTTGAAGGGTTTTGCATATTTGATCGAGAGAAGAGAGATTCAAATAGCCATGAATGATCAAGCGCGTCACAGGAGACAGGGAGAAGGAGAGGAGAGATTGCAGCCACAAAAGATAGGATTTTTAGAAGAGCAGAGTGGATGGATTCAGGACAATAACGTTTGGAGTTTTGTTCTTTTATATAAGAAGAAGATTGTTTTGGCTAAACCGAAACTTATCCGAGTATTCTATTGGGCAATTGATTCTACCAGAACTGAGGTAACCAATCAACCAATTTATGTAAAATGAAAATATCGTGTACACATTAATATAGTTTCAAAATATAAGAACAGGAAATATGTACTTGTAGATTCTATACCTAGTTAAAGCTTATAAATGGATGTCGGCATAATGGACAAATTAATTCCAAAATTGTAGCACATTTATCAGCCCCTTCTTTACCAAAAACATTAAAGGCATTTGGTCCTTACATGTATGGTATCACTATATTATCACCCTTCAAAAACTAGATTAACAATGCGAGGAAATGTTCAATTTTTTTTTTTGGTATATTAATGTTTTTGTTTTTTTATGAAAGAGTTAAACTATGAGTTTGCAATTGGTTTTATATAATAATAGAGAGGTATATGTCTTTTATATAATAGTAGATTGATAGTTTAACTCAATTCTAATATTAGTTAAAACCTCGGACCGCGTACCATAACATGTTAATATTAGTTCTTTTATTTGCAATTAAGATTCGGATATAAGACTTTGAGGTGCATTCTATTTGGAAGGTTCTCTAGTACACCATTAAAACTATAGGCGTTGGATTATTTTGCATTTTATTTATATACTATGAGATTTCTAACGTTTTTTTTTTTTGAAGATATATCCTCTAGTATGTACTAAATACATTATATTTGTTAGATAAAAACTCGACCACGCGGAAGCTACATACTATATGTATATGGTTTAGTTGGTAAAGTTATTTTTTAAAACAGCAATTCATCTTTTACGTAAAACAACGATTCTTGTTTTTAAAAAGAGTTATAACCCGTTGACCAGAAATAACGAAGAAAAGAGTTATACTACAATTCGATTCAGACGAGTTATTACATTAAATATATTATAAAAACTTGGGAGTCAACGTTGCCTTTGTGCTGCCCATGTGTTTCATGCTTCCAATTCTCCACTCGTTTCTCTATACCTTATACTAGTATAATCTTTGAGATACTTTTGTTTTGTTAAAAGTTAAATTGATATACTCAAAGATAATAACTAATTTATTTTAAAAGAGGTTAGATTAGAAAGGACAAAAGTCGAAGGAACTCGTTGTGGAATAGAATTCGTTATTATATACGCACGCATCGTGTGAAAACTAAAAGATGGCGAGGCATGCCTTTCACATGCTTTATTTTATTAAATTAAATTCTAAAACAATTAGTGTTCTAGAAGGAAACTACGACGAACCTGATTTAAATTATTCTAAGGTCTAAAAAATATAGGTGCAAATCTAGGATCTCCTCACATTTGTTAGTTTTATTTTATATATCTATACTATTAATTGGGAATTCTCGTTTCCGTCCCGTCCCGTTTTCAATTACAAATACAAAATTTATCCCATATCAAAAATGCATTATCATATCATGACACAAAAATTTGGTAATGGATATGAAACGAAACTGAACATGAATTATGTTCATTCCTAACTTTTACAACCAAATTATGTCTTAAAATTACATATCAAATAATTTATTTTACAAACTAGGATCGCATCCACACAAACGTGTGGGTGAAATCCTAGTTTCAAGAAAAAATAAGTACTAGTTATGAAACTCATATAAATCGGTATGGCTGGAATGTCTATGCATTCAGCATAGCGATCATTTATTTTCAAAATTATTCGACATTCAATTATATGGGTGTAAATAACCTACTTGAAACGATGTCATTATGTATTTTACTACAATAATATAATTTATGGTGAATAAGTTAAAACTATATATAAAAATCTTATTTTCTAAACGCCTTGGCGAAAGCAGCATTCACAATCTTATTTTCATCATGTGTACTAGTTGCCACCTGCCAGTAAAAAAGAAAAGTATTAAAATAAAAAAAAACTCGCGGTAAAATATGGAAAACGGTTAAATATTTAGTGGGTTCATGAGCCCAATGAATGAATTGGGCCATGCCCAATTGTATTCGTCCTAAGCTATCTTCCAATTTAGTATACTGCCGTAAACTTCCCACACCGCCGTCCCGCGTTTTTTTTAATGCTGTTTCTTCTATACGAAACGACGTGGTTTGTTAATCTAGTGAAACGATGACGTTTTGTGCTTCTTCTTCTTCTAACTTTTGATCCTCAAAAACAAACCCTAAATCCCCCGCTTCTTCTTTTCTGCTCCTACTCAATTCGTATGCTTCTTGGTCCTTGCAGCTTTATTCAGGAACAAACCCACTAATTGTTTGTTCATTCCGCGTGAAACTAAACGGTACGAATTCAAATTGAAATTTGGGCATGAACTTTTCATCTTTGTACAAGTGCATGTTTGATCTTAGTTTCTAAGTGCTTTGCTTGTGGATTATGTTACTCTCTGAATGATTGTTCAGAACTCAGAAAAGATGAAGATTGCTATTGAAGGTTGTATGCATGGAGACCTTGACAATGTGTACAGGACAATTCAACATCATGAACAGATTCACAACACTAAAGTCGATCTCCTCCTCTGCTGCGGCGATTTTCAGGTAATCGTTAGTTTTCCTGGAAAACAAAATATCCCATTCGATCGTGCTTCTTAACTGTGAAAAAATCGTTCTTGGTGGAAAAAACTTAGGCTGTCAGAAATGAGAAAGACATGGATAGCCTTAACGTACCTATAAAATACAGAGAGATGAAATCCTTTTGGAAGTACTATTCCGGTCAAGAAGTTGCTCCGATTCCCACAATTTTCATCGGTGGGAATCACGAGGCTTCAAACTACTTGTGGGAATTGTAAGTTTTCTACTATTCTAGACTTATTTTCTCGAATTAGGATTTTGAAGCTCAAAAATTTGTTCTTGATGGGTTGCTGCTTGTTGCTCTAGGTATTATGGAGGTTGGGCTGCCACCAATATATACTTTTTGGGTTATGCTGGAGTTGTGAAGTTCGGTAATGTGCGAATTGGAGGCCTTTCGGGTATCTACAATGAGCGGCATTACCGTTCAGGTTTGTTTACTTCTCCATCTCTCTGGATTTCTGAGTTGTGTATCTTATTGGAAATGTCCAGTTTAGGGAACTTTTTAGTTTTGTTGTTGTTTGTCAATAAAGTGAAATCCGTCATTTTTGTGAGTAGGACACTTTGAGCGGCCACCATATAATGATAGCACCATCAGATCGGTCTATCATGTTCGTGAGTATGATGTCCAGAAGTTGATGCAACTTGAAGAGCCGCTTGATATATTTCTCTCACATGATTGGCCTGTTGGAATTACTGATTATGGAGACTCAGAAGCACTTATGCGGCAAAAACCATACTTCCGTCAAGAGGTAAAAGTGATAAATTTGGGAGAATGATTCTACTTCTTCATTTTGGTTTTGAGATCTTTGCAATTGATTTGACCAAATTTATTACAGATCCAGGAGAGAACTCTTGGAAGTAAACCAGCGGCTTTACTGCTGGAAAAACTGAAGCCTCAGTATTGGTTTTCAGCTCACTTACACTGCAAATTTGCTGCTGCTGTTCAACACGGGAATGATGGCTCAGTGACAAAGTTTCTGGCCCTTGATAAATGCCTACCAGGGAAAAAGTTTTTACAGGTTCTAATTTCTTCCTGTCCACCTTATGCTTTGTTCTTGTGAAACAAAAAGGATATCTTATAATTTTTTAGGATGTTCATTAGATTATTGAAATCGAATCAGAGCCTGGACCTTTTGAGGTCCTATACGACGAAGAGTGGCTAGCAATAACACGAAAGTTCAATTCCATTTTCCCGCTAACAAGGAGATACGCAAACTTCAGGTATACCATCTCTAATAAGCTACCTACTAAGACATGTTTATATTTCTTCCATTCATCTTTCTACCCACGGTCCCACTTACGTATTGTTTTGAGACAATAGCGCTGCGGGAATGGATATACAAGAGAGCCGTGAGTGGGTGAGGAAGAAGCTAGAAGAAAGGCAATTTAAACCTTTTGAGTTTGCAAGGACAGTCCCAGCATATAACCCATCGCAGCGTATCTTTGATTCCATACCTGGTAAGTTAATGTGCTGGATATAGAGCATTATGTAAAGTTGACGTAGAACACCGATGAGATCTTCTAAGATGTAAAGTATACGGATAATCGATTAAAAGTGTTTTATTCTTGTGGAATTATATAGAGATCCCACAGAATCCCCAGACGCTGTCTTTGTTAGAGCTCCTTGGTCTCCCATATATCCTTGATTCATCACCAGTAACAGGGGAAAGAACCGAGATCCCTGCTTCACTGGCTCCATCAGGTATGATGATGGCTTTCTTTGTAGATGAGGACTTGGTTGCGATAATCATATATATATATATATATATACATTCTATTAAGTTGTCCATTTACTCAATCGACCTGCCTTGTAATAGAACTGCATCAAGCGCCAATGACAAAAGATATGTAGTTCAATGTCAAGAATCAAACATGTCATTTTGTGTATTGCAGATCTACCGACATATGATAGCGAAGAAATCCCAATTGATGACATTGATGAAAGAGAAGAGATGGAGAAAGCTAAAGCGGATGACCCTGCGAGAGACGAGACATGAATCTCTTCATTCCAGTGGTCAGAATCTTTGTTCTTTTGCTAATATCTGTCTGCTGAATCGTCAAGCTGGAAAACCACCACAAGAGTGGGGATTTTGTGATTAGAAAATCAGGTTTTTTTGTCAGCATAAATTTATTTGTGATATTAAAGAAAACTGAATCATATAAATGTATCGAAGAAATAAAAAAGTTAGAAATCAATGTTCATCCATTATTCAAGAAAGTTGATGACTTTTTCTTCCAGAAGTTCTCATGCATGCATTGGTCTTGGGAAGTTACTCACCGACAAAACCCATAGATAGTATGTCGGATTCACTTAAAACCATGGATAGTGTTGGATTCAACTGAACACGACCATCAATGATTCTTCATTAAATGCGTTGACTTAACTTCATCACCTCAACTATCTTTCTCTCTCTCTCTCTGACACAAACATCAAATGCAAACTATGCAAATGAACAGTTATTTATTTATTACGATAACCTTCGATATTCTCCTCTTATCATTGTCACTTGCATTTTTGAGTTAAGCAAAGAGACAAAAAAAAAATGGCGTCCTCTAACAGACTAAACTATTCCTTTCTTCTTCATCTTCTTCTGTTTCTGTCTAGTCTTCTCACTTCCTCCGCCGACCTCTCTTTTAATTTCTACGCCAGTTCTTGTCCTGTAGCCGAGTTTCTCGTCAGAAACACCGTTAGATCAGCTACCTCCTCCGATCCAACAATCCCCGGGAAACTCCTCCGTCTCCTCTTCCACGACTGTTTCGTCGAGGTAACTAACACATGCTCACTACGAATTACAGAGAAAATTCAAACAATTTGCGCTGAGCTTTGATTGTTGCAATGCAAGGGTTGTGATGCGTCAGTGTTGATACAAGGGAATAGCACAGAGAGAAGCGATCCCGGAAACGCCTCTCTTGGAGGGTTCTCTGTCATAGACACAGCGAAGAAAGCAATCGAGATGTTATGTCCGGCCACTGTTTCCTGCGCCGACATCGTCGCACTTGCGGCTAAAGACGCCGTCGAAGCTGTAACATTCCCTTTACTTGAATCTATATTTATATTGCTCTAATCCGGTTTAACTAATCCCAACTGAAGCGACACCATACACAACCAAATCGAAAAAGAAAAAAAAAACATAAACCAATTCTGTATCACTTTTCTCATAGAAAAAAGAAAATAAACCGATTGAACCAGAGATAACCGGACTTAGATATACATTAAACATTTAAACCTGTTATCCTTCTTTAAGGTTTGAATGCTTTAATTTTGGCGGGACAGGCAGGAGGACCGGTGGTTGAGATTCCGACAGGGAGGAGAGACGGAAAAGTATCGATGGCTGCAAACGTTAGACCGAACATCATCGACACAGATTTCACTCTCGATCAAATGATCGATGCCTTCTCCTCTAAAGGCTTGTCTATTCAAGATCTCGTCGTTCTCTCTGGTATATATCAATGTTTCTTGAAACTTCTAATCAATTTTGAACCAAAATGTTATGCTAAACTCTTAGAGTATAAAAACAGAGTTTTTGCTACACGACTTGACTCAACCATAAAATTTGAGTAAAATGAAATAACCAATCCGGTTTACTCAATTTCTGTAGAAAACTTTGTTTCATACTCTGTTTACATCCAGGAGCACACACGATTGGAGCTTCGCATTGCAACGCATTCAATGGAAGGTTTAAACGGGACTCAAAAGGAAACTTCGAGCTAATCGACGCGTCTCTCGACAACTCATACGCAGAGACACTAATGAACAAATGTTCGTCCTCAGAATCTTCGTCATTGACTGTGAGCAACGATCCAGAGACATCTTTGATATTCGATAATCAGTACTATAGGAATCTGGAGACGCACAAGGGCTTGTTTCAAACGGATTCTGCACTGATGGAGGATGATCGAACGAGGAAGATGGTGGAGGAACTGGCGAGTGATGAGGAAAGCTTTTTTCAGAGATGGAGTGAGTCGTTTGTGAAGCTGAGTATGGTTGGTGTGAGGGTTGGTGAAGATGGTGAGATAAGACGTTCTTGTTCTTCCGTTAATTAAAAACACTTCTGCTTTATAACTAATTTGTCTTTGTTTAGTTCGTAACGATGTCTGGTTTACTTGGATTTTGGTTTAACAATTTAATATTTAATTTACATTACGTGAAAACTTATAACACCTTCAACGATGCTAAGTTCAGTATGACAGATGCTAAGTTCAGTTAGTTTTTAACGTACTAAAGTTTAACATTTAAATTTATTTAAAATAAAAACATTTTGCTTAACTAAAAACTTTAGTTAAATCAAAAAAGTTTTTAAAACTATTATTTGTGAAAAACCTTAAAATGAAATTTAAATATTAATTGAAAACATATTGAATTTGTAACACCTCTCACTGACCAAAAGAAATCTACAGGACGGGATGCTAAGTTTGTTTAGTTTTTAACATATTAAAATTTAAACAGGTTTTTTAAAACATTATTTGTGAAAAAACCTTGAAAATAAATTTAAATATTTAAGTATTACACCTTGAACTTATTACACCTCTAACGAACCAAATGAAATTTTAAGGACGAGATGTCAGTGTCTACTCAATGAAGACGGCACAACACACTGGAAGAGTCTCAAAGCTTGTTACCCTAAAGGCCAAGCAAGCCAATACACTCTTCTGGGTTCCCACTGGCAAACACATAATCCTAGCTGACGTATTAAATGGATTCAATGGAAAGCTTGAGTTTTACAATGTAGATGAGCTTGTAACTATGGCAACAGTTGAGAACTTCATGCCCACAAATATCTATTGGGACCCAACTGGAAGGTACCTTGTACATTGTTTCTTCTTGAGGTAATTAAGAGTGATGTTGTCTGTGTGTATAGAGTTTCTAATTTCTTCTCTGTTTATTTGTTTTAAGGAATGTTGGTGACATCATCAGTCGACGAGATGGAGAATGAATTTTACATTTGGTCCTTCAATGGAAGTTACTTGACCAAACACTCGAGGAACATTTCTTTCAGGTATAATTCCAAAACTATTGCTTACAGGGCACTGAAGAGAAACAAATCTTGATTTCCGTTATGGTTTACAGTTAGCTCGGCGTCCAAGACCACCGTCATTGTTGTCAGACCATGTACAGTGAGAAGTACGAGGAAGAAGACGATGACGTGTCGGTGTTGTTGAGCAAAGAAGACAAAGGAAAAGAAGAGAATGATGAAGGAGGAATGGGGGATGTGGCTGAACAAGTGGAAGATGCTGGACGAGGAAGAGAAGCTCCAGAGGCAAGACGTTGGTGACCAAGAGGAAGAAGAGTATTATTATGAGGACTTGATCGATGTCGTTGAGGAAGTCGTCCCCTTCTAAGCTCTATCTATGAGTAAGAGAAGTAAAGAGGATGTACATCCTCTTTATAAAGTTGCGTCTAATATGGGGAACACATATTTCGATTTGGACGAGTCTTTGAATCCTAGAACGATACTGAAACTAATATTTAAATAGAGTTAACCCCCAATATTATTGGGAACAAATTAATTTTTCATTTTGAGAAACGAGTTTTTCGTAAGCCCTTTAACAAAAAAGAAAAAGAAACGAAATTTCATTTATGAGGTACAATTTTTTATGATAAAGGATAAATTTGTTTTCACATGTAAGGAATCTTGTAATAATAAGGTGAAATTTATACAATTTAATAATAAGTGTACAATTTTATAAGGAAGGGAAAAAAGAAAAAAAGAAAAAAAAGAGTAGCAAGAAAGTGAAATTAATTACAAGTGACTTTCTGGCTTTGTGTAAGGTAATTGTTGTATCGCTACGCAGTAAGGAAAGGGTATAATAATAGTGAGTAGAGACTACAGAGTACGTGAGATAAAAAAAAACCGTAGAACATCAATCATCTGCATGTGACCACCACGTGTCGAAATCCAGTGAAAAGGTCGGTTGATTCATTCTAACTTGGTTTCACCGTAAAGTTGACAAAAAAAGAAATAATAATAATAATCATATTTTTAGGCCCACGAGATATCTCTTTCCTTACGGATATAATTATTTCTCTAATTATGTACTTATCGTTAATTTGAATTATTCTTAATTGCTAATAATAATGGAAAAAAGGGAAAGTAGATAATAATAATAATTTGTGTACATAATACATACAAATGGGGTACCAGATTTCAAAAGGTAAGCTGTATCTTTTTCGTCATTTATTTCTCCAGTTTTGTCAAAACGAAGACCAGGGATATTGGACGAATCCCTAATTCTTGTCGGGTGTTGAATTTACAAATCTGCTCGTCTAATCTGTATTGTACATCTCTCTCTCTTCTTCTTCTTCTTCCTTCAGGTACGCCCAAAACTATTTTTGATTCTCCCTAGTTTGTCATCTTTTCGATCTGATCGTGCTCAATCCATTGCCATTTTCAATTATCTGCTCATTATTTTTGCTCAGTCCATTGCGATTTCCATTTATCTGCTCATTATTTGTGCTGTGCATACTCGTTCTGGCTTTATTATTCAAGCAGGACTCGATTTCGTCATTGTTTATATGTCTGTGATTCTTGACATATTCTTTTGGACGTTGTTTAGGGTTTGATTGGCGGAAAAAGGAAGCTGAATCAGCTTCAGAATTGAATTTGATCTTCTTTGATTTTCGTTCCGATTAAGACAAGAGGCTTTGGTGTTTAGGGACTTTTCTGCGGAGATATGGGATATCTGAATTCTGTATTGTCATCTTCGAGCCAGGTTCACGCCGACGATGGACCTGTTAGCGGCGGCGGCCTCAGGTTCATCTTTACTCTTTGTCCAGTTTTATCATGTCTGTGCTGTTATAGTATTCAGAAAGTTGCTTTGCAGCTGTGTTTTTATTAATCTAGATTGGAACATTTAGAGTCAAGGGTTTGCATCTTGTAATATACTTTCTGTTTTCAGTAATATATATGCGTGGAAATTGGAATTCACATCTTTCTCTTAGGTGGATAGAGGAGTTTCTTGTTCTCAATCATGTCTTACATCTCTGTTTTGTTGGGAAGAACTCGGCGAATTATGTCCTAGCAATCTACCTCCTTCTGTCTAGTTTTATCATCCTTCTGATTTGGAACCTTGTCTTGGCTGATTTCTTAACTCTGGCGTTATAGTTGCTTTATTGAAAACTAGTACTCGTTCTTCAAATATATGTCTGCAATTTAGATGTGTGTTATATGTGAAGGCATTGCCATTGTTCCTAGAAATGTGACTGTAGATGCTGCTGCTGTCAATTTTATTATATATATTATAATGTGATGACTTTCATATACTTAAATATGTGCAGTCAAAACGGGAAGTTCAGCTATGGATATGCAAGCTCTCCTGGTAAAAGATCTTCAATGGAGGACTTCTATGAGACTAGAATCGATGGCGTTGAAGGGGAAATAGTTGGTTTATTTGGAGTCTTTGACGGTATACATGTCTCTCTAATATACAGGAACCAATGTGTTACTGACTTTATCTTGCATGTAACAATTTCTAGTGCTGAATTTAAGTTTCTAGCATATGCAGAATTGTGCATCACTTATCACTATGTAGAAATAGACATATAACTCGGAAGTTCTGAGTTTTAATATGGTAAACTGGAGATTTAGTGAGGTTCAGTTTCTCTTGATACTATGAACCATAATTCGTGGACGTCTATTGATCAAATAATAGCCTTACATATATATGATATGTAAACAATTCAAATTACTGTGTAATTGTTAGCATTTATCGTCTTTACTTACTTTTTTACATGAAAGGTACTCTAAAGAGGGCAATATAGTGATGTAGCTAATGTTTATATCCAGGTCATGGAGGTGCACGTGCAGCTGAATATGTGAAGCAAAATCTGTTCAGTAACCTGATCAGGCATCCAAAGTTCATCTCTGATACCACAGCAGCTATAGGTTATCTTCACTTATAATCTTGTTAGCCAGATAATTCATTAAATAGACCCAGCAAGGTGCCTAATTTATCCTTCTGATTTTTTCATTTGCTTGCTCCGCATTTCAGCTGATGCATACAACCAAACAGACTCGGAGTTTCTTAAATCAGAAAATAGTCAGAACAGAGATGCTGGTTCAACAGCGTCAACAGCCATCTTAGTTGGTGACCGTTTACTTGTTGCAAATGTAGGGGACTCTAGAGCTGTTATATGCAGAGGTGGCAATGGTAATGCTTGTTCATTTTTATACCAAATGGCCCTGCTTTGACGATTACACATTGCATCCAGTTCGACCAAGTCATTAGGGGTTGAATGTTAAGGGGTCCAAAGGGAAACATAAAATGATAGTTTGTGAAGCAGTATATGCAGGTCTTCGAGTCATAACTAACCCCTCATAGTTATAATCATATGATATCCCTTGTATATGAAATTTGCAATAAGTCGCTCTGTTTTGTATGGTACTAATTCAATTCTTTTGTCAAAGCTATTGCTGTATCCCGAGATCACAAGCCTGATCAAAGTGATGAGCGCCAAAGAATTGAGGATGCAGGAGGATTTGTCATGTGGGCTGGTAAGAAAACATTTAATGGAAACTCCTCTTCCTATTTGAGTTTATATCGTTTGCTTAATTGGAATTATGCTAAAAGGAACATGGAGAGTTGGAGGAGTTCTTGCTGTTTCTCGTGCATTTGGCGATAGGTTGCTGAAGCAGTATGTTGTTGCTGATCCGGAGATACAGGTATTGACTTTGCGCCAAACCCTCCTCCCATATATTAAAAAATGACACCGTGTTATTAACAATTTAACTTAACCTGCATTGGATTTTGATCAAGTTAGCGATGGGGTAACGAAGTGACTATTTTGTGTTACCTCATACCCACATTGTAGACTATTTTTCTAGAATGACTTCACCAATCTTCCCTCGTTCACTCATTAGCATATATGGAAATTTCAGGAGGAAAAAGTCGATAGCTCTCTCGAGTTTCTCATTCTTGCAAGTGATGGTCTCTGGGACGTCGTATCTAACGAGGTAGAAGTATCGTCTGATTTTAAACTTCCCTATTAAAATTTCCTCTTTTTAGCATTCCCAGACTCCCAGTCCTCGGACTTGAAAACCCATCCTTTCTCTGGTCAAATCTTATTTTCAGGAAGCCGTAGGCATGATCAAGGCGATAGAAGATCCCGAGGAAGGTGCAAAGAGACTGATGATGGAAGCTTACCAAAGAGGAAGTGCAGACAACATAACTTGTGTTGTCGTACGTTTCTTTTCAGACCAAGCAGGAGGAATAGGTTCCAGCAGCAACAATGTCCCAATCGATCATGGTATCATACCGGACCAAAGCTCCGGTGACTCATCAACCTAGTTTTAACATTGGTAACGTCCATTCGGTGATCTCAGAACAAGTGAATCTGGGAGATTATATATTGTTATAAAAAGGTCGAAGGTTTTCAAGAATATACAGACAACTCTCACACGAACGTTTTTTCTGTGTCGTGTCTCTTTTGTTGTTGTTATACATTTGTTAATTGGGCATGTAGCGAAACATAGAATAAATGTATTAGTACAAGTTCTGATTCATTCTACCTTCTGTCTGAAAAATTTGTGGTTTCATGGATACACCTGATTTTACAACATTGATATCAATCAAAATTGTAAGTGAATACGTGAAATTGCCATAACAAAAATATTAGTTAAAAGGTTAGATAAAAAGGTGTACACTTATATAATATATAAAATAGTAAAAGCAAAAGTTGCAACTGCGCACCCAACAACACCAGACTAACCCAATCCACCTGACTAAGATTCAACCTTAAAAACCTTATCTTCCCTATCTCAGTCCCATCTTCTGTCCCAACACCGCGAGCTGCTCAACAAGCTCAGTTCCAGTAAGGATCTCTGTGGTTCCATATATAATGTTCTTAACCATCTCCTGTCGCTGCGAGAGCTCCTGCAAACTGCTATATTCGATGTAGTTACCCCCACCAATCATGAAAACTATGGCTTCTTTGAAAGGCCCCTTCACATAGCTACTAGATCCTGACTTCGAAGCTCTCGAAACCAGCATGAGGTAAGAATCTGTTTCTGGGTTTGGTTTTCCCTCAGTTAAGGCTTCCACTGTCCGCGCTACCGCCAGTTGCTGATCACTTGATAAGAGATTCTTGACTCCTGCAGTGACCACGCTTAAAGAATGACCATAAAGCTTCTCAGCCCAGTCAACAATGTTGCTTCTGCTTGCTGAGTCTGCTGAGACTGCCAAAGAGACGTTACGCGATTTAATCTTTTTCACGTACTGAAACGCTCTTATATCAGCCTCAGCTTCACGCAATGCCGTTTCCATGGCTTCAACTTCAGCCTGGTTGATGGTTTCTAAGGAGATTAGGTACATGATGGCAAATCAAAGCTTGTCCATTTTTGTACCCTTCCCTTTCAAAACAGATAGAAGCTCGCTCCTGTCTATGCTGCCTCTCACCATCATCTCATTCTCGTTCTTAGTGTACATATCCAGAGATCACTCCTTGATATCTCCTAGGAGCGCAGTCGCGATGTTAGTGTGCTTGCCAATCACCTGCTTTCTCTCTGTCAACTCTGGAAGTGAGTTCACAGCATTCATCAGATGCTTGGTGTTCCCAATCAGATCAGTCCCATCAAACTCTGCACTACCGCTCCCACCTCCGGTTCTCCTGTTAACCTCTTCCACGTCTTTCTTGTACTTGTTCAGCGAGTTTCGATCTCCACAGCGACTTGGGGAAACTCTAGAGAACCATTTGCCGACCAGAATGGGTCTGAACTGTCTACAAATGTGTCCTTCTTTTCGCCTGGAAATTTCAATCTGTTGAGCTTTAGACCCAAAACATCGTGAACAAGATGCACGTATCTGAAGTTATACTGAATCCCGACGGAGAGTTCAAAGTTTCTATGAAAAATGCACAACAAAGGCCGCTGAAACGAACTCATGAAACCGCCTCCACCTTCGGTAAACAGATAGTTCTTGGACAGTAGATGGTCCCTCAGTTTCTGAGCCAACGAAGATGCAACCATCTCCGCTGATCCACCACGTGGACATCGGATTACAGGCACCACACCAAGCGATGCCAATAGACAGAAGAGCCCATTAGCGACCTTTTCGATAATCTACTCGATCTCTCTATCTCCTGCTGATGGATCATTCAACTGAAGATAAACAGATCCCTGAGCCAGAGAAAACATGTTATCTTCCAAACGTCAGAAACTCCAGATACTGATCATGCACCGTTGCAAATATCTAAATGGAACCCGAATTCAGAGTCCCTGAAGCGAGATTTTCGAGGAGCGGGCGAGGGATACAAAAGTTAACCATCTGTTTGTGGCGGAGATTGAGAGCAATGGAATGGTTCCAGGAAATATGTTAGTGAAAAATCTGATAATCCCTGAATTGGATTTATCAACAGAATTAGAGAAAGGGAAAAAGAAAAAAAAGAGTTTGGTTGATTTGAGGCACGCACCGGACTCTGATACCGACCAAGAAACGAAGCTCAATGCAATTGAAGACGATGGCGTAACAGTTAATAAAATGTTTAAGATAATCAACTGAGCTAATCCCATCAAGGCCCAAAACTGAAAAAAAATGATGAAGGAAAGCCAAAACCCGATGATGATTTTGACTCTGTTGCTACTCTTTAACTTTTAGATTAATCTAATGATAGATGATGATGATTCACCTCAAAAAATAGCTAATGAATATGATCATTTTAGCTTCTCAAAACATGTGTGACCAAATAATTACTTTTTTTTTTTTGTTGAAAACGTAAATTTAGAAATGTTGGCCTAAGTATAAAACGAGGTATTGTGGAACATATAAGAAAACAAATTAGTTGGGAAATGATACAACCATTGACTGTGAGTGAAAGCACTCAAGTTTAGAGAGAGGAAGCAGAACAAGAAGGAAATAAGTGTATTTTGGTTAATCCTTATGGGTTAATATCGAGTTAAAAATGCTCACAAAGTCGGTATTGAACTAGATAGTGTCTATATTTGATAAGCTATCAACTCTATGGACCAAGAATGCAAAGCTAGCACTAGGGAAGATGATTACACACTGCTGCTTTGTGGTGAGAGATGATGTTAGCCACTCCCTGATTTCAAGGTATTACTCAACCTGAAGGAGAAGAAGAAACCATATATGAGAGCTTTGCTGAACAAAAACTTTCTGGGATTATTATTTCTCATGTGCTTACCAGTCTAAGCCCTCGAAAAGTCCTTCGCCTTTAACAGCACAAGTTTTGAAGATTGCCCATTGACGGCTCTTTATCTTGTGCAACTCCAAGGCCTCTGTCACAGCTGCATCGTCGAGTGCACCTGGTAGATCCTGTTATATCACATTACCAGAACTGTCATTACATATATGCAAAACCAAACAAATGTGGTACGGATTCTCTCTATGAGCTTCAGATTCAACAGTGGGTGAATTTATTAGAACTTGGCGGTGAGGTAAACAGCTTGACATAGATAATACTAACCTGCTTGTTTGCAAATATAAGAACCATTGCACCTTTCAATTCCTCTTCCTGTAAATAGGTTCCAAAACACGAGTTAAGCCTCAGTGATAAAAGCATTCTCTAGAGGCAAAAATCAAAACTTCCACATATAGCAAGTCATGATCACCAATTCCCTTCCCATGAATGTCTAATTATGACTACACCGGCTTTGGCTTTTCCCCTCAGGTACTAACCAGAGAGATCTCAAGTTTGGTGTCATCTACCACAAGGCTGTCTGACATTCTAAGAACATTGAGTAGCAGCATTTATAGCGTCTAGAACAGTTTCTAAACAGAACCAGTATTGTATTCCCAGTAGAGCTACCACCGTGAAAGCGTTCCCCTCATCTATCAAGAGAGTAACAAACCAATTACATCGGAAGAGGAAACTTTAGCAGTTGTTTACCTCCAAAATTGCATGGAACTCCTCTTTCGCCACTCCGATTCTATCTGTATCACTTGAATCAACAACGTAAATCACTGCTTGTGTATTTGGAAAATAGCATCTCCAATATGGCCTGATGCTCGTTTGTCCACCTGCTCACAAGAAAATTCTAGAAAATAATTCTCCAACGAATCAATTAAATATATTAAAGCAACTGTGGTATGTAGTGACCAAAGTATGACTCTCCAAAATTGCATGGTTGAGGTACAAAGAGTGCATGAAATTATGCAGAGCAATTGGCTGTATACACAGCTAAAAACACGCAAATATGTTCTGGAACCTTTTCTAACCCATTTTTCGAATAAGCAGACTCTTATTCACATGTCCCAGATATTCATCGGTATGAAAGATGATAAGATAGAGGATGAACATCGTGTTATCATCTTTCCATATACAATGTTCTAGTTTCTCAAGTGTCATTAGAGTTAGATCTGCTATCATGTGCTTACTCAATCACTTGCCCTTGAAATCTACTATTCAACATTAAAGAAGACTAACTGGATCTATAAGAACACGCTTTGATCAAGATCAAACTAATGCCTATACAATATGTCTCCCTTCTCGTATATCAAAAACTGTTCTGAGGCAACTCAAATTCGAAGCTTAATGCATATAACATCTTCATAACCAAATAACCATTATGGAAACGTACCTAAATCCCAGACCTGAAACTTGATATTGTTGTACTGCACAGTCTCGACATTGAATCCAATAGCTGCAGATCGGAAGAAAAGCAAAATTGGAAAACATAGGAGTCAAATCAGCTGCCTACGAAATGTTATCTGATTCACCAGAATTGATGATAAAATCGATAGAAATACATACTCGGAATCGTGGAGACCACCTCCCCCATTTGAAGCCGATCTGAAACACACAGAGACCACACAAAAAGAAACGTCGAATCGAAAATTCTAGCCACTTAAATCATCAAGGTAATCAGAAGTGCGTTTAGATTCAGAGAGAATGGTTTACAGAGGATAGTGGTTTTTCCAGCATTGTCTAGACCGAGGACGAGGATACGAGCTTCTTTGTTTCCAAACACGGATGAGAACAGTCTCGTGAAAACGATTCCCATATTTCTGTTCTACTGACCGGATCAGATCATACGATCTAAGAGAGATTCGTCTGTTGGACCATCGAGCTCTCTCTTTACAGAGAAGAAGAGCAGTGGAAGACGAGAATCAATAGTTCCGAGATTTAGCCATTTCTGAGCTCTCTGTTAAACCCTCTGAATCAGCTAGCGGGTACACATATGGGCCAATACTTATCATTTGAGCCCAGTATATGGATATGGCTTTTAGTAATTTCACCTAAAATTTTTCACATAATGTTTTCTTTATTTAGAGCTTATGAGTAAATTTACTAATTTGATTTCTTCTGCAATATCACTTCCCACTCAGCTTTGTCACTGGAAAATCCCAAATACTGACTAATCCACATAAACTATAGTTATTATGTAAATTTTGCTAGTGGCCAGGAATAGAACGATGCCCATTATTTCTTTGACTAACCCACAACCATATGGAAGATTTTTTTTTATTGAAAGGTATTTTATATAGTCGGAAAGAGATGTAATGAAAAAAGAATGTTATTAGACTTGATCATGATGTCACATCACTCACATCATATCTACTAAGTTGTAACAATTTATTTTGCAAAGTTCATAAAATTTTACCCAAAAAAAAGAAACTGTAAATATTAATTTAAATAATATCTTCAAAAATCACAGCATCGTATATGTAACGTGTTTCTGCATCTAAATCGCATAGTTTATTACAAACTTTTACAAAGTTGAGAAGGAAAAAAGTATTACGTACGGAAACATATACGATAATTATATCCCAAAAAAAAAAAAGATGTAAATAAATGCAATAATTGAAAAGAAAAAGAAAAAAAAAAGAAACAGAACTGTTTGGAAGTTTCTTTAGTGTGCAGACGCGGCTACTCGGCGCTTCGAAGGACAGCTCAGCGGTGTAAAAATGTCAAAACAGAATCTAATTCTTTTTGTTATATATAATTATATATAAACTCAACCCATCCACTATCTGAAACGTGTCCCATATGTTAACTCTTTCGCACACACAGAATAGCTTAAACTAGATACGCTAGAGAAAAAAACGATTTGCTAATTGCTTTTTTTTTTTTTTTGGATTTGCTAATTGTTCTTATTAATTGAGAGAATATTAATTTGTCGAAAATAAAATGGAGGATATCAATTTGCTGAAAAGAATTGGAGAATACCAGTTTCCCATTTAAATATTTTCTAAACGTTAATTACAAATAACTCTCCGATATTTTTTGTGTGTTTTTTTTTGGTCAACTAGTTTAGTAGTTTTAATAATTTCTTTAACATCGTAGGAAGTAGGATTTGAATTCCGAACCTGCAACTTAATATGATAAATTTTTAGAGGTGACCATCATTGTGTCATTTGATTCCCACATATATTTTTTGTGTTTATGTATTAATTATCTAATATGTGCATATTTTAAGATTTTTTAGTAAACCTTTAGGCTTAAGTTCTAGAGAACGGTGTATCTGTGGATATAGATCAAAATTCATGTGTGAATAATGAATATAGTCTATGTATGATTAGAGATATAGTTAAAATACTACAAAATCTAAATTAAGATGATGATTTATTTTATAGCTTAATATGTAACACTAAGATGTTGTGATTTTTAAAGGAGTAAAAAAAATGTTAGTGATGTACGTTTTTGTTCATAAATCTAAGTTTTACATGTATAAATCTTAAAAAATTATAAAATATGTAACAATGTATATGATCATGCGATATAATATATGATACACATAGACATACGATAGGGAGAGATGCAAAACATTTGCATGTAAAAAATATTACTGACTTAATTAGTGAGTTGTATTAACGAGTACGAATATTTGATCATAAGATTAGGATAGATTTCGATATAACGGAACTGAAAGTCAATAGATGGGTGAAACCGGAATTGGCATAGCACTTATACAAACATGTACGAATTCAGATTTCAATTATGTTTTATTAAAAGATAAATATGGATATTCTGCATAGAGATTATGTACAATATTCGAATGAGATTAAAATATATGTAATCGACTTTTGTTTCTGATAATTTTCTTCTTAAACTGCTTGTACATACAGGAAATGTTTCTAAATTTTAAATTAAGATTACACAATCATGAATCCTTCAAATGAGGAAAATAAAATCTTGCCAAATTAAAAGCCGGAAAGAAAATTAAATTGGCATATGGATCAAACAACTCCGCTGTCAACAGATTGAAGTACTTTCTGTTTTGACAGCCAACAGCTTGAAGTACATGTAAGGTTTATAAAAAGCAATTTTTGTGACTGTGTATTCAACCACCAGATGAAATTTTATTTCCACTCAAAAAAGGATTAATAGTGGTTTAATAAATATATTGATGTTGTAATGATATTTTTGAAAATGTATGAAGTTATGAACCCGAACATATGTAAACACATGTACACGTCTGAAATTAAACCACATTTACAATCTTTTTGTGGATGAAGTGACTAGATATTTCCTCAAACTACAAAATTTGGAATAAACGGATTTAATATAGCAAACGATAAAACACTATAGAACAAGTAAAAAAAACCCAAAATTTTGCTCTCTAGTAAATTTACATTCCTGGGAATATCACAAGAAAGACAATTCTCCAGAAACTCTCAAAAAAGAAGAAAAAAAAACGTTAATGAAGTAAAATAAAGTATTAAAAAGAAGAAAAAAAAAAAGCTTAGTGACTTGTAGTAGTAGTTGTTTCTCCGGTATCTTTAACTTTCTCTTCGCCTTCTCTCATCTTCTCCTCCTCTTCGGTCACAACACTACCCTCATGAGAAATTACCATTTTACCCTCGTGACCACCACACGTACACTTTTTCATAGCCGGCGTCGCTATAAACCTCGGCAAGTCTTCTCCGGCCATTATGACCAGAAACTTCTCCTCGTACGCTCCGTTCGCCGCCTTATCCCCAGAGCGGCTCTCTTTCTCTTCATCGACGTTCCGACCATCTTCTTCGCCGGAGGAAGACAGGCGCCAGTAAGAGCAAGCGAGGATGAGAAGAGCAAAGGCTATTAGTCCAAGCATCGCCGCTAGACCACCGAAGAGGTAAGGAACCGGCGAGTGCCACGGTGATTGCGGCGCCACTCCGTGGTGATTCACGGAGGCTGACGTGGCGTACGTCGCTTCATCTTCCAACCTCGATTGAACGCTCAACGGTCTCATGTTTGTGCGATCTCTTTTGTTTCTCTCTGATTTGTGTTTTTGGAGATAATTTTCTCTTTCAACTTTTATTTTCTATGTTTGTTTTCTCACTTAATGTGAAAATAGGGAAAGATGAGTATGAAACAGAGGAGAAGGTAAGGAGATGTATTTATAGGTACGAGCAACTTGGGGACAAAGAAAGTGAGGATCATATTTTTAATTGATGGAATTTAGTGGAATTAACTTCTTTTTTATACCCTTATGATATCAACGTATTTATATTTTACAACCCTACATGGTAGGGTTCACGACGTTCACGATGATTCTATACGCCATCACCATTTATTTTAATTTTACAGTCTTGATGTGTTTTACTGCCTACTTGGTAACCATGTTTTAAGCGGTGCGGTAAAAATTTTACACAGTAAAAAAAAAAAAAAACGTGCACTGAAATATATTCTTTAGTGGTTTATGCTCTTGTTATTGTCATATCACTATCCGAATATGTATTTTATGTTATTTTAAAAAATATGTATGTGGTAAGAAGCAATAAGAAAAGAGGGTTAGAAATTAGACAATATGATTTAAGTGGACGATTGAAACTGATTTTTGATTAGTAACATGAAGTTTAAATGGTTTTGATTATAACAATGTATATCAAATTAATAAAAAGTTAAAGTAGACAAGTGAAATTGATACTATTTAACAGGGGAAAATAAAATAAGAGATCACAGTGTTATGATTAATCGTTTCACTTCATGTATCAACGATTCAATATAACTGGACACTTAACCACTTTTTATTTTTCATTCTTTAAAATTATAAAATACAGTGTTTTGAGAGTTGAGATATACATAGTCCGTACAGATGGAGGCATCGATGTATTATCCATCTGTTCACGTAGACATTTTGATATGTTTATATATTATAATGTAGCTAATCAGGACATAGTGAAAGAGCATATCAGATTTGAGGTATAGTGGACTATGACAATGTTTGCACGATAATAATAGCGAACAAAGATGATCTAAGAGAGAGATTGTGGGTTAAAGTGCCAACAATCTCATTTTGTTTTTCTTCATTATTTCCAAAATTTCAATTGGCTTTGGTGCTTTGATTTGACTCTATATATTAGTCTATCTATTCTCTTCTTGCTCTCTAGCTAGCCAGGCTATGTGATGATTCCATTTTTTTTTTTGCATTATGAGATATGGATAAGATCATAAGATTATTTAAGATCTCATGTTGTTTATGTGGCGAAACACCAAATCTTATGATATTCGATCGTAAAGATTGATATGTAATTTGATGTCCGATTCAGTATAGTTGTAGCTCTACTTTTAGTTCTGTAAAATTTCCATTGCAGATGTAGTTTAATTTAATATGTTTATTTTAGTTGGATTAGTCTTCTTTTTTATACTATGGAATTATCCAATATACACGGTAAAGTTGAAAAACGTGGTTTGGTTTCCCTTTTTCCTTAGTTTTTCTTTAACTAATTTTTGCTTTTTGTTATATATATATTTTTATTTCACATACTTTTTCACTTTACTTGTTTCTGCCACATTTTTTTTTCTTTTATATGATTTGTTTCTAAGAAAGATTAGAAATTAAGAATGTAGCATTTTTATAAAATTTATTTGTTCAAAAAACATATACTATAGAAAAATCGTTTATGTTGGTCTATTCGCTTTGGAATATCGATGTGGAAGCTTTGGAACATCGGCGTAATATTTTGAAAACATTTTTACGTTCAAGTCAGTAATTTTAATATAAAAATTTGGTCGAAATAAGAAAGAATCATAAAACAAAACAAGAAAATGAGTATTTGCGACATTTTTTTTTTTTTACGATAATTATTTTTCGGTGATAAGATAAAAATATTGATTCTTATATAAAAAAAAGAGGTAGATAAGAAAGATAGTGTTTTGAAAAACAGAAAATATCAAAATTGGGAATTTTGGAAATTAAGATCAAAATTGGGAATTTTTTGTCAGTGAATATATGTATTGTCCATAGTAGTATAGTGTCTAGAGCCAAAAATCCATCGGATCGAATGGTCATCCGAGACAATCTAGTATTGACGAAATATTTTTTGCTCGATCACATTGGATGGACCGATTATCATTAAGAGAGCCATTACCACCAAATAAAAAGTAATGTTCACAATCGTTTGGAAAAAAAAAAGTAGTGAGCACCAATTAGATTGTTCTTTTTTTTTGTTTACCTCTTTTCCAAACAGAAAACAAAGTTTTTTACGAAAAAAATAAACAATAAAAAGCACGAAGGGATAAGAAGGCCATATTGTTCACTGGCATTCATTCCATTAATCAATTAACATGAGAAAATAATATTTGTATTGTGTCCCACGTTTCGTCAGCTTCCACTTGCACCTTTTAGCAGAGTAGAGGGTACGTCTTTTTCTGCACGGACAATCACCGCTCCTCGTTTTACTTATCGTCACTACTTCTCGTATACTAATAAAATGAAACATGATCTGAACATATTAAGTTTATAAAAAGAAATTGTTAGACGATAGCGGAACACATCAAAATATTGGATTGAATATTTATTCTTAGTACAAATGCAAATCATAACCAAGAAAAGTTGGACATATACTAAGCCAATCGACAAGCTTCACAATTTTTATTTAATTACTGAACTGGCCGCTAGACGAAGATGAACATGTAAGTAGGAAATGAATCGAAAGATGTTAGGCCGTGGTGATTGAGGCTACAAACCAGCTGAAGTTGTGATTTCTCATATCAAAATTACGAGTTCACTAATACCCAAGTACATTTAATGATCGCTAAAGGGCATCTTAGAACAAGATTATAAAAACTAAGACTTATAAAAATTTGAAACAGTGTAACTCTGCTATTATTTAAGCAATATCCATTTCGCTCATTGTTTTCTTTACTAAAGGGCAAGTTTCGTATGAGGCAAGGCCACTTGGATGTGAAATACACCACAAACTTTATTCTATGCATATTATTTGTCTATTATAAAATATAGCATGCCAAGCTTTTTCCTAAAACAAATCTCCAGTATTTAATTGCAATTTCGGTGGATAATCGGATTCCACTTTTGTACTTGAACGGCCAGTTCTTTCTTATTAGTAACTTTCATTCAAAAAATTTAATAATTTAAATACATTTCAACTATAACAGAAATTGTTGGCGAGAGGCGACCAATCACCAAAGAAAGTTCGTATCAGATTACATCCACATAAATATATAATATATTACAGTATTGCTGTTTATATTCCAACTTTATTATAAGTTAGTTGATTGAGGATTAGCAACAAAAATATAATATTAAACTGGATGGGGAAAACATACTTAATTATTTAAATAAGCAAAAGAACATATTCCCAACTTGAGTTTTGGGGTGTTTGATGACGTACAAACCTCTCTTCTTCTAGTTAAGGAACTATGCACTACAAAGTTTGTAAACTATGCACCACAAATTTTCTAAAGTCCGATTAAAAAAAGATGACATCTAAAGTAAAAGTAGTAATTAACCCTACAACAACTCATGAGTCACGACTTTCAACTTAACTACTATTATACTAAGATTACTTGATTTTATCTTAGTGTAATGTATGCTTGAACTTTAAACAAAAAAAAAAACAAAATGTATATTTGATTTAATAAATTCCATCTACAAACCATTTATTAAAATTTTTATAAGTGTATAGTCAAATTTTCCCCAAAAATGTATGGTATATAAAATTTTCAAAAATTTACATTCAAAATTTTCTTCATCCATTTTAATTTTTTTTTTTTTTTTTTTTTTTGTCTGTTGAGTCTTTTATTTTTACGTTACTGGTGGTAAATAATATTAAAGGAAATTTACAATTAAAGATAAAACTGATGTGAGGAATACAATGAGGAACTTTAAAGTATGGTCATGATCACATTCACAATAGTGGATATTCCATTTAGATAATAAGAACATTGCTTCGTTCATTCGCCTCGTCTAAAATGACCGATTTGATAGGCCACCATGTTTTGCCTCTCCCTTATTTGATTTGAGTTTAAACAATCACTTTTATATTTGGAATTCCAATGTGAAATTGAATTATAGTATGAAAAATTTATACTAAAAATAATAAATATATGTTTTAATTTAATCCATGATTTGATTTTTTAAAAAATTAAAGAGAAAGTTGAGATCAATCCTATAGTCTACAATATTCTTATACGTGAGCAACCGTCTTTTTAAATCGTCAAATTAAATCATACCTTTTCATGACAATGAGACTTGGATATAGTTTACATCAGATTCTAATTGGCCCCTTTTTTTTAAAAAAAAATACACCTATGTAAACTGGCTTCTTACAAAAACTCTCTTATTTTGGTTTTATATGGTTATCTTAATAAACTTTTAAAATGATTTTATTGTAAATACATATTACATAGTGTCCTTCAAATGATAAAATCTTACAACGCAAAACACATACATTACAATTTCAATCCGAAGTATAACATAACAAAAAAAAAAAAAAACACTGATACAAATCACTATCTATCATCTCCATTTTATATTAGGGATAATGATTTCGCATACCAACGATTTCATAATATATTAAGCTAGTATTTTCGTCTTATAGTGGATATATAGTAATTAGTAACCAACAAATGGAATCCACCATTAACAAACAAATGGAATCCCGTGAAATAAAGTATCATCATATCTCTTTTTTTTTTTAGAGAATTAGTCTAATCCTTCACTAAATTTACCACCAGCTTCTCGTACAATAAAACTACCCTAAAGTCTTTTTCTATATACTTTTTCAGTTGTTTTCTTTCTATCTAATAAGACTGAGTTGACAAAAGAGAAAACAAAAACTGCTTTTGTAGGTAATTTTATATTCCGTCTAGATGGTGGATTGGAGTGCTTTCATTGTCATATTCTCTCTGTCTCCAATCAAAACAAAAAAAAAGTTCACCATGCAGATTGAAGAAGGACACTATAGACTAAAGTCACAATTTGAGATTTTTTTTGATTGACAATTTTTTTGGATATTCTTAGATATTTTGTTTTTATTTTTATTTTATTGTAATAACTTGAATTAATTTGATGGGAAGATTAAAAAAAAAGGATAAGTTATCCTCCGGGTCCGGGGAACAAAATATGTAAATTTTCAAGATCAGCAGAATGTTTTTGGGCCTAGTTTAATTATAAAGGCCCATTAGTCCGTCTCAAGATTCTCCGCCACTGTTAAATATAACCGGCGGAGATGGCTCGGAGTTGGACCAGTCGGAGAATTAGGGTTTCAACGGGGGACTCACTAGTCGACTCTACGATCGTTTCTTCTCCCCGCCAAAATCCGTCGAAACTTCTATTCTTTAGCTTTAGTTGCCTCGCTTCAGCTCAATTCTCTGCTTTAGTCACGTTACGGCTTCGTTTAGGTTCGCATTCCGAGTTTTCTGTATCACTGGTTTCGCTTTCAGTTCAGTTTTGTGTTGGTGGTATCAATTTTTTCTGTTGTTCATGATGAGTTTTGAAAACGTAGTCCTCTTGTTGCTATGCTTCACGTCGTTCTAAATTTGGTGTGATTTTTGCAACAAAATGATTAGGAATAGTTTGTCTCTTACCAACTATAGTTTCAGAAGAGAAGAAAAAATCTGGAATAGAGAATTAGTAAATTGAGCTGGAAATTTTTGTAGTCAAAATTCTTGTAAAATTAATAACAGGTTGTTAGTTTTTTGGTATTGTTGTATCATCATGATATTGTTTTTTTTTTTAGGTTTCGTAGAAGTAGAAGTTTATAATTTCAGGGTATATGCTAGTTATAGACTAGTAATGTTGGTTTCCCATATCTGAATTCGATTTTTTTGCTAATTCAGAAGTTCTCTATTAATGTTTCTGATTTTCAAAACCTTCTTTTACTTAAAGGTGGGAGAGATGAATCACGGCCAACAATCTGGCGAGGCAAAGCATGAAGATGATGCTGCTCTTACAGAGTTCCTTGCTTCTCTGATGGATTATACTCCTACTGTATACTTCTCTTTGTACTAGTTAGATCTTTTTTTCGGACTCTACAATGATTGAACCCTGGGTATTGATTGAGTTCTGGATTTGTTATTTTTCCCTTCAGATTCCTGATGATTTAGTGGAGCACTACTTGGCTAAGAGTGGGTTTCAGTGCCCCGACGTACGATTGTAGGTATTTCCGTCAAGTTTTTTGTGATTATGACAGTGAAAGAGCAGATTAGTTGCTATTAGTGGAATCATTGTTGGGTTTTAAAATGGTTTACCAGCAGTTAGATCAGATGTCTTGGTTTAAATCAGCTAAGATGTCCTAGGTTTGTCATATGTTATTACTTTTATGGTTCAGCACTCTTGTAGTTGTAATTTACTTCTGGGATATCATACTCTCACATGTTGGATTTAGGTTTTTCTTTGTTTAATTTCCTGTGAAATGGTATTTTAAAGAAGTCCATGTTGGACTAGAACTGAAAAAGGTTGGCAATTTGAATATAAACTTCAGATTGTATGCGTAGAATAATGAGTGAATTCTTCTCTTTCTTTCGAATTGAGTGCTTAACATTGGTATTTTTGAGTTGTTGAGTTTATTCTTGCCAGTTTGTTCTGATATTTTGTTTTCTTATTTTACAGAATAAGGCTAGTTGCTGTGGCTACACAAAAGTTTGTTGCAGATGTTGCCAGTGATGCCCTTCAGTAAGTTTTCATTCCCTTCTCCATAACTTTCCATATTCTTTTTCATATGTGACTTGTAATTGACAAAGAGAAGCTGCTTATTCTGAATAGATGAGATAAAAAGATGTATAAGCTAGATTTTCCAAAAGCTTAAAGCATTTACATAAACTCCTGAATAATACAAATTGTGAATTATATACAGGCACTGCAAGGCTAGACCAGCACCAGTTGTGAAAGACAAGAAACAGCAAAAGGTAACATCTGGCTCACTTTTGTTTTTTTTCCCTGTGCAACAAATATGAATTGTCTTTATGTTTTGGATTATGTCATGAGTTTTAATATTTTCTTCAAACAGGATAAGCGTTTGATATTGACAATGGAAGATCTATCAAAAGCTTTGCGTGAGGTAAATGTAGATGCCTCTTGTTTTTTTTCTTCACTTAAGCTGCAAATGAGGCATTGACCGTTAGGCTAAATACAAATGGCATGAAACTAATTCAGCATCACAGAAGCATCGCAGTATCAACATAAAATGCTTAGAAACATGCCTTAGTGGTTATAATATTGTGCATTGCAGTAGTGTAGGTAGATATGTAAGGTTTTACCATCTCATCTTGACTACTAGTGCAATGCTAACTCATATGAGTAAACTCGGTTTGGCAGTATGGTGTGAACGTGAAGCATCCAGAATATTTTGCTGATAGCCCTTCGACTGGAATGGATCCAGCGACAAGGGAGGAATAGAAACCAGGATTTCTTCATCATCTTTGCCTACTAAGGCCGGCCATGTGTGTCGATCCATGATTATCTGTTGTGTTTCAGTTAAAACAAAACTCACTTGTCTTCATAGTCATCAATTACATTACATGTATATTCATTTGTTGTTTGTTTTCATGACTTGCGTCTCTGGTGGTGATTGGGTTTTCTACATCACTTATCCTCCATTCTTGGAAGTCTCCAAGTCGTGATAGTGAGGTAGATATCCATCCTTACGAGTTCTGATTAACTGGATACTGTAGGATTGAACAACCACAATAAGCGTTTTGCGGAGATGCCAAAGCGTGGTCAAAGTATAATTCCATCTACCAAAGTAGCAATGATAAACCCAACTGCTTCTGATCTAACTTGAAACAATGCCACACTCTGTTGTGTAATTAACCTTAAGATTATCCCCCTTTATAACCACGGGATCTCAAGTGGTCAGTTACTTGGAAATAATAATAAATGACTTGTGGAATTAGCAATTGAAAAAGCTGTTCTGTTGTTTACCGTCTCACGAACCGAATATTCTTTGCTCTTCTTTATCTTTACCCAGGAGATAAAAGATAATTTACAGCTTTTGACTTTACTTTACCTCGAAATTTATGAAGAAACAAAAAAAAATCTGAAAAAACTAGGAAAACTACTAACCTTTCGTCAGTATAACCTTAATAGAATATGCTTTTACAAAGCCTATGCCTATATAAAGAAGACAAGAACATGTATGGGTATGGGTATTGTCTACATCCCCAGGAAAAGAAAATTGAAGAGTCTTGAGTTTTTTTTTTCCGTTAATTGTTTGAAATGGTGAATTCTCCACTTCAGTCTCCGACTAATCCACATTTCTTCCAGCCACTTCTTCCCGGTTCCGAGACTCACCTCGTACACTTCTCTCTCTCTCTCTGTTTCTGTTTTTTCTTTCAGAGTCGGTTTTGTCTTAACTGTTGTCTCTTGTTGGTTGCAGACGATACCTGTTGTATTCTTCTCCAAGTACATTGAAGGAAAACATGAGCAGAAAACGGCGAGACTTAGATCGGACTCTTCAGAGAAAACTTGGGAATTGAAAATGGATGGTCGGAGACTTACCGAAGGCTGGAAAGAGTTTGTGAAAGCTCATGATCTTCGAATCGGCGACGTCATTATCTTTAAACATGAAGGAGACATGTTGTTTAATGTCACACCTTTCGGTCCCAGTTGTTGTGAGATTCAGTATGCGCATTCTCACATCAAAAAGGAGGACGACAATGATGACGATGACGATGAAAACGACATGGAGAATCAGCACAACGCTAGTAAGTTTTGAGTTTTTTCTTCTTATTGATTGCTTGAATCCTAGATCAGCAAAAGATGATTTGTATTTGTGGAAATCATTTTGATATAAAAAAATGGAAACTGTTTCTATGGTTCAGGTAAGGGTTTGAGGAAGAGGAATCTAAAACACAAAACAGAGCCAGAGTCCTTTGTGTCATACGATTACTGTTTTGTAGCAAACGTCACTGCTTCAAATCTAAAAATGGACACAATTGTGAGTACTTTCTTACTTCATTCCTCTATTCACACATAAAAATCATCTTTATGATGTACATAATATACTTGTTGATCTGTGTTGCAGAGTCTTCCAAAGAAAGCTGCGAGGTCGAAAGCTTTGAACAAGAGATGTCACAAGATAATACTAGTGAACAAAGAGGGAAACTCTTGGACATTTAATTTGAGATTTAGAGAATCAGAAGGAAGTTATTACATGAGTGGAGGCTGGAAAATTTTCTGTCGTGAAAACAGACAAAGAGTAGGAGATATAATCACGTTTAATCTAGTTGGAGACGGTAAATCTACTCCATTGCTTTGTATCTGTCCAGAAGAAGTATGTTCGGAGCTAATGAGCAGAGCCAGAGAGAATAAAAAGATGAAGAAGCGTCGTAAATGGGTAGTTTCATCATCTCGAAGAGAAAACAGATTTGTCACAATCAGTCTCACTTCTTACAATATCAAAAAATCCAAACTTGTAAGCTCTATCATAAACATGGTCTTGTAGAGGGGTTCTGATTATGTTTTGTTGTTCTTCTCCGTTTTTGATTAATATTTGTATTTTTGGTTTTGAAATCTTGTGCAGATTCTTCCGGTAGAATTCACAAAGATCAATGGAATTACCAACGAGCACGAGAAGATCATTCTGGAGGATAAACATGGTGTGAAGCGGTTAACGAAGTTGTCCCGCGATGGACCAAAGAATGGAAGAAGAAGAGGATTGGGAAAAGGATGGAAACTTTTCTGTGAGGCTAATGGCGTATTGAAGATAGGTAAGCCTTTTACGCTGAAGCTGATTTGGGAAAATACAACTCCTCTGCTTAAGTTTTTCTCCAAGGCCAAGGAGGAACCAATCTATGTCTGAAGATTAATAATAGATCAAGTCTTCTTGTTTTCTTTATTGTCTTTTGAAGAACAGAGTAATTAACTCATGTCTCTAAATTTGATAATTAATGCTTAGTTATTGTTTAAGTTGGATTGTTGAGTCATATCAGCCGAGGTTTACAAAGTCATGTCTCTAAAGACGAATTCATATCAGCCTCTGTGACAGTGCTTGATGATGTTGTTTCTGTGCCAAACTATGCAACGTCTCTGTCTCAATCGCTGGCTCTGCATCAGTCTCTGTACTTTCTCTCTCTGCATCAGTCTCTGTTCTTTCTTTTCAATTTCACCTACCTCATTTTGAAAGGATAAGGTCTTTAACACAATATGGGCTTCACTTTTGAAACAAGCCCAATGACTTGTGCTAATGGGCTAATCTCAAGACACAAGTCATTGGGCTTCACTTTTGGCACAAGCCCAATGACTTGTGCTACATGGGCTAATCTCAAGACACAAGATTTAGTTTTGAGACACCATAAGTCAAACAACATTATTGTGAAGTTTCTGCCAAGTAAACGGGTTAAAAGCTGGAGATTCCTTCAGGTTTAAACTGGATAGAACCGGGGCAAAACCTGTTCTCTGATTGTGCCCTGCAGAAACATATCGTGACACAAGACTACAAGAATATTAGAGTGTTCAGAAGGTACCGATGTAGATTCCCTCTCCACAGATCCTAGCAGCAGAGAAGAAAGTAGCGAAATCGAGGAAAGTGAAGAGAAGAAGAACATTGAAGATAAGGGCAGAGACAACTTCATTGTTAAGGAGGATAGTGAAGAGGAGAGCATTGAAGACAAAAGCAGCTTCAGGGAATGTTCGAATGTAGAGAAATGGAAGTATTGCTCAAGACCAGGAGCTTCATCAAGTCAAGTCAAAGCCGATTTGTGACATTAACTATTACACCGTACTCTTTTAGCAGCAATAAACTGGTAAGTCTCGAGATTGTCTATTACTTCCTAGGTTTTTTTTTGATGTGTTCTGGTTAACCATTTTAAATCTTTTGCGCAGAGACTTCCACTCCATTTCACGCGGGTGAATGGCACCAAGAAGCCAGGGAAAATAACTCTGTTGGGTCAAGACGGAGTAAATCGGATGGTGCCTCTCGTAAAAGACCACGAAAAGTGAAGACTGAGACTAGGAAGAGACTGGAAAGGTTTCTGTGAAGTTCATGGCGTAAAGATAGGCCAGTCATTTGTGTTAGAACTCATTTGGAAGAAAGATGCAAGTCCTGTGCTTAAGTTCTGCACCAAATCAAACTCTGGTTGAGACTTTTTAAGTTGGTAACTGGAGGGGAGAAGCCTGTAGCGTATGAACTCATTCTCTCTCGCTTTATGTGTACATAGAGGAACAAAGTCGTAGCATGCTCTGCAAGACGTATCTGTCAAGTTTCTGTTGGCTTTTAAAACCCTACAAGTATTTTTTGGAATTGCAGGAGTGTGGAGAAAAGAGTTTTCAGCTTCTTGATATCATTTCTCATGTTGCTTAGATATCTACACGTCGGAGTCTTGTGGAGAGTTCCAGTCTACGTTAACACTGTCTTCTATCGTTTGTCTAATTGTCCGAGAACTGCTATGACGACGATATCAAATAAGTGAAATGTCATCACTTTGTGCAAGGAACAGAGAGAAACCATCTGTAATATCGTTAGATATATCTCAGAAAATGCCAAAACACATTGTTCGTTCTCTTGTGAAGAAGTACCAAAGCTTTTTATATAGATACAAAATTACTAAAATAGACATGAAGATAAACATGATTCTTCGTTTCGAATTTTTTAAGAAAAAAGTAATATTTTACAATAGATAAAGCATAAAAATCTCAAGAAATAAACTAAAGATTTTTTTATGATGACAAGTTTGACCAAATCAACGTAAACAAACATATAAGTAAAAAACAAAAAAAAAACTGAGAGTTTGAAAAAAAATGACTAACATGTTTGTATCGATGTATATATCTTAATCACTTGACGTGAAACAAAATTTAAGTGAAATGATGTGTATGAGTTATAACCTTATTTATATTAGTTTTTCAATGGTATTAGAAAATTTTAATTAATAATTAAGGACAAATATGTGATTGGTTTTTAAAGAGCATTAAGCTCTACAAAAAGCTTAAAGTACCAATCAAGCCGTTAGATCAATAAGTTTCTTTGAGTCACACAACTTTTCAATCTTGTCCCTTTCATATTAATACAAAATGGCATTATAACGGGGAAAAAACAAATCAACGTCTCTTTCACATTAGTTGATTAGTACTTATATCTTTTGAAGTTTGATACATTTCACACGTTCATAATTTAACCATATCACGACTTCTCCAATTCCCAAATCCTCAAGGCATCTCATTCTGCAAGAAAGAAAGAGAATACCATATAGACCACCAAGTTTCATTCTTTCTCGGCAGTTCTAACAAGAAGAAGAAGAGGAATAAATGAAGAGAGACAACAACTCCGTTCTTCTCAGCTTACTCTTCCTCGTCATTGTCTTCCTGATGCAAATCGGAGAAGCACAAAATAGGGCAACCAATGTTAATGTGGGAATCGTGAACGATGTCGGAATGACATACTTCAACATGACTTTGTTCTGTATCAACATGTCTCTCTCTGATTTCTACTCTTCCCATCGAGAAACCCAGACAAGGCTTATAACCACCATTGTTGACTCCAAAAACGATATTGTTATCGCATCAGCAGCAGGTACAAGCACTCCCATTTCTATAGATTGCGTACACTGAGCTATATATATGTGTCATCATTCATCATTTCATATGCACACTTCTTGTCTACATTTATGCCGTCTCTTCCAAGGTTTTTTTGCATGACAGAACATTCCTTGGCATTGAATTTATCACAGCTCTTGATCTGATATCGAACAAGGAAGTGAAAGCAATTCTAGGGCCACGGACTTCGATGCAGGCTCAATTCATGATTGAGATGGGACAAAAATCTCAGGTGCCGATTGTTTCATATTCTGCAACAAGTCCGTTCCTTGCTTCCATCCGTAGTCAATACTTCTTTCGGGCTAACTATGATGATTCATCTCAAGTGCACGCCATTAAAGAAATCATCAAAGTTTTTGGGTGGAGAGAGGTTGCACTTGTGTATGTTGACAACACATTTGGAGAAGGTATAATACCTCGTCTTACCGATGCATTACAAGAGATTAACGTTCGTATACCTTATAGGACTGTGATCTCTTTCAATGCCACGGATGATGAAATCTCTTTGGAACTTCTCCGGATGATGACTCTGCCCACTAGGGTATTTGTTGTCCACATTGCTGAATTGCTTGCCCCAAGATTTTTTGCCAAAGCTAAGGAAATTGGTATGATGAAACAAGGATATGTCTGGGTCCTCACCAATGCTATTACTGATGTTCTGAGTCTCATCAAAGAGATGGAAATCGAAACAATGCAAGGGGTATTGGGTGTAAAGACTTATGTCCCCAGATCCGAAGAGCTTGAAACATTTAAATCACGGTGGACGAAGATATTTCCAATTTCTGACCTGAACGTGTATGGGTTGTGGGCTTATGATGCCACCACTGCACTGGCATTGGCCATTGAAGAAGCTGGGACATCAAATTTGACCTTTGTCAAGACAGATGCCATGAGGAACATGTCTGAACTTCAAGGTCTAGGTGTATCTCAATATGGTCCAAAACTTCTCCAGAATCTCTCTAGAGTTCGGTTCAAAGGTCTTGCTGGTGATTTCCAATTTATCAATCGAGAACTGCAGCCGTCAGTTTTTGAGATTGTTAATGTGAACGGGCATAGTGGAAGGACTATAGGATTCTGGATGAAAGAACATGGTCTCGTGAAGAACGTGGACGAAAACCCATCTAACACGACCACTTTCTCTACTTGGCAAGATCGACTAAGACCAATTATATGGCCAGGAGACACTATTTCCGTACCCAGAGGATGGGAGATCCCAACAAATGGGAAAAGGCTGCGGATTGGAGTCCCAACTAATAACACTTTCCCGCGATTTGTGAAGGCTACAAGGGATCCTATCACCAATTTAACAATTTTCAGTGGATTCAGCATCGACTACTTTGAGGCTGTAATTCAAGCGATGCCCTATGATGTTTCCTATGACTTCATTCCTGTAGAAATTGGCAGTTATGATACCTTAGTCTACCAAGTGTATCTAGGGGTGAGAGACACTGACCATTTATTTGTTCTTCCTTTTATCAATCTTCACTGAGCTGGATTTGTTGAAACGACGACCTTTTTTCTTTATGTTTGGAGCAGAAATATGATGCTGTGGTGGCAGATACAACAATAACGGCCAATAGGTCAAAGTATGTTGATTTCTCATTGCCATACACACCATCAGGCATAGGTCTGGTCGTCCCTGTTAAAGACAGTGTTAAAAGAAGCAGTACCATCTTTTTGACGCCTTTGAAATTGGAACTTTGGCTAATCAGCCTTTTGTCCTTTTTCATTATTGGCTTTGTCGTATGGGTTCTTGAACATAGGGTAAACCCAGAATTTGATGGGCCTGGCAAGTATCAATTCAGCACTATCTTCTGGTTTGCTTTCTCCAGTCTGGTCTTTGCGCCGAGTATACTCCCTCTGTCCATTACACTACAGTTACCATTGCTCATTTTTCACATACTTTAGTGGTGCACCTATTTCCAAATATCATCTTGCTTACATCTCAATGCATCTACAGGAGAAAGAGTGCTTAGCTTTTGGGCGAGGCTCGTGGTTATCATTTGGTACTTCATAGTACTTGTGTTGACTCAGAGTTACACTGCTAGTTTGGCGTCGCTTCTTACATCACAACAGCTTCATCCAACAGTAACCAACATAAATAGCTTGCTGGCAAAAGGAGAACCTGTGGGATATCACAGGACTTCCTACATTTTGGGAAGACTCAGAGACTCAGGTTTCTCAGATGCTAATCTCGTATCCTTTGGGTCCGCAGAAAACTGTGATGAGCTACTGAGCAAAGGACCAGCAGAGGGTGGTATTTCTGCGGCTTTCATGGAAATATCTTCCATGAGACTTTTTCTTGGACAATACTGTAACAAGTATAAAATGGTTCAAACACCATTCAAGCTCGATGGTTTAGGCTTCGTAAGTCCATAACTTTGCATAGAACTCTCTCTTGCATTCATCTTGCACCAAATGCTAAGACCATAAGTTTCTTTTGCAGGCCTTTCCCATTGGATCCCCTCTAGTGGCTGATATTTCAAGGGCCATTCTAAAAGTCGAAGAGTCGAATAAAGCAACCCAACTCGAGAATGCATGGTTCAAGCCAATAGATGAAAGTTGCCCAGATCCAGTCACCAACCCCGATCCAAATCCCTCAGTATCCTTCCGCCAACTTGGCATTGATAGTTTTTGGGTTTTGTTTCTTGCTGCCGGCATAGTTTGCGCTATAGCATTGGGGAAATTTGTGTATCATTTCTTGAAGGAGAACCCAGATCAAAGAAACCTGCGAGGATTGTGGGAAAAGTTCCTTCAGCCAGATCAAAACTCATACTTAAACAACGTGACTAAATGTCAATGCTCCTCAGGCCAAGGCATGCCAGAGAATAACCAAGAAGAAGCAAACAATGGCAGTTAAAGTTAGCACCTTTATTTCCCTTTCCCAAAGTTCATGTGAGATTCGTTTACATCTTTAAAATTCCAAACAAAAGAGACATTTCCTAGGATCCTGATCATCATTGTTCATTGTGATGTATATACATAAGGTTAAAGAATCTGCTCCTCTTATGACCTAAAACACCAATAGTTATGCATTCAAAGGAAAAAAAAGCGGCAAGCAAAGAACATTTTACATTCAATTGGATTCTCGAAACCACCAAGTCAAACATTCAGCTCAGAATAAACCCAGAATCTACGCCGAACCACTCACCGAAGAAACGAAATCGAAGCATTGTAATAAAAAGCAGAACAAAATTTTCTGTGGATCCAAGTTCGTCGAGCGCCACGAAAAGCTTACCGGAGCTGGGAACCGGATGGAATAAGTCGGCGATAACAACATCTTTGCCGGCAACGATGGCCCGTTTCGTCTTCTTCTTGCCGCTGAGAGACCTCAATCAAATCTTTGGACTGTCAGCTTAATATTATTATTATGCAGTTAATATACATCGTCATCGAGAGAATCTCTCCATTTATACACTATTGGTGGTTCCGAATTTTTTTGTTGGACACGAACCATTCCTTTATAAAAGTTAGATTTTAGGCAAAGACAACGTACACTCACTCCAATTATTAATTTAGCATTAAGTACAATGTCTCAACTACTGTATTACACAGCCTTAATACAAATCTTTTAAAATGATCACAACTATTACATTTTGTTGACACTAAACGATCAACACAATCTTGAATGAAAAACAAACAACCAATACCACAAATCTTTATTACAAACAATTAAAAATTTTTTTTTTTAAGTAAAAGCTTTTTTAGTTCATAATATCCTCCGACGAAATCAATTATTGTTTTTTATTTTTTTAACTCTGAATCTATTTGAGAATTCGATAACAGAAAATGTATAAGCAAGACCAGTTATTTCACATTTATGAAAACCCGACGCAGAGGCTAAAGCTTCAAACTGAGAAAATGACCTCTCTTTACCACCCGAGCATTGTGTTAACATCAACATGTCCATGCCGAAGACAATGTTAGAGAAGAAGTCGTCACTCTTTGGTTCCGTTGGTGTAACCATGTCTACTATTATCACTTTTCCCTTTTCCGGAAGACTCTTCCAACAGTTTGTTAGTATCTTCACACAATCTTGGGCGTTCCAGTCATGTAATATCCACTGCCAACAATTTATCCATCTTCATTCATATATAGAAGTTTAACATGAAATTATATTTTGTTGAAAGATGTAACTTTTCCATTCAAATGCAGTATATATTAGCTTACCTTCATGAAGATAGCATCTCCTTTTGGAACTTCTATAAACATATCTCCGGATACGTGCTCCACTCCTATAACCGATTTTATACAGCAAAATTAAAACAATATTTTTAACAGAGTTGTCGAAAAGCGCACACTTCAATATACAACTTGTTAAATTTACCAACTAGTATTGTACCTGGATAAAAAGGAGCATTAGCTAATACCGTGGCTAAATCTAAATTGATACCCTTAATTTGAGGATACTTGGAAGTGACAAGATTTAGTATGGTGCCAAGTCCTCCTCCAATATCCACCAAAGTATTTACATCTTTGAATCCTTTGTAAATTTCTAAAATCTTTTTCAGAATCATCGTTGAAGATTCTGTCATCGCATGGTTAAACATACCAGCGAATTGCTTGTCAATACCGATGTATTTGAAGACTTTCATGCCATGGGCAGAACTGAATGCATCTTTTCCTTCGTGTATCACATCCTTCAGATGTATCCTGTAAAAACAAATCTTCAATTGTTCATTGAAAGTACGTGTATAGAGTACTTTTATCGCATATTGGTTTAGTACAAAGGTTATTAGCCGGTTTGATACAATTAAGGATCAACTACTAATTTGCAAATAGTGAGGTGCGTACCAAGTTTTGAAAAAGACTTGGCTTTGGAGTACATGAACAAGGACATGAGAGAACCCGAGTCGTCACCACGGTTTAAGAAAAGGGTGCAAACCGGTTCGGCTGCATGGCTGCATATAACCTTTGGGTCTTTCCGGTTCGATAGTTTTCTCCGGTTTCAACTATACGACACTTAAAGATCTCGGCTGGCGAGTAACCGTAACATCCGGTCTAGCAACACTGGCGCCTCTGGGTTCGTTGGCTTGGTAGGGAGAGCAAACGCTATATCGGTAGACGAGAGCCACGCGTCGTTGCCCGCAGCAACAATCGTGTCGAGGACGCCAATTAAGCTCCAAGGCAGCTTTGAAAACCATGGGAAAAGCCAATGAGGTCGTGATCCTCAACGCTTGCAAGCTCATCATTTCTTCGTCAACTTGTTCTTGTTCGTGGGTTAGACCCGGTTTAGGGTAAGTGGATAAGGGCTCTTGAAGATGGTTTGTCATTATTGTTGTTGGTTAAAAATTGAAGAAGGTAGAGATGGGAAGATAGGATGGTTTCAACAGTTAAGACTTAGTGTGCCATTTTATAGGGAGAAATCTTAAACCAAGTGTACCGACTTTTGATTTGGTGACCCGCCATGATTACAGATTTTTTGCCTAATTTTTTATTTTCAAGGGATTAACGAAAGCATTATCTGATATCTGTCTAAAAATTAACCCTATTTCTAAATTTATTTATGCTGAAAAATGTCTAAATAATGCTTGCATCGATTAATATCAAATAAGAATGTCACATTGATCTCAATATATATATATATATATTGACGTAATATGATAACCTTACTTTTCAAGCCGCGATGTAATTCATTTGGCGTGAGCGTAATGAACGTAGACATGGCAACTTCAGCTCCAGTGCGCATCTTAATAGACAAGACAATGAGAAATCGTGTTAGCTCCATACAACAACATTCATCGAACCTGCTTCAAGATGGTCTCTCGGTTTGGTTTGCAACAAAAACCACAACATCGCCATAATATTGTGCTCATTTTCAGTTTTAAAAAATCAGTTTAACTTTCTCTTAAAACAATAGGAACAATCTTATTGTAAAAAGGTCTGGAACAAATTTAACATTCGTACAGAAAAAAAAATGATAACCTTTACACTGTATATGATAAGGGAATAATGTAATTCATGAAGACTTGACGAGGGGTAAAATGTGTTATCATAAAATATTAAAATGAAATTTCTCTCGCTGCAAGGGTTTCAAAATTCGGTATGAGATCTCTAGCTGGACAACCCACGTGATAATCTATGAAGACGTGGTTCCCAGTGGAGGCTATTAATAGCAAACCTAATTGCATAAACCTGTTAGGGATTAAGCTTCTTGGTTGGTTTGGGTGATGTTAGGCAAACGAAGATGTGAAACCAGAGAGAGGCTTTAGACTTGGATTGCTTATGTTTACATTTAGATTCTTAATAGTAACCACATTCGGATAGGCGAAGTGCAAAAATACACTGTCGCTTTGGCACGTTTCTTCCGCTGAATTTATGAAATTATACGTTGTATTCAGAATGTTAATGTGTATGTATTTTTTTTTTTAGTCAATGTTACTATGTATGAATCCACAATATTCTACATTTTATGCAAAATTTTGTTAGTTATAAACGCTAACGCTAAAATGTAAACAGCCGTTTGCATCTGTATCAGTGTATATTATAAAAATATTCTATGAGTAGCTGAAATGTTTTGTATTTAAATATGTAAATTTTAACTGTTTTTTTCCCCTGAGGTAAACACAAATACAAATGCATAAATTGCATTTGAAACAATATTGAGGCCTGGGCCTAGTTTTCGTAGTTCTGTGTAAATCAAAACTTTAACATGAAATATACCTACTGTTTTAAATAAGCCAAAAAAGAGAGGAAAATTTGCACCGATAATCACAATCAGAAAGATCGGAACAAACCCATTTTACAGTGCGGCTTTAGCATTCGATCCCACACATAGAAAATTATTTACAAACTGGAGAGTGTACCTAATCTCGTGGTTGGGTACAATTCAACATTCACTTTAAATCTGGCGAGGAACAGGATGGGCCACACGTAGAAGAAGCAAACAATGGATCCATGCACAAGTTGCAACTAGAAGGCAAATATAACTAATCTATCATTAAGATGATGGATGATATAACTAATGACATAACACAGGGTATATTGTATAACCAAACCTTAATTATTTGTTTGTGTTTGATTTTGTTAAGTTATGGAGCCAAATATATCATAAATCGTTATGTCTCGGATGACCAGAACAAATCTGAGTGGTTAGATGTGAGAATGCTAAAGCCTACCTTCCTAAAAGATAAAAGATAAGTATTTTGTACCCAATCCCTCTTTGTTATTTTTTTTTTTCAGGGTGTAACTTTTATATCATAATCAAAATCCATCAGATTCCAAAAATTGGGAAAAGCCTTCTTGGAACGTTACATGTTTATTTGATTTAACCTTATTTTTCGTATAACTAAAGTGGGCCAAACGGCCCATTAAAACAAACCTTACTTCTCGTATAAATTGCTGATTTTGCTAGTTCAGAAACCCAAAAGCGCTAGGCATAATATCCGGATCCAAATTATTCGATCCGAACCGATCTAAAGTACCTGAACTGAATGAGTTTTGGGTATATCGGAATACCTGTTCGGTTATTAGAAAATTTTTGTTCGGATATCAGATCAGTTCAGATAATATCCGAGTATCCGATAGGTTACCCGAAGTACTGAAACTTGAGTGTAGGTGTTTGGGTCGGTATATTCGGGTAGTTTGGATAAAATTTCGGATAGTTTGGATAATACCCGAACCGAACTATCCGATACCCGATATACCGGGTATATTTCGGTTCTTTTGTTAAGTACCCGAACCGACCCAATACTCGAAAATACCGATCCGAACCGAACCGAAATTTGTTTGGTATCTATTCGAGTATTAGAAGTCGATACCCGAACTATTCGATATCCGAATTACCCGATCCGAACCGATCCGATTATCCGAATGTCCAGTCTACGCTAGACGTCTATTGACAAAACCGTTTTTCTCCCGTGACTGTTGTCAGACCGGATAATATGAAAATACGTAACCACAATGTTCTCTATGACGACATTTGTATATCAGTTTATATTATTAAACTTGTGATACCTAAAATTTTGTCATTAATTGGTGATTCCGAAATTTTCTGTTGGACACGAACCATACCTTTGTAATGTTTATAAAAGAAGATTTTAGGCAAGACAACGTACACTCACTCCAATTATTAATTTATGATAAAATACAATACAATGTCCCAACTATTACACAGCCCTTAGTCGGGACACATATTTTACATTCATCATCTGAATTATTACATTTGTTGACACTAAACGATCAACACAATCTTGAATGAAAAACAAACAACCAATACAACAGATCTTTATTACAAACAAGTAAAAAACATTGAAGAAAGACATTTTTAGTTCATAATTAATTTCCTCCCTCGAAATCAATTATTGTTTTTTTTTTTTTTTGTAAACTCTGAATCTATTTGTGGAATTCGATAACAGAATATGTATACGCAAGACCAGTTATTTCACATTTATGAAAACCTGAAACAGAGGCTAAAGCTTCAAACTGAGAAAATGACCTCAGTTTACCACCCGAACATTGTGTCAGTTTACCACCCGAACATTGTGTTAACATCAACATGTCCATACCGAAGACAATGTTAGAGAAAATGTCATCACTCTTTGGTTCTGATGGTGCAACCATGTCAACTATTATCACTTTTCCCTTTTCCGGAAGACTCTTCCAACAGTTTGTTAGAATCTTTACACGATCTTTGTCGTTCCAGTCACGTAATATCCGCTACAAACAATTTATCCATCTTAGTTTGTAAATTATAATTTGATCATAAACTTTTTCATTCAGATGTAGTATATATAACTTACTCTCAAGAAGATTGCATCTCCTTTTTGGAACTTCTATAAACAAATCTCCGGATACATGCTCCACCACCTATAACAGATTTTAGTAGGACTAAATAAAATTAAATCAATTAAAAGATATGGAAAACACATTCACTTTTCTACTTGTCAAAATTTGATCAAATGGTGTACCTGGATAAAAAGGAGCAGTGGCTATAATTGCAGCTAAATCGAAATTGATACCCTTAATTTGAGGATACTTGGAAGTAACAAGATTTAGGTATGATTTCTATTCTGATATGTTGTTATATCAGTATTTAGTTTTAATTGTGGCTCTACTCAATTTTCTAACAATTTCATTTTGGCAGTTGGCACACGAGGAGAAGACAATAGGCACAAAAACAACATCCTCAAGCATTAATCAAGTTTAAATGTGAAACTAAAGACATTTTTGTAACCTCTGTTTTATTTTAGAGGAAATTTCTTCAAGATGTCGTTCGGATGTAACTGGTTAGTTAATCATAATATTTACAAATTTCTATTTTCTGTTTTTTTTCTTCCTTCTTTTTTTTCATCACACAAAGTTCTATTATTACGGCAGATTAATGTTTTTTTCCATAAAATTCATCAACACTGGTGACTACTGCTTTGGAAATGGTACACAAAAGGTGGCTTTATCCACCACTGCAACAATTCAAAACCAAAATAAAAACCATTTTACACATTTTTCCTTACGTCTATGTGTGTAATTAAGTTAATCTTAAATTTATAATTTCATCTAAGAAGAAAAAAGGATAAATGGGTCAACTGGCCCATAACTGATCCATAAATGCAGAAAACGGCCCATAAAAATAAAGAAAATAAACCTTACCTCTTGGTATAAATATGCTGTTTTCGGTAGACGACGATTGCCAAAGCCGTTTTTCTCTTGTCGACCTGAGAAGATGAAGGTACGCGATGGCAAATAGACTTTACATTTTCGTTGTTGATATTCGTTTGCTTATCTTTTCATGTTTCTGTATTTCAGTTTAACATCGCAAATCCAACTACTGGTTGCCAGAAGAAGCTGGAGATCGACGATGACCAGAAACTGTAAGATTTTGCTTCATTCATTTTTTTTTGTAGATTTCGTGATAGGTTTTCAGATTTATTGATTGATGTTTTGTCGATATCACTGTGAAATTGGTAGGTCTAGTAAACATAAAATGTCCAGATTTGCTCTATAAATTTTCGTATGTTCTTCTTATAAGCTTTATATGACTTGAAATCTTCTTCTATGTTCAATAATACAAAACTTACTAAAAAACATGTCTGGATTTTAGTTTGATGAATATGGTTATTGAGCTTGACATTTGTTGATGCAGACGTGCGTTTTTCGACAAGAGACTCTCCCAAGAAGTCAGTGGAGATGCGTTTGGCGAGGTCCGATTTCATCTATTTTAATTTGATCTAATAATTGTGAGATTATCATTTCAAAATAAATGATTAAATTTTGTTTATGAACTGTAATTGCAGGAGTTCAAGGGATCATGGGTGGTTGCGATAAGCAAGGTTTTCCAATGAAGCAGGGAGTTTTGACTCCAGGCTGTGTTCGCCTTTTGCTTCACCGAGGTAATCAGTCAACTTGCGTCTTACACGTTTACATCTATATCGTGTTGGATGTGGATTTACATTATTTTGTAATGGCTGAGCAGGAACTACTTGCTTTAGAGGACATGGAAGGAGGACTGGTGAGAGGAGAAGAAAGTCTGTTCGTGGTTGCAGTGTGAGCCCTGATCTCTCTGTTCTTAACCTTGTCATTGTGAAGAAGGGTGAAAACGATCTTCCTGGGCTTACTGATACTGAGAAGCCAAGAATGAGAGGACCAAAGAGAGCATCAAAGATCCGTAAGTTGTTTAACCTCAAAAAGGAAGATGATGTGAGGACCTACGTCAACACCGCAAATTCACAAACAAAGAAGGGTGAGAGAAAACATTCAAAAATCAATCCAAACAAACTTGAGAAATTGTGGTCTCTGAAACCTGTTTATTTTATTTGTTTATTTAACAGGCAAGGAAGTGAGCAAAGCCCCGAAGATCCAGAGGCTTGTGACTCCTCTGACTCTTCAGAGGAAGAGAGCTAGAATCGCTGACAAGAAGAAGAGAATTGCTAAGGCTAATTCTAATGCTGCTGAATACCAGAAACTTCTTGCCTCAAGGTTGAAGGAACAACGTGACAGGAGGAGTGAGAGTTTGGCAAAGAAGAGGTCTAGACTCTCTTTTGCTGCTGCCAAGCCCTCTGTTACAGCTTAAAAAGCTTGAGAATCAAATCAATGATGTCACAGTTCTAGTTTTGTTCCCTTTTCTTCTCCGACAATTAAAAAATTAGTTCGAGTTCATATTTCAGCTGTTGTTCCATGACATGGGTGCACCATAACTTTGGACTTGTGTTTCTTGATTTATGCTTTTAGGTGAAGACCATTTTAAACTTTTTTGTTGTTTCCCTTTTTCTGTTTTTGACAAGGCACTCAAATTTGATCAGTTGTTTACCAGATGAGTCTATAAAGTATAAACAGGTTTAGAAAGTATAAAAAGCGATTAAAATTGAGTCTAGTTAGGCTTTACATTTTTTTGTGGTTTTTGATTTCTATTTTAAAATGTATCTTTAATTCAAAGTATCTTGAAACTTGGAAGAAATTTAAGTCTTTCTCATTTCATTTATTATGAAGCACACGAAGTGGAGTAGTGAAATAGAAAACGCAAAAGAAGAGGAAGCGGAAAGGTCAGAAGAGACAACAATCTCTATTTGTATTTTGTGACAAAGAGAAACTTTTGGGTTTGTTGAAGTGATCGGAAATGACAAATGCATCACTGTTGTCTCCAACAAGCCCACACTTCTTCCAGCCTCTTCTTCCCGGTTTCCAGAACCACCTTGTAAAGCTATCTTTCTGTCTCTCTCTCAATCTCTATGCACATATAATCTCAATGTTCTGTTTCTCTATTGCAGAACATTCCTGTGAAGTTCTTCTCCGAGCACATCGTCCGAAGCCACAAGGGTAGGACTGTAAATTTGATATCAGATGCGTCAGAAAGAACATGGAAAGTGAAGATGGAAGGCCGTAGACTCACCGACGGTTGGAAAGAGTTCGTCGAGGCACATGACCTTCGAATTGGTGACTTCGTCGTATTTAGACACGAAGGAGACATGTTGTTCAATGTCACTGCTTTAGGACCTAGTTGCTGTGAGATTCAATACGCACAGCCTCGCAGCCATGAAGAAGACGAAGAGAGTAACAAAACTGGTATGATTCAATGTGCATTTACATTTATTGCGACTCTTTTCTTTTCTTGAGAAACGTTTCATTTTCTTATTCAGAAATATCTTCAAGATTTGGGAAGCAAGTTGAGGAGAATGTTCAAACAGAATCTGATCAGTCTTCATCTGATATCAGTTGTTTTAGCCAGTCTGTGACAGCTTCAAACCTATCAAGAGATACAGTGGTTAGCAAGATTAGCGGTTTCTTTGTTGTTATTATGTTTCATTTTTAGGAATTTAATCCTCCAATGGAATTTGATGACTGATGCAGTGTGTCCCCATAAATTTCGCAAAGCGAAATGGTTTGAACAAAGAAAGGCAACATATAGTTTTGATGAACGAAGAAGGAAAGTCATGGGAATCCGAAGTAAAGACCTGGGGGCGTTGTCGTGTTTCCATTGTTCGAGGTTGGACAAGTTTTTGCACTGCAAATAAACTAGAAGTTGGAGATTCTTGCACATTTAGACTGCTCCGAAACATGGCCGAAACGCCTGTGTTTCAGCTTTGCAGCCGTAAAAAGTCGGAGAGAAAAAATCCAGTCCGCGGAAGATTGCATATATGACAAACCTGGACGAAACCGGTTTGTGAAGTTAACTCCTACACCAAACAGCCTTCACCTTGGTAAAGAGGTGACTTTTCGAAACCTCAATCTCGGCTTTTTTTTTTTCTTTTCAATGCATTACTTTTTAATTCTGAATATGTTGCAGAATCTACCGGTAAGTTTCACGAGAGAGAACGGACTCATCAATCCGGGGAAGATAATTCTGGTGGACAAAAACAGAGCTGAATGGTCGATCAAGCTTAAGGTTGACAAAACAAAAGGTGTGATGTATATTATTAGGAGCAATGGATGGAAAATTTTTTGTGCCGCCAATGAAATAGGCGCAAGGGAGTCTCTAATTTTGGAGTTGATCCGAGGAGGTGAAAGTCCTTTGCTTAAGTTCAGCTCCAAGGTCAGTAAGAACGTCAAATAGCTTACAGTCCACATTTTAGGTTTTGCTAAGTTGAAGTTAATCAAATAATGACTTTCATACAGATGGAGCAACCACCATTTGAATCAGAGGCTCGGGCACACAAGAGAGCTCGAGTCCAAAGATGGAGCCAGGAGACTGAACCGAAGCTTGAGATGAGAGAGAAGACAACTGAAGGAGAACCCTCTCGAGCATCTAACAAATTCAGTGGTAATCAAGAAAACTTGCAGCATACGCAACCTTGCTCTGGCAGAACTCGTATTAATCAGGTGGCTGAAGTGAAACAGAGCGTTGTAGATGCTTTAACTAGTATTAGAAGGTTTATGGCAGAAATCGAGACAACGGAACAGAAGCTAGAAATTTCATTGCAGGAAATCAACAACTTAGGTATGATTTGTACTTTGATATGCTTTAATAGCAATTTTACTTTTAATTTTGGCTCTGCTCAGATTCTAACAATTTCATGATGGCACAGAGAGAGGATAAGACAATGGGAATAAAACAACATCTTCAAGTAAACCCGGGGCAACCTCAGCAAAAGGTCCGCTAATATCAGAGAAGCAAAGTACTCTTCCACTTCCAACAGAAGATGCTCCTCCAAAAGATTTGGTATATCTCTTTGTAGTTCAGTCTCTTTTTTTTCTTGTTGACATTAATCTACCACTCTGAATTGCTGAGGCCGGTTCGTTGATGATCTTTTTTCTCTAGAATCTCTCCGTCAACATATACACAGCCTTTAGGGAGCTTCGTGCAGCTCTTGTCAAAGAAACCCCTGAATCTTATGGTGTCATGGCATATCATATCTTCACGTAAGTCCGAAACGCCATTCCACTTCTCATCTTCCGATATCTGTACTTAATCATGTTTAAAATTTGATTCGTACCCCACAAAATCTCTGTTTGTGGTGGCAGCGATTCAACGGTTTATCAGATAAGCAGACGAATTCCGAGGACCAAAGGGGAACTCCTCCAAATCAATGGCCTTGGGCAGTAAGTTGATTTTTTTGCTTTCAAAACCTTTACTTTTAATCACCAAACCAATGACGAAAAAGCCAAGAGTATCTGATGATGGTTTGTATCTTTTGACTTTCTCCCAGGGCCAAAGTAAGAGAGAACGGTGATCGGTTGTTGGAAACAATAGAATCAACGGTGAACGACTACTATGGTGGAGAAGAGACGAGAGCATTAGTCCAAGCCAGTCCTGCAAAAGAAAACAGTGAGAAACAAAACCAATGAAGTGCTTCTTGGTGAATGTGTAGATGGTAATGGAGTGGTCATGGTCATGGCCATGGAGAAATTTATACTGTTACGGCGGACTAATATTTTATTTCCATAAAAAAATATTCATCAACTGACAACTTGGCTTCGGAAATATTCATGACAACTTCGAATGGTTGTTTTTTTTTTCTTTCTTCTCTTATCTGCACTACTGCTTTGGAAATGGTAAAGTGGCTTTATCCATGCAACAATTCAAATCCAAAAATAAACTCAGTATACACATTTTTGTTTGTAATTAAGTTAATCTTACAATCGTTAGACGAATTCCAGCGAATAAAATATACTATAACACATCTCTTATCCATTTCTAAAAATTAAATTTTTGGAAGTCTGTTTTTATAATAGATCTAGAAACAAAACAATGTTTCACTTTCGTTTTTAATTTTACGACATCATTCATACAATCTTAGTTTCATAAGAAAGAAAAGTAAATATTACAAAAAAAGAAAGAAAGAAAAGTAAATCACAGCCAAAAAAAGGAAATATTAGAAGATAAGGGAAAAAAAACGTAGTTGATAAAAAAAAGTAAACAAAATTAGAAAAACACATAAATGTCCAATTTTTGTTAATCTAGATAAAATGTGTATTCCAAACTTCAGTATTAATCAATAGATTGTGGTTTTCGAGTTTAAAAAAAAAATGTCCAATCTTTAAATTGCATTGGGGAGAGGCCCAAACCCACATAGAACACTGTCTTCTCTTCTAAGTAACAAAAATCAATGAAGCGGTAATACAAGAAAAGACAAAAAGAAAAGTGAATTCTTGAAATATAAAAGATACAGAAGAAACGAGAAGAAACGAGAAGAAAGAAGAGATCGATGATTTCGAGAAGCCAATTAGATGCATGAGGTTGGTTTTCCGGTGGATCTTTCTGTCTTCACTCGCCTCATAGCGACTCTATTTTTCCTCGCCGTTGGTGTTTTTTACTTTCTCAGAAACACCGCTGCTAAGTACTTCGACATCGGAGCCGCCGCCGCCGGAGGTTTCGACAGGGAATTCATGGCGGTGGATACTGAGGATTGCTCTGTCTGTGGGAAATTACCCACCAAGAAATGCTCCCGCTGCAAATCCGTTCGATACTGGTATGCCCTCAAATTCAATCTCTTTATTGGGATTATATCGAGCTTAGCGTAATTGAAAGATCTCTCTAGTGTGGAGACTATTACTGTTTGCTGTGAGCTTTTGATATGTAATTCGTTTCAAAGTCTTGAGCTTTTTGATACAAGAATCCTGGGTTTGGAATTTGTTGCTTAGATACTTATGTGAATTTAGCTTTATATGGCTCAGATAGTTTGGATTATCTTGGATCACCTTTTGTTTTTAAGTTGGTTTTTAGTGCATTTGGGACATGTTATTCTTTTAAAGTCTTGAGCTTTTCAATAGAAGAATCATGGGTTTGGAAGTTGTTGCTTAGATAATTTTGGGAACTTAACTTATATGAGCTCAGATAGTTTGGATTATCTTGGATCAGCTTGTGTTTTTAAATGGGTTTAGCTGAGCTCCGTTGTCTATATGGCTCTGTTTGCTATCAGCTCAGCAGAGTGCCAAAGGTCAGATTGGAATTCGGGTCATCAAAGAAAGTGCAAGGATGTTGGGATTACTACCTTAACATCATCTGCAAAGAATGGCTTAAGGTTCAGAGCTTCTCCGTTTGGGAATATATCTGCTTCTGAGATTGCACTAGTTCCTGATCAGGGCCGATACAAGAGTAGCCTCAAGCCAAGAGAAGTAATGTGCTTTTTTTTTTTTTTTTTTATCAACTCCTGTTTACACTCTCTTGATAAAGTCATTGTGAAAATCTTACTTGTACTTTTGTTTTGCAACTTTCTTCAGGTACTCTTCCCATATGAAGAATTTGTTAAATATTTTAACTGGGACAATCCAGAATTGGCTCCCTGTGGGCTCATGAATTGTGGAAATAGGTTTGTGTTCATCTGTTTTTCAATGTAGCTTTCAAGCATCAATTGAAATGAGTTGAGTTTGTTTTCTCTCCGTTCAATATAATTTACTTTAATTCTCTTTCAGTTGTTTTGCCAATGTTATACTACAATGCCTTTCCTGGACACGTCCTCTTGTTGCATATCTGCTGGAGAAAGGCCACAAGAGAGAATGTAAAATTTCTTTCTTTTCATTTTTGCATTAATGCTTCAAACTCTTTTGTTTGGTTCTCTTTATGCGCTTTAACTTTGATTCTATGTTTTGTTTGACAGGTATGCGCATCGATTGGTGCTTCTTCTGTGAATTTCAAACCCATGTTGAGAGAGCGAGTCAAAGTCGGTACCCTTTTTCACCAATGAACATTATTTCACGGTTAACTAATATTGGTGGAACTCTTGGGTATGGAAGACAGGAAGATGCTCATGAGTTCATGAGGTCAGTATCTCTTACTCATGAAAATAGGTAATTCCTAGTGGTGTTTAATCTGTGAATCTCCCAACTGATGGATTTAGACAAATTCACATACTTCAGGTATGCAATTGATATGATGCAGTCTGTTTGCCTTGACGAATTCGGTGGAGAAAAAATAGTGCCTCCTCGTTCTCAAGAAACAACATTAATTCAGTATATATTTGGAGGTCTCCTCGAATCACAGGTGATATTTCCTGATCTCAATATCCGATGTTCATCTGTATTCTTGAATTGCCATAATACATTCATGTAGCATATTAAGGCAAGCGTACAATAGATGGATTTCCATTCTCTAGAATGATCGGTATCTTAGGAAATGGTGGAATTCAACATGCTACATCTTTTGTCTTTAGCTGGCTGCCTCCATTGAGAATATATGGAACTTGTTTCCAGTAGATGAAAAAACGATCAAGATCCTTCCTGTGATAAACTTACGCTTTTTCCCTGATTTTCTGCATCTTCAACTTTCCAGGTTCAGTGTAGTGTTTGCGATCATGTTTCTAAGCAATATGAAAATATGATGGATCTAATAGTTGAGATTCATGGGGATGCGGTGTCTTTGGAGGAATGTCTTGATCAGTTTACAGCCAAAGAGTGGCTTCACGGAGATAACATGTACAAATGTGATAGGTATTTTGATTATATCCAAAAAGCCTTAGATTTCCCAAGCACAGTGTTAAGTTAATTAGTTGACAAATCAACAATGTTTCTGAAACCCGATAATATTTCTCTTTTTAAGGTGTAGTGACTATGTAAAGGCATGTAAACGTCTTACGATTCGGCGCGCTCCAAATATTCTTACGATTGCCTTAAAAAGATTTCAGGTATTTTGTTGCATTCCCCTCCCTTTTGCTAAATTCTTCTGGGATTAGTTGTCTCTAATACATCTGTGATCGTATGTACAGGGAGGAAGATACGGAAAACTGAACAAAAGAATAAGTTTTCCTGAGACATTAGATCTTAATCCTTACATGAGTGAAGGCGGAGATGGATCAGATGTATATAAACTCTATGCAGTGATTGTCCATTTAGATATGCTGAACGCATCCTTCTTTGGCCATTACATATGCTACATTAAGGATTTTTGCGGAAACTGGTATAGAATAGATGATTCTGAGGTAACAGTCATTTACATTTCCCACTTCTTGTTCATATACCTGCTTGAAATTATGATGAATCTATAAATTCTGAAGGATCATCTAATCCTAATCGGATATACTCACAGATTGAAAGTGTTGAACTAGAAGATGTCCTTTCTCAAAGAGCTTATATGCTCTTCTACAGCAGGTAAGCTTTTCTCTTTCTCTCGTTCTGTTGTTGAGCTCTCCGTGTAAATTTAAATTATAACCACAAGATTGAGGCTGTTTATTTCACCATTCAGAGTTGAGTAAATTGATTGTATTAGATGATGATAATCACAGACTGAGGTTGTTGAGCTCGTGAGTTTCTTATGTTGTTCTGATGTCTTACAGGATTCATGCTCGGTCGTCATCATCATGTCTTAGATTAGAAGATCAAGACGAGAAGAAAAAAGATACAGCGGACATGAAATCTTGCCCAAAAGAGTTAGTTGAGAGTTCAGTGGTAGGAGCTATTGCCAGCAGAAGCAGTAGCCATGCGACCATTGAAGACCCTGAACGCGAACAAGATTCATCGTCATCATCAACATCATCATCATCACCATCTGTACTGACCTCCGAATGTTGTAGTGAGGTCGAAAGGGTTGATACATTTGATTCCGAGTCAAACCCTTCAATTGATGACTCTGCAACAGATCATCAAGAGGATGCAGCAAGTGGGAACAGAGATCCAGAGGTAAAACATCAGGCTGTCGGTTCATGTTCAGACCCTACAACTTCAGCTCCATTGGTCTGTGCAAAATCCAAACCTCCGGTGAGAGATATGGACATCAAAATGATCGACCCTCAGTGACGTGGAATGTTACAACATAGCTTCTAGCTTACAATAGTAGTGCAGATAATTACACAATGACTTATGATACCAAAGGGTGGTTATATATAGAATTCAAATGTTCTTACTGGTGAATTCCCAATTTTTTTGCCATTCATATGACAGAATCATCAAGACCCTTAAGTAGATAAAATATTTTGTTTACTTAAATAGACACATTGACCGGCTTTTACCTAAATACTTCATATCTAGACATTAGATCCATACCACATAGGTTATGAATTCACCAAAACAGATCATACTTGTGAACAACTTGGATGCAATTAGAGTCAGGTCTTGATCTTGGAGCAGAACTTGAGCACTAGAAGAGTTGTTCTATCTTCCCAAACCAACTCCAACTGAAAAAATTCGTACAGCTTAACGCCAGTAGCGTTGAAGAAATCTTTGATACCTTCACCCAAATGCATCCTTCCATTTCCATTGTGTTCCACTAGAATCACTGTCCACTCTACTCTGTGTTTGTCCAACATATCCCATCTTGTTACCCTTAGTGAAGCTCTGCGGAAGATGCTGCACAAAAAAGGAAACAATAAACTTACCCTGTGCACTTCACAAGGACTCAAAAACCAAAACTAAAACCTCGTTTTATTCTCTTTCATTTTATTCACTCGTTTATTCTCTTTCATTTTAAATGAGTCACTAAGAAAAATAGAGCTCAACCTCGTTGAAGAAGAAGAGTAAGTAACTTTTTTTTTTATTAAAACTAAAAATTAGTTTGTTACAAGAGTTAATAACGTCTATATACAAAATATTAAACCGAAAATCCTAAATGTCTTAACCACTATAAACCGGAACTACATAACCAAGTATTTAATCAAATAAAACCATTGAATATATGAACTCTAATACCCTCCCTTCAAGATGGAATGTATAGACTATGTACATCCATCTTGAGTAGTAAGTGCTTGAATACTCCAGGTTGAACTGCCTTTGTGAATAAATCTGCTAGCTAGTTCTCAGATGCTACATGTAAAGTCTTTAAGAAACCACTCTGAACTCTATCTCGAACCACATGACAATCAATCTCTATGTGTTTTGTACACTCATGAAACACAGGATTGGAAGCAATATGCAATGCCGATTAATTATCACAATATAATGTTGCTGGATTTGAAACTAAGTAGAAACGCTAACCAGATTAATTCATAAGTAGCATCAGCCATAGCTCTGTATTCTGCTTCAGAGCTTTTTCGAGAGATAGTGGGTTGCTTCTTTGAACGCCAAGATATCAAAGAATTTCCTAAGAAAACATAGTAACCTGTGACAGATCTTCTTGAGTCTGGACATGATGCCCAATCTGCATCAGAAAAAGCTGTTAAACGTGTATCAGATGTTGCAGAATAAAATAGGCCTTGTCCTGGATTCTGTTTTATGTATCTGAGAACTCTATAGGCAGCTTGTAAATGAGATGCAGTGGGATTTGCCATAAACTAGCTCAGCTTATGAACTGCAAATGTGATATCTGGCCGAGTATGTGTCAAGTATAAGAGCCTGCCAATAATTTTCCTATAAACTGATGCGTCTTCTGATGATGATGATGTTGAGAGCTTTATATTGGGTTCCATTGGTAATGAAATAGGCTTGCAACCAAGATAACCTGAGTCTTCAAGTAGTTCTAGTGTATATTTCCTCTGATTTATAGAGATTCCAGAAGAATTTCTTGCAATTTCAAAGCCAAGAAAGTATTTTGCTGGACCAAGATCTCGAAGCTTGAAAGCTGACTGTAAACAAATCTTGAAATCCTGAATTGCAGCTTCATTATTTTCAACAACAAGTATGTCATCAACATACACCAACACAGCCAAGAAAACATCCTTGTTTGATTTCACGAATAGAGAATGGTCTGCAGGCGCTCTAACAAATCCTGCAGTCAGTATCACTGATGATAATTTTTTATTCCATTGTTGTGAAACCTGCTTTAATCCATACAATAACTTATGCAATCTACATACAACATTGTTAAGCAAATTGTTCTGACCAGTCAAAACAGAATATCCCTGTGGAATAGACATGTATATTACCTCATCCAAATCACCATTTAAGAAAGCATTGCTTATATCAAGTTGTGTAATTGACCAATTATATACTGCAGCAAGCTTCAAAAGCAATTTGAATGTGCCCATCTTAGCAACTGGTGAAAATGTATCTAGATAATCCAAATCCTCTAACTGTGTATAACCTTTAGCAACCAGCCTAGCTTTGTATCTTTCAACAGTGCCATCAGGATTATATTTTATAGTATACACCCACTTACAACCTACAGGATGCTTACCTTGAGAAAGCTCACAAACTGACCAAGTACCATTAGCTTATAGAGAATTCATTTCAGAGTTCATAGCAGCTTTAAAATGATCAGATTTCACAGCCTCAATAAAGGTTTTAGGTAAGGATGTGGTAGAGATTGAAAGTGCAAAATGTTTGTAATTTGGTGAAAGGTTATCATAACATAAGACTGAGGATATTGGATATGAAGTTGTGAAAGTAGTGTGAGCAAGTAATGCAGAAGAATCCTGTAATAAGTAACAATGATATTGATCTAGATATGAAGGGGCTTTAGTTTGTCTTTTAGGTTTTGTAATTTGAGTTTCTGGTACTGTAACTGAAATAGAAGAAGTCATACTTTATAAGATCTCTGTTGATGGCAAAGATGATGTCAATGATGCAGAATTATCATTAGACACAGAACTATGATCAGTAGAAATAGGATCAGCATCATCAGAATTTGAAATTGGTTCAATACGAGGTGGAAACGAATTATCTGAGGATGGAAGAAAATCAGGAATTGAAAAATATCCATCAGAACTTAAGTCACGACAAGCTGGAAAAGGAGAATCTGGCATTGGTAATGGAAGCACATCTTGGTCAAAGATTTCTGGAACAAGTAGAGCATTTGAGAAGGGAAAACCAGATTCATGAAAAACAACATTCCTAGTGATATAAATAGTATGAGTTTCAAGATCTAAAACTTTATAACCCTTATAATCTGGAGGATATCCAAGAAAAACACATGCAGTAGCACGTTTAGAAAATTTATGTCTGTCTTTAAGCAATGTGGAAGCAAAACAAAGACAACCAAAAACTTTGAGGTGATTATAGTTTGAAACTTTAGAAGTAAGAAGTTCATAGGGTGACTTGAAATCAAGTAAAGAAGAAGGAGTTCTGTTTATGAAATAAATTACAGTGAGAACACAGTCTCCCCGATATTAAAGAGGAATATTAGATTGAAAAAGCAATGACCTAGCCACATTTAATATATGCTGATATTTTCTTTTTACTACAGAGTTTTGCTCAGGAGTATATGGACAAGAAAACATATGATGTATGCCTTTTGATTTTAGCAAAGAAGTGAAAGCAAGCTCAGGTGCATTGTCAGATCTAATAGCCTTAACATGTTTTTGATATTGGGTTTGAATCATAGCAAGAAAATCTGGTAAAACAGTGGAGATAGAACTTTTATGTGTCATCAAGTAAACCCAAGTCACTCTATAATAGTGAGAAAGTATTTATATCCCTCAGTAGTTGGCAAATGAAAAGGACCTAAGTATCAATATGTAACAAATCAAAAAGATTATCAGAAAGCTTGTTTGAGGAATGAAAAATTAGTCTTTTTTATTTTAAAAAAGGACAAACTTTACAAAGACTGTGATCATATTTTACATTTGAAATATCTAAGTACTTAGAAAGAATCTTTAGTTGCTTTGAAGAAGCATGTCCTAGTCTTTGATGCCAAATTTTAGAGGAGACTTGAAAAACATATTGAGATTGAGCTTGAGAAATGAGAGAAGTTTGATTGATTTTCTGAATATGATTGGTGTTTAGAGCCTCCAGAACATACAAATTGTTTTAAAAACTTCCTTTACCAATCATGGAGTCCGGAATAGACTCCTGAAAAAGGATTATAAGGAAGAATGTAACAAGTATAAGAGGAAAATAGCACAGAGATAGAACTATTCCGTGTGAGAGCACTAATACTTAAGAGATTGAACTTAAACAGTGGAACATAGAGAACATAATGAAGGCTTAAACTTTCAAAGAGAACGATAGTGCCAGACATAGTGACAGATATGTGAGAACCATCAGGAAGAGTGACAGATGTATTACTTATATGCACAGTATCAGTGAAAAGTTTAATATCAAAACACACATGACAACTAGGAGGAATGATGTGAGGTTGGGGTTGAGATACTGAGACTGATCCATCTTCTAAAGTAAAAGTGCTGCCTGAGATCTGTGAAACATTGTTTATCATGTCAGGCTTAACATTCAAAACACTTAGAAGTCTTTGATCATGTTCAGTAGTTATGCTTCTAAGATCGATATCCTGCTGGTCCTTAGTAGCTGTATTATTTGTAAGATCATCCTGAATAACCATGTTGGCAACATTCTATTTTCCTTGATTCGGATTCCACTGTTGCTGGGACTTGTTAATTGATTGATTTTGAACCTTCTGAGATCCGTTTGGAACCTTATAGCCTTGTGGATGTCCATGCAATTTATAACATCTATTGACAGTGTGCCCTTGTAGACCACAATGTGAACAAACATGTCTTGTTTTTCCTTTGTTGTAACCATAAGTTGCAACTACTTCATCAGAAGATTCAGTGTGTGAAGCTTGGAAAACAGCTGTATTAGAGGCTTGTCCACTGCTCATACTTCTCTGTTTTTCTTCTTGTGAAACAAGATTGAAAACTCTAGTAATTGATGGTTTTAGTTCCATTATCAGAATATGTCCTCTGATCGCCTTATAGGTATCATTTAAACCCATCAAGAATTTTAAAACTCGTTCTTGTTCATCACGGTTAGCCAATTTCTTCAAACTTTGACAATGACTCATTGCACAACAACAAGTATATGGCTCTTCATGATTCTTCAGTTCTTTCCACAACTGCTTCAATTTAGTGTAATACTCACTAGCACTATGCTGACCCTGAACTTCTGCAAATAACTTTGTCTAATTTCTGCAGTTCTTGGACCATCACTCTGCTTAAATTGGTCATGAATGTCTAACCACATCTGTCTAGCAGTATCCAAATACATGCTATTGCAACGAAACCAGGAACCAAAATCAGGATGCGTTTAACTCAACTCCGGATACGATCCATTCACAAACACAAGTTTATTCCTACCTCCTAAAGCCATTATCATAGACTTACGCCATGTTGTAAAATTGCCTAATCCAGACAATTTCTCCGTAACAAGAGAGATACATGCGTGATCTACAGCGTGAACATACAGAGGATTCGAGTTTGGATCTGAAATAGAAGCGACTGGAGCAGCTGGTTCTTTAGCAGCAGGCGGACGATTTTCTGAAGCCATTGATGAACAATCGATTTACAATCGGATGATGATCTTGATTTCTTGAAACTTCAATCGAAGTTCAATCCAAGCTTATCAAAGCAAAACGAACACAATCAAGACAACGATTGTTGTAAAAAATCGAGAAATCTCCCAAATCACATGAATCAGTAGCTCAATTTGAGAAAAAATTAAATTTTGAAAAGAAACACTCATCGATTCGAAATCCCAAAGATTTTGAGTGGAATCAGAGAGAAAGAGAAAACTAGCGGAAGAAACGAGCAACACGCTCTGATACCATATTAGGAATTGAACTCCATTGATGGAGAAATTGAGCTCAAGCTCGTTGAAGAAGAAGAGTAAAGTAACCTCTTTTATTAAAACCAAAAATTAGTTTGTTACAAGAGATATTAACGTCTATATACAGAATATTAAACCGGAACTACATAACCAAGTATTTAATCAAATAAAACCATTGAATATATGAACTCTAATATATTGTTTTTTTTGGTGGATGGATTGGTGCTAAGTGCTAACACCTCGTTTACTGATTGGGTAGCATACCTTCTTTTTCTTTCTTTTATAGTATTTGGACTAATAATCTAGTATTATACTATTATGGCTTTTGCATTAGCTGAGGCAGAGTATAATTATATATAGTGCGAGTTAGTTTTAAAAAGAATTTTAAACATTAAACGGTGTGTTAATCAGAATGATCAAGAACCGATCGAATTGCCCAGCTTTACCCATAAAATTGGAAGAATTTAAATGACTCATGATTAGTTTTTTAAATTTCCTTATAAGACAAACATATCAGAACACTATGTTCTATTTTTTCCCACGTACACAAACACAAACACAATGTTGGATTGGAATGGCTATCTTTTGTAGCCTCTGTTTCAACGATGGAATTCTAGCTAAATGTTGATTATTACGTGGGAAGAGTGCTCCAAAGTCCAAACTAAAGCTCCATACAACCGTAGATTAGGTTTCAAATCATAACTTGGTCTTCGATTTCGTGTAACAAAGCTTCCAGATTCTGTTCCTTTGTCTCGAGTTTAGCCTGAAACAACCGTCTGATACTAGTTGAAGTATCTTCAACGCTCCGTCTCACCTAAGGCACATGATCTAAGATAGAGCGATATTGCGTCTGCTGCAGTTCCTTGATCACCAGTAGACTTGTTAGATGACCGAGTGCCACGAGAAGGTTCTCCTTCTTCAGCTATCTTCTGCCTCACGTCATGCTTCGATCTACTCCCCTGGCTCCATCTTTGGCCTCGAGCTCTCTTGTGTGGCCGAGCCTTTGCTTCAAATGGTGATTGCTCTATCTGAATACAAGTATTTGTTTAGTAACACCAACTTAGATAGTTCAAAACGAAATTTGCAAGCTTTTTGATGTTCACACTAACCTTTGAGACGAACTTGAGCAAAGGACTTGTCCCTCCTCGGATCAACTCAAAAATTAGAGACTCCCCTGCGCCTACTTCATTCGCTGCACAGAAACTTTTCCAACCATTACCACTAATAATCATTATACTTCCTTTATGAACCTTAAGCTTCATCAACCACTCGACTTTGTCTTTGTCCACCAGGATTATCTTCCCTGGATTATCGAGCATGTTCACTCTCGTGAAACTTACCGGTAGACACTGCAAAAGATTCAAAATTACATAAACAATGTGTTGAAGAATCCCGAGATAGAAGTTCCGAAAATTCACCTGTTTACCAAGCTTAAGGCTGTTAGGTGTAGGAGTGAACTTCACAAACCGGTTTGATCCAGCCTTTGTGCGGCTGCAGAGCCGAAACACAGGCGTTTTCGCGTTGTGGAGCAGTTTAAATGTGCAAGGATCTCCAACTTTTAATTTATTTTCGGTGCAGAGACTTGTCCAACCTCCAGCTATATAAACCCGACCAGACTTATAACTTCTTACTTCTGATTCCCATGACCTTCCTTCTTCGTTCATCAAAACTATCTCATGCCTTCCTTTGTTTAAACCATATCGCTTTGCGAAATCTGTGGGCACACCCTGCATCAGTCATCAAATTGCACTGGGGATTATATACACTCACACATGCTTAAACTCTAAAATCGATATACGGAACACTATAATAACTAACTAACTAACCAATAAATCTTTCGATAGGTTTGAAGCCGTCACAGATTGGCTAAAACATGTGAGATCTGATGAAAACAGATCAGATTCTGTTTTCACATTCTCCTCAATATCTTTCTCCTTTCTTGTAGATTCCCCTGAAGGATAAAATCTAACGGTTCAAAAATAGAAAAGAGTCTCGATAAATGTAAATGTTCATTGAATAATGATTATGTTATACCAATCTCATCACTCTCTTTGTCTTCGTTGTGGCTACGGGACTGTGCGTATTGGACCTCACAGCAGCTAGATCCTAACGCAGTGACATGGAACAACATGTCTCCTTCGTGTTTAAAGACGACGACGTCACCGATTCGAAGATCATGTGCCTCCACGAACTCTTTCCAACCGTTGGTGAGCCTATGGCCTTCCATCTTCACTTTCCATGTTCTCTTCGAAGAATCTGATCTCAATTTTACAGTCTTTCTCTCGTGCTTTCCCTTGATGTGCTTGGAGAAGAACTTCACAGGAATTTTCTGCAACAAACGAATACAACTGTGACATGAGTCTATATATGTTCAGAGAGACACAAACAGAGAGATTACGTACGATGTGGCTCTTGAAACCAGGAAGAAGAGGCTTAAAGAAGTGTGGGTTTTTTGGAGAGAAGAGTGATGATGGATTCTCCATTGCCGATCACTTCAAAGAAAATCCAAAATTTGTTCTTGGGAGATTCGCAGGAAGTTTGAAGCTTTTGAGTGGCTTTTCTAACACTACTTTGTTTTCCTCTCTACTTTTACAGTTTTACTTTGCCCAATAACGCAAAAGGTGAAAAGATATTTTTAACTCCTTTTATTTTTGTCTACTTCATGCATTATAAACAATAATGGGATCCCTCAAATAAAATCAACTACATGAAATCAAACTTATACAGAGACTAATTAACTTACATTACTGACCATATAAGAACACTTTTTAAGGCTTTTAAACAGTCTTACATTTTTTTTTGTCAAAATAAACAGAGTCTTACATTTGTCTCCGTTATCAAATTTATGCAGAGCTTAACTAATTCTTCTTTCTATTAGGAACATAAACCATGAAATAAATTGACCAATTTTTTGAAGTATTATTATGTTTAATCGGTGGACCAAAAAGAATCACTGTTTAATTGTTGAGACAATTGCGTAAAACAACATTTATTATATTTGATATTAGTAGACCAACCTATTTTTCTAAGACCATCTTCAATGCAAGTTTTTTAAAGAGTTCTTAGAATTTTTTTTAATATATTTAATGTAGATACTTAATAAGGGTTTCTTATTTTAGATATCTAAGAAACCGTTTTTTAAGAATTTAATATTTTAAAAATAGTGAAGAAACCCATAAAGGGGTTCTCCATTAATCATGCCCTAAAGGGTTCGTAAAAAGACATTAAAACCAATGCTTTGATTTTTTTATTACAGAAATGCCATTCAATTTAATTTTTTTTTTAAGAAAAAAACAGAAACCATCGGCGACGCTCTGGAGATTAAATCTACTAGAAAACCTAAAGTCTACCAAAGAAAAGTCAACAAGTCAACGCTAGTTTAAAATCTACCGTTAAACAACACATAAGTCTACCGTAACATAAAAAATAATATCTACCGTAACATGAAAACGTAAGTCTACCATGTCTTCTAATTAAACTCTACCGTAACTATGGTAGACTTATCAGCGTAAATCTACCATAACTTTGGTAGACTTATCAGCGTAAACTCTACCGTTTCGTTCAATATAAGTCTACCGTCAAAGCTGGTAGACTTGTCCAAGTAAGTCTAGCACTTCATAAAAAACAGAAAATCTACCGTCATTCTCTGGTAGAGTTTACCGTCCGAGCTCTTAAGTCTACCGTCATAGCTCTGGTAAACTTAAGTTTTCGCTTGCTGACGTGGCAGAAATTCATTAATGGCATTTTCGTAATAACATTTTTTATCACCAAACGAATTGAGGGCAAAACGGCCATTAAAACGGAATTAGGTCGTTTGAGTAATATCCAAATATTAAGGTTGTTTTAATAATAAAGTTTAAAAATATAGGTTGTTTTAGCTAACCACCCTTAATTGTTTCTATTAATTTTTTGTGCCGATTCTGTATATAAAGAAGAAGAAGTAGCAAGTAGGTGAAGAATCAGCAAATAATAAACACACAATATTTTTCTTCCAATATCTTAACATTTAGTTTTTACGAAGAATATTTGAATTTTTATTTGATGATTCATTTGTTAAACAGTCTAGATAACCTAAATTAATAAATTTTGAATGCGATAAGAAATGAATCGAATTTTTCACTTATTATAGTTTAAAATTTGGGAGAATTAGCTAATAGGGACAAATCTAGTATATCTTTGTGAATCTAAACTTTTATGTAGTTAGTTTGGTAAACTAACTTTTATATTAATTAAAAACTAATTATACTCTCATAATTATAATTAAAAAGGTTTATTTTTAGTTTGATTTTGATTTTTGATTTTTTTTTGGGTAAACCCTCTAAAACAGGGAGAAGGTTTGTCGAATCCCTAAAATAACTAAATCCCTAAAAGTTTTATCTTTTCTTCTTTGTTTCACGTCCCCGTCCTCACCCCTCCATCGTCTTCTTCACTCACACCCACCTCTTGATTTCTAGCTCATCCATCTACCTTTTTCCCTCCTCATACTCTCTCTCTCTTTCTCTTTCTCTGTTCGTTTTTTTTTCTCTCTCTCTCTCTTTCCCAAATTTGAACCTAAATCCCAAAATCTCAATTTGACTCCAATTCGTCATCGTTCGTGTTACAAGGTTCGTGAGTCTCTTTCTCTCTTATCTTTGTATATATCTTGAATCTATGATTGTTCAATTGCATAACGAGAAGGCTGAATCTAACCAATACTTATATATGTACTGTTACAAATTTTAGAATTTGTATCTATTTTGAAGCTAACCATCGAAATTGGTTAGCTTGAAACAAAGATTCTCTTCTTTATGGTGTTCTTAATGGTTTTAAACTTTGATGGTCTGAGCTTTGTTTCTCTTATTTTATTGTGTGGATTCGAGTCAATAACGCGTTTTCATCCATATTTTACTTTACCTGGTCAAAATTCGTTTGTTGCTATGATGTTTCAGTTAGAATGACTCAAGTTTTGAATCATTGTTCTATGTTTCGAAACACCAATGGTAGTAAATAGTGGTAAGAGCCTACATTATGTTTAGCTAAACTAGGTCCTAAAAATTGTGTGAGAGAACGGAGGATAAGATGTTTTTGGGTTCTAGAGACTAAACAATCACTATAATCTAAATGGACTTCTATGGAAAATATTCTCTAACTGTCTAAAGATAAACGTTATGGTGGTCTTTAGGGATGATAAGAAACTTAGACATCTACTCTAATATCTTGGGTACCAACTGCCGTGTTATGAATAAGCCAACTAGAATATCTTAGAGTTCCAACCTCACTCAAATAATACTGAAAACTATAAGAACAATGCCAAAAATCGTGTTCCTAGAAGAATTTGTCATCACTTAATCTTTCGATATGTAATTCAAACCCGCTAATAAATGGTCAAATTAACTTATTGGATTGAAAGTAGTTGAACCTAAGATTGTTCATGATTTGATAATTTTAACAATGCAAGGAATTAGAAAGCTCTGCTGTGAGCTTTTGGATTTTTGTATTTTTATAAGCGCTACTAACTTTTCTTTGTTATTGGGTTTGCAAATTTTGTATATGCTTACTATTTGGTGTAAGATAAAGATATGTGCTTTGTTTCCATTGTGCTAGTTTCTGAGATTTCATATCTTTATGTAGAATACCTTACTAATCAAATAGTCAATTGAATTGAATTGATGCGCTTCCCAAGCTTAAGTGTATGATTCAGTGTTTCTCTTTCAGTTTGGTTAAGCATTGTTGCATATTCTTTTCTGTTTTTTTTTTCTAGTATCACTGAATTTCAGCTGCATTTGGACATTAGGGATACTTACATATGATTTTATCGTTGCACAAAAAAAAAGTCGTATGATTCAATGATTGCATCAGCAAGTAAAGTTTTAACCTGTCAATGTTATGCTCTATCTTTATTATTTTCTGATGTTTTATAATACTAATTTTGCCATTTATTACTTGACTCATGTAGGAATGAGAGATGAATTTCCGAAACGCCTTTTTAAGACGGGACATGAGCCAAAAGTGGACCACATAAACAACTATTGCAGATTTCCTCTTATGAAAAAATTGGAAGCAGTCTTCCCGACAGAATACAATGAAGTCAAGAAAAATTCAATATTTGCAAATATTTTATCGATAAAGGAGAATGGTTTAGACTACTCAGCTCGTCTAATACACAACATGATGTGTTGAGACCTTGTAACAGAGAAAAATATGAAGTGTGGTGTGTATTTGGAGGAATGGTTTAGGCCCTTCCTTCACACCCACATATTTCGTCGCAAGAAGATTCCCAATTGTTTTTACTGAAACTCTCTTTGAGAATTCACTTTTATTTGAAGGCGCACATGTGTGTTCTGCCACATACTTATTGATGCGAAAATATGTATACCCAACTAAACATTCTGCATGAATTCTCCAATTGCAGACATTATCTTTGCAGCATATACACCAAAACTTCGTATCAGATTTTGCAACCTTGTAATCAAAGTTATGATTCATAGCACATATTTCTAAAGTTTTCTTCAGATCTTCCTTGCTTTTGAAATATTGATGCAATTTTATATCGTCTACTACCCGACAGATTTTCATACTATCATCATTGCTTCTAGATATTAAGTCATCTTCACCACCAAATTCAGCATTATAAGAAATTGTTTGACATTATCCTTTCATTTAACTCCATTCACACATCTTTTACATAACTTAGGCCAGCTATCCACATCCTCACAAACATTATGATGTTCATTCTCCTCATCATCACATGAATCATGTGGGTACTCGTTCAAATCAATATTGACTCTTCTCATTTGAACATCATCATTAGCTATAAATGTTACACACATCTGTAGCGTAGTCTCTTTTTTAAAATACCCAAACAAATTTGTTACTTGACGGTCATTTGTGACAATAACTGGAGGAGATACGAAGTTGCCTATCAAACCAGTAGGTAAGAAACTGATTTCCACATCAAACTTACTCTGCTCTATGTTGAGGTCTTCTGATACAATCTTCTTCAACTCTTCAAAAGTAGTACTGGAGTCCCACGTCAGTAGTCTACCACATTTGTCTCTATCAACGATAAATTTCCACTCGGTATTACGAAACGATTTTCATGCACCACAAACTATGTAGGCCTGCAACATACTCATATGCGGTATTTTCAAATTAATTAAGTTAGACATACAGAAAGAAGAGAAATCCTGAATGTTTACTCAAGGTCTAGGTAAAACGGTACAATCTTACGTTATCTAGAATACGTCTTCTACCTACTTCAGGTAATCTAGAATACATCTTCTACCTATTTTAGGAAATCTAGAATACGTCTTCTACCTGCATTAGGTTATCTAGAATACGTCTTCTACCTACTTTACGTAATCTAGAATACGTTTTTTACCTATTTTAGGTAATTTAGAATACGTCTTCTACCTGAATTAGGTAATCTAGAATATGTCTTCTACCTGCATTAAGTAATCTAGAATACGTCTTCTACCTTTAGGTTTAATTCATAAGATCTACTACTACATAGTCATCTTTTTTTTTATGTAAAATAATCCGATCGTTTCAACCAAATTATGCAAAACAGTTTAGAAGTTAGAACAAACTGAACGTTTACCTTCAATAGTTTATGAATGGTTCGAGAGACGCAATAATTTGATTAGGTGGAGGTAAAACTGCAAAATTTAACAAAACTGCAAACCTTAAATCTTCTTCAATCAAAGTAAAATCTCAATCAAAGTTACAATAATAAAGAAGAAATAAAAAAACTTACAATAGAGTAGCAGAGATACTTGTTAAAGAACGATTGAAGGAGAAAATTAAACGATAATCTTTGATCGATTAGCCTATAAAATTGACTAAATATCGTTCCAAGGTTGAAGAATGAGTAAACTTTGAATGTCTGGTCGACGACGTAGACGATAATATTTGAAAGATTGGCTTGAAGATTCAAATAAGATTTAAATGGAACGATGGCTTGGAAATTGAACGATTTCAGCAAAGCATCGTTCAATTTTTTTTTTTTTTTTTTGAGAAGTATCGTTCATCGTTCAGTTTTTTAGAAGAACGATGGCTTGTTAATTTTTTAAGTTTAAAATAAATTAAGGTTATTTTTATAATTAATAAAACCTAATAATCAAAAAACCTAGATTCACAAATATATGCTACATTTGTCCTTTTTAACTAATTTTTCTTTAAAATTTTTACTATATGGATAAGGGTTGCATATATATCACTTTTAACTCAGCTGAGAAAAACAATCAAATCAAACTATTAAATATTATAGTTTTAAAATTTTACTATATGGATAAGGGTTGCATAGATATCACGGTAATGAAGTTTTTAACTCACCTGAAAAAAACAATCAAATCAAACTATTAATTATTAAATATACATATTTTAAAAAATTGACAAATAGTTTCAGTCCTACGGTTACATCCATCAAATTAGACAAGAAAAAAAAAACTTGCCAACTTTGGCATTAATTAGTTAATGATAATATATGAGGAGTTAATGACAATGAATAACGGAGTTTATATTCTAACTAAACCCTACTATAACGCCAGCGAAGAAGAATTCGAAGAGATAAATTTTCAGAGAAGAATTAGTTTAGCTGTTCAACAATGGCGGATCCACTAATTTCCTCCCCAACCAACAAAGCTTTCTTCGTCATAGATCTGTCTGGACAAAACTCCAATCCTGTACTTTCTCACTTTTTATCTCACCTTCTGTCTGTCTCTCTCTCTCTCTCTCTCTGTCTCTGTTACAAAGCATCAAGTGGTTTTGTCTTTCTGATTTTGTTGTCGCAGATCATTCCTGCTCTGTTTATTGCGAAACACTTCAAGGGTAAGATTCAGTCAACGAAAATGAAACTGACTTCCATAGCTTCCGACAGAACTTGGGAAGTGGAATTGGACGGTGGGAGATTCGCCGGCGGATGGAAAGATTTCTCCATCTTCCACTGTCTTCGAGACGACGACGTTTTGAGTTTCAGGCACGACGGAGACATGGTCTTCCACGTCACACCCTTCGGACGCAGTTTCTCTCAGATACAGTTAATCTCTTCTTCTACCTCTGACGATGAACACAATATTTTTGATGCTGATGATGATAATGATGATGAAGACGACAATGTCGATGTTGGAGATGATGAATATTCGATATCGGAAGAGGATTTATATTCAAAGAAAATTTCGTCGAAGAAGAGAGCAAGAACTGAAACAGAGTCTTCATCAGAAAACTCTTATCTTGTTGCGCACGTCACACCTTCAAGCCTTCAAAGAGATACTATGGTTACTACTACTTCAATTGACTCGTCATTACAATTTTAATTCCATTCTTTTGCTACACTGTAATCAAGTTGTGATTTTGCAGTATCTTTTAAGCAAATTTGCAAGGTCAAATGGTCTGGACAAGAGAGAGTGTGTGATTGATCTAATGAATGAACATGAAAAATCTTGGACTCTGCATCTTAGACACAACAAACGTACTGGTCAGGCTTTTATGCGTGGAGGCTGGAGAAGTTTCTGCCGTAACAACGGTATCAAAGCCGGATCTTTCTGTAGGTTTAAGCTTGTCCAAAGCGGAACTAAACCTGTGCTACAGCTGTGTCCCAACACCTCTAGCATTCCAGAAGGAAACTCTTCCAAAGCAAACAAAAAAGGGAATGTTTCTGAAAGTGAAGGTGATGAGATTGAACCTGAGGATTGCTCAGAGACTGTTCCATTGCATCAGAACAAGATTCTGACGTTAGACCTTAAACCTTACGTGATCAGGTCAAGTCAATTTGTAAGTTTCAAGACCTTTGTTTCAGGGTTTCAAGTTTTATCTTTGTTGTCATTCGCTTAAATGTATTGAAAATGTACAGGTTCTTCCTGCATTGTTCGCAAGAGAGAACGGGATCCTGGAAGCAGGAGAGGTAACTGTAGTGAACAAAGATGGCGAAGAGTGGAAGTCGCATCTAGTTAACGTCAAGGGACGCGATCAGTTTTACATTAGAGGTTGTAAAAAGTTCTTTGTAGCCAATGGCATAAAGAACGTTGGTGATTCCTTCACATTGGAGGTTATTCGAGGAGGAACGTCTCCTATTCTCAAGATCTGTTCCAAGGTTAACACAAAATCAATTACAGTCCTAGTTATTGGCTTTTTCTGTTGTGAAATCGCTGTGTTAAAACGAATTGTGTTCAGGTGAAGCAAGCGTCGTTTGATGATTATAAGACGCCGGAGAGGAAACCCCGAGTGACGGTTCAAGCACCACATGCAGAAGAAGAAACAGAGAACCGGGTCCAAAAGACAGCTCGAGTTTGTACAGAAGAAGGACCATCTCGCTGCATTAGGGCATTAAACAAATCCAGTACCAGGAAATTTGCAGCGCAAGCAACCAATCAACCTTGCTCAATTTCTGATGACGTCAAAAAGGTGAAACAGACTATTGTGGATACTTTAACCGATGTAAGACGGTTTCGGTCGGAGCTCGAGATAAAGGAACAGAACCTAGAAATTTCGCTGCTAGTAATTGATGCGTTAGGTATGATCTGAATTACCATTGAACACTACTCTTTAATTGTGTGTGTGGTTTATTTTGGTTCTAGGATTTTTGATAAAGTATTGTTGGAAAAACAGGGGAAAAGATAACGGGAATCAGCAAAATCTTCAACATTAATCAAGTTTAAATCGGAAATGAAGATTAGAAAATGGACCAGGTACTTTTGCAACGATGGAGTTAATTAATGCACCTTATCTCATTCACGTCTCCGTCAAAATAAAGTTACTGACATGTTTCAGTATACAGATAATAATGAATGAAAACTTTTTTTTTAGTTATTGCTCAAAATTCGATTACTTGTTATAATTAAATGTGGAAATTTATTTTAAAAAATTTATTCGATTACTTGTGTTCTAATGAATTTTTTAATATTTGGAATTATAAATTTATATTTATATTTATTTTTATTTTGAAATCTTATACACGTTAAGATGAGTTTTCGTTAAAATTTTATTATAATAAGAGAATATATTATTTTGTTAAGATTACGTAATCGTAATCTAGAATATAAAGAATATTGATGACATATAAGATTTATACTCGTAATCTATAAATCAATAAATGAACAAAATCGTATTCTAGTTTTTTTATTAATGGTTAGAATTTAAAATCGTCTGTTTTTGGTTTTATTTATTTTATAAAAAAAAATAAATATGTAATGTAGGTTTTAGGTTAATATGTAACATATCTTTATTTTTGTAGAAAAATTTTGATTAATTTTAAAAACAAAAAAAAATATTTAAAAATTTATGCACTACATATTATTTTAAATTTTTTTATTTATTAGAAGTGATTTTTTTTTCTTAAATCTCGTTCATAATTATAGAAGATTCAGTACGTAGTTTAAGTAAACAAGTAATGAGATATTTAAGGATATTTAGGGAAATCTCGATATATTTGATTTAATTTTCTTAAATAATTTTTGATTTTAATTAAATGATCACATAATAATTAATGACTAAAATACTTTTAATGAGAGATTAAAATTTGTTTTTTGATATAATGATCATGTGATGTAAATATTTACACTTTTTAATGTTTATTTGTAAATATATTCCTCAAATAATATATAGAAGATCATTGTCTCCCTTGTGTTTAATTTAAAGCAAACAAAAATTATTGCGTTAATTTGACTATTATGTAGTATTTATGTATATGTACATGTAGATTAGAAAGATAAGAGCTTATCTATCTAGTACAAACATGTTGAAGCAGAGCTAATCAGATATTTCGTCTTGAGGTTAACAAGATTCCATTTGTTCAGCAAGATCACCAATAAAATGCGTATTATGTTATATTCAGTTTTAAATCAAAACGAATAATGATAAAGATTTAGGTAGTTTGGTTAATTCTTTACAATATTTAAAACAATGAAAATAACAACTTTTTGTAACTAAAGAAAATGAGTAAACTCTCTGAAAAAGTTGGCTTGAAAAGGAACATTACGCATAAGGGTTAGATTCGTCATATTCCAGTGATTGAACTGCCCTGAAGAACAAGACATATCTGTCTTGGAAATGATGATAAGTAGTGGGGTTGGTAATATTGGAGGACTTTGAATCTAAACTGGATAGAAAATGTTCGGTTTCGGTTTTCTAAATTCTAAACCAAATTAAGGTTCTGAATGGTAATCGGTTCTCACCGTGCAAGACGATTTTAATAGTAACAAAATGTATACGAGTATATATATATATATATTTATATGTTTTTGTTATTATTTAAACTGCACCGTACTTCTCCCGTAGTTATTCGGAGCTAAATACGTCTGCTGTTCGGTTAAATTGTTTTTCTTACGAACCGAATCAAAATCATTCTTTGTTATGTATAAACTGAAAAGTTTATTGACAACCAAATATTCTGTTCCGTTTTTTTTCTTGGGTTTTCATCATATCTGGCTACGATATTAAATTAATGTTAGCATAAATAAAATATATATCTTTCTTTTTTTTGTTTAATTTATGAAAATCATTTTAGGAATATATCAATATAATGCCGTTGTCATTTATTATTGATACAAAACGTATAAGACGAGATAAAACGAAAGGAGTAAAGGACAAATTTGGCTATAAAACCAAAAAAACTCCAGAGCATTAAAAAAGACTTTAAAAAATCAAGACAAATTACTTGAGCTTCAAGCCTTCAAATCCACTTTGTTCTTCTCAATCAAGCCGACCTTCCTTCGTCAGATCACTTGCTGGACACAACTCTAATCCAGTAATCTATCTCTCTCACTCTCTCTATCTCACTCTCAACCTACCAAGAAAATCAAATTTGGTTGTCACTGTTGTTGCAGATAATTCCTGAACCGTTTTATAGGGCTCACTTAGAGGATAAAAACGACTTAACGAAATTGAAATTGACTTCTGACGCTTCGGATAGAACCTGGGATGTGAAAATGAACGGCCGGAAATTCATGTTATTTAAAAAACGTGTTATTCATCCGTCTTTTATGTCAATTAGAAGATGAAATTTGGATTCTAATACATATTCTTTTGAAAATATATGCGAGTTTAAAATCTCAGTTACAAAGACTCGATTTCATACAAATTCTATATTATTTAAAAACGAACTTATTTATGATTTTTTTCATCCATAACAAAATCTATGTGGTTTATGTATGATAGAGTTGTGAGATAGTTTGTGAGATAGTTTGTGAAAAATCCAAACTATCCATATATATCAGCAAGCAATAGATAGTCTGGATTATTGTAAAAAGCAAATTTGATATATTAATCCATGTCAGCGTGATATGGTGAAACATGCCAAATCACCGTAATTTTACCGTTGGAGAAAAGAAAAATGTATGCCAGCTATACAAAGTATCAACGGGAAAAACTCATTTGGGTTTTTTAACTAATATTTAATTATAAAATTTAAGTTAAGAATCTTTGTTAAGAAATTTATCAATTTAAAAACCTCCAATGGTAGAACTCCATTAGAGGTTTTAAAAAAAAAAAAATTATTGAAAGAAGAAGTTGCATTTAAACATCTTGTGACTAACTTGCATTTAAACTTGTCTTTTATTATTGAAAAAAAGAATTTGCAAAATACTGGAAGAGGCTTTTATTCTTCTCATAGTCACGTCTCAGTTTGAACTTGTCTTTTATTCTTCTCATAGTCATGTCTCTTGGAGGAAACATTAGTCTTCCACAATGTGTTTCCTCTCGAGCTCAATGAACTGTTTGTTTAGATGGGAGGTTTCTGTGGCATTTCGTGTCTCGTTTTCTCCTTTGCATCGCTGTAACTGCATTTGAAGACTTCGTACAATGTCATTTAGCCTCTGGATATGTCTCTCTTGTGACAAGATGATCTGTAACCATTAACAAAATAAGGAAAATAAAATAACTGTTAGAATTGAGTCTTCTATTTTAAGGTTCAAGATAGGACAATATGATTGTCTATAAAGGTTCAAAATAATGCTGCAACGTGAAGTTATCCATACATCCAATGGAACTTTAAGGTTCAAAGACAAAAAAAAAAAAAGGTTTTTATACTATTGTTCTACTAGCCATATTTATTTGATGCAATCAGGGGAAAAAACAAGAGAACGCTCAAACCAATGTTTCTATGCAACAGTAAGTATTCTGATCAGTCACTCATGGATTCCACACACATTCTCTAAAGAGGAAAGATAAAGAAATCAAATCCAATCCCATGAAAGTAGAAGCATTTCATTGCCAATAATAAAGCTAGAAAGACAATAACAAAGGTATAGAAACAGATCGATAGAAAAGACCACAGATCATTCGCATACAACTGAAAGCATCACTACTATTGTAGACACACATAATTTCCATTAAAAGATTTAGAATAAGTACCTTCTCCTTGACAACAGCAACTCAAAGGGCAAAACAGGTGGAAACATGAAACTTTGTATCATATGCTAACAACATATCCGAAAATTCTGAAACTAACCTTGCTTCCTCCCTTTCCCTCTACCTCTTCTCATATTCTGAAAATTCTGACACAATTTAGAAACCTGCAAATTTAAAAAAATCGTTTTTTTACATATTAAAACAGCTCATGAGAACATGAAAACAAAGAAAGCATAAATCTTACTTGTCTCTGCTAACACCAGGGATATCTGAAGAAATTAGAGCCATAAGACCCATCCGATACATGTGATCCGCTATTGATTCTGGATCTCTTACATCTCTTTTAATCCATCCAGCTCTCGGAGTTGTCTATTTGATATACAAAACATGGTTCAACAAACGCTACAACACACAAATTCTGATAGATGAAGCAGCAAAAAAAAAAAACTCACTAAATTCACCCAAAAACACCGGACAAACTTCATATGTACAAAAACTTTAGTAATCACAGATCATAAAAGTAACCACATAGCTTAAAATTGTTTCAATTCCCAAACGAATTTTACAATCCATCAAAACTAAGAAATGGCAATTTTATAAATTGCGAGAGAAGAAATGGCTTAATCACAGAAACCACCGGATCTTAACAAAAACATAGGCGAATCATTCAAAGCTAAGGTTAATGTAATTCTAATCTATGAAGCAGGAAACAAAAACTCACTCAGATTCACACAAAAAAAACACATCAGTGAGGACTTAGATCATCAAAGTAACTACATAGCTTGAAATCGTATCCTTGAGGCGAGTACAGAGAGAGAGGAAATCAATGGCGAAAGAAGCAGAAGAAGAAGAAGTGGGAACCGCCGCGACATTAGGAGGAAGAGAGACGGAACCATCTCCGGAATGAGGGGAATCCGAAGCCATGCAGTGAATAGCTCGGTTAGGAGATGAAGCTGAGGCGGCGGAGTAGATGAATCGGAGATGGGAACGAGTGAAAGAAGGAGAAAGAAATTGCTCGTTAAGAGTCGTCGGCGATGTCTTCTTCATTTTTCCCGGAAGAGAAGAAAGAAGTCGTCGACGGAAGAGAGAAGAAAAGAAGATAATTTTCTTCTTCTTTTAGATCGCCAATGCAAGCTTGACACGTGGGTCTTAAGAATCGATTCTTAAGTATCCCAAATAAGAACCGATTCTTAAGAAAATTAGTATTAAATCTTTAATCTAAATCATAAAATGGTCTTAGGCATTAAATTAGTATTAAATCTTTAATTTAAACTATGTTAAGGACCTGGAATAATGATGGTCTTAGGCATTAAATGGCCACACTTGTGAATTAAAACAATATCGATTTACCACACCAAAATATGTAATGCATAGCAACATGCGCCAAAAAAACAAAAAATACATCGTCAACATATCCGTTCATTCTCTCACCAAACCCGTTAATTGGGTTAAATATGCTATGTTTAATTACGCGTGTGTGTGTGTGTTTGTCCCTGCATATATATATATATATATATATATATATATATATATATATTCAAATATAATGAAAATGGAGGAAAATAATGACAGAGGAAAGGAAATTATGAAGAAGGAAGATAGCGTGAGTCGAGTTCTTCTTCCTAATGACTTGTAAAAGGAGATTTTGAAGAAGCTTCCACTCAAGTCCATAGTCATGCTATGTCTCCTCTTAAATAAACTGGATAAACATCATGGTTCGTAAAGATTTCATACGTGACTTTTTGTCTCAGTCGGTGGAAAAACCTCATTTGCTATTCACATCCTCATTAAAAACAAAACAAAAAACACCCACAATTTAATGCTGGTTTCATCTGGTGCTTCAAGAGAAACCACCGGAGTTGAATGAAAACCAGGTCCTATATTCCTTCGTTGGGGTCTCAGTCATATTGTTTGAACTGTCAATCTATTCGTGGTTTGGTATGTTGTCACGACGGGCCAAACGTACGTTCTGATAACTGATAAGTAATTTTGGTGGCGGAAAATTCATCAATTTACCGAAGATTAGTTCATCGGAAACATAATGTAAACTGTTTTGAACTGTTGGTTGCAACAATCCAGAAACCAGTCTGAAATATATAAGAATTTTTTTTTTTTTAAATCAACTAAATAAACCTGAATTTTTTAAAATAAAAGTGGATGATCAAATGTTGGTTACTCTCTTAGTCTCTTTTATTTGTACAATCAATAATATCTTCATTTGTAGTATGTTAAAGATAAAATTTACCGTCATGTTTCAAAATTAAGCATATAATTTCTGTTTTTTTTCCCATATGTTTTGCTTATTTTCGTTAAATTATTTCAAAATTTTAATTTCAAATTTAAAATAATTATTGCATATTGATAGTTGTAGTTAAAAATAAATTATCATTTTATTTACATTTAAGATAAATAAAAATAGGAATTTCAGAAGAATACCCTAAATTATTGTTGAGTTTTTAAAATACACTTAAGACTACTATTTTCAAATAATACTTTACTAAAATCTCCTCAATCTGACTTAATAATGACTTATATATCTAATCTATTACAAGAAAAAACAAATCAATTGTTTTATTTTATTTTGAGGTGATAGCAATAAAACTTTTAAACATATACAATATTCTGACTCTTATGTTCGATCTATTACCAACGATATTTTCCATATCTTGTTTGTTAAAGTGAACCAATCAAAAATGTATTATAGTTTTTGTTTTTAAAAATTATATTATTTAAGTCCAAACCAAATAGTTTGGAAGACCATTAAAAATGGTGGCTTTTAAATTGAACCAATAACAAAATTGTATATAGTTAAGACCAAACCGATTGGTTTGGAAGGCCATAAGGAATTGTGAAAATTTTTATGAATGTGTGTATCTTTTCTTGGCCATCGTCTCAAGTTAGGTGTCATTGCTAAAAATATGTTTACCATTTTCTAAATAATAGCTTAGTTAAATTAGTTTTTTTTACAATATTTTAAGAGATTTATATAGAAACAAAACTTAAAAATATAAGGAAGATAATCTAGAAGTTTTGCTGCAGGAAATTGACGTCTTAGGTATGTGATCTGGATGTTGAGGAACACTTATCTTTTGTTTTGTGGTTTATATTGGTTCTAGGTCTGATAATGTGATGTTGGAACAAACAGGGGAGAAGATATCCGGAATCAACAAATTCTTTCACTCATAATCAAGTTTGAAAGTGAGACGGAAGATCATGGATTGGACCGGAGACTTTTGCTACCTGTTTTTTTTTTTTGTATACTGAACTTGTTCAACGATGGAGTGAAGTAGTTGACCGGAGAGAACACCTTTTGTAGTTTTGTATAGCATTATCTCATTCAAGTCTTATGACAGTTGATTTTCTAATTCTCAAGTATAAAATATGCTAAAAACCTGTAAGGTAAATTCGCGTGCGGAAGCTTATCATTGATTTTGCTAGAATTTCACACAAAAGAATTGATCACTGAGTTTCCGGCCTCTAACCGGTACGTTTCAGGTAACTTCCACTAGAACTTTTAGTGAATACAAGAACATCACTCAACCCTTAGATCTTACAAAGAGAATTTAACTTAGACTATTTTGTGATGTCCCACTTTTCAGGATACAAAACTCTAACGAGAGATGACCTACTTATATAGAAAATTAACGTCCAAATTTTTCTTTTTTTTTGTAGATTCGAAAATTAACGTCCAAATTTTTCTTTTCCTTGTAGACTTTTAATGGACTGGACAACAATATGACCTATAATCTCACAAAACCATATAGCATTGTCTTTCATGCATTTCTCTGCCAAAACGTATAAGCACCGAAGTAATTAATTACTAATACAACAAAAGTTGTAACTCCCAGTTGGCATTATAATCTTACTAGTTTTTCGGCGATATAATGAAATAGTCCAAATTGCTGATACAACCAAAGAAGGCAAGTCACAAACCCTTCCATACTACAAAGTACAAATTTTCATGTGGACAGTCTCTAGAACTTGCAAGTCTCAAATACAGAATAAACCTAGTTTAGTTTGGTGGAGGAAGAAGAAGAATCTAGTGAAACAACTTTACTCCACCTTTGAATGATTCAAGACACAAAAAGTGCTTGCAAAAGACTCTTGTTCCTTTTTTCCCATCTTCAGTCTCACTTCAAACCAGATTATTGCTGAGGATTTTGCTGATTCCCGATATCCTCTCCCCTGTTTCATCATCGCAACATTAGAAACCTAGGTCAAACAAAATTGGTTTCAAGAAAAAACAACGAGATCTTGATTCAGGAACGCACCTAAGGCGTCAATTGCTAGCAAAGAGGCTTGCAGATTCTGTTCACTTGTCTCAAGCTCGGTCCGACACTGTCTCACAGTGTTCAGAGTATCTACAATCCCCTGTTTCACACTAGCCACTTGATCTGAGACTGAGCGAGATCGTGGTTGCAGGCGCAGAAATTTTCTTGAGATGGTGTTGGTTCTGTTTGAAACCTGAGTGCGTCCTCTCTCCTCATCAACCTGATGCTCTGGTCCGCGACTTATTCTCTTATTCACCCGTCCCTCTACTCCTACTCTTGGAGTCTTTTTCACATTCCTTGGCTGTGGAGCAGTCACACAAGCTCTCTTCTTACAAGTTCTTTGGTTTCCTTTTCCCTTGTTTTCATGGTTTTCAATCTGAAAGGAGCTTAAGAGACAATTTAGCATCTTTATATACAAATGTTTTAGCTCTTAAGTCTAACTAAGCAAGCCAAAAAGCTTTGTATATATACACAAAGTTGTGCTGGTTGTTCACCTTAGAGCAGAACTTAAATATAGGATTTGCACCTTTCCACATTAGTTCCAGCTTGAACGAATCATTTACCTTCACTCCATTCGCTTCGCACATCTCTCTCCAACCTTTTCTCAAATAAAACCATTCACTTCCGCCTCGTCCAAGTCCTGTTATCTGTAGATAAGATGACCACTTTCTTCCATCTTGGTTCAGCAGAATTACGTTCCCAGCCTTCTTAATGCCATTCTCCTTCGTGAAACTCACTGGAAGTGACTGAACAAGATTCAATCAGTATCAAACGCTCAAACTCATGACTATATCCACAAAAAACGTTAATGACAAGAAGTTCTTGAACTTACTAGCTGCCCGGTACTGTCACGGCTAGGTGTATACTTTATTATCACAGTTGGTGAAGGAGCCTTCTTCTCCTTTCCCTTTGAAACTTCATCCAACGTTCTCTTCTCTTTATGGCCATTGCCAGATTCCTGTGGACACAACCAAAGCACAGGCCTTTCCCCATTCTGGACAAGTTTAAACTTACATAAATCTCCTTGACTTAGCTCATTAGTGGAGCAGAAGTGTTTCCAGCCTGTTCTGATGTAAAACACACCACTTGAGATGTTTTTGGCAAGTTTCATTGTCCATCTTCTCCCTTGCTCATTCATTACATCGATCTCACAGGCTTTTTGGTGCTCACCAAACAACACCGTAAAATTTCGAGGAAGATCCTGCAAAAACATCATCAACAAGTCACATCACTCAACAATATTATACTCTTGAATGTTACAACAAAGCTAAAATGGAGTTATTAAGTAGTCACCAAACGATCCTTCTTGAGGCTATAACGAGAAACACATGCTGTGATGAAACAAGAGTGGCCTGATGAAGAATCTGCTTCTGGTTTCTTGTTCCCTGAATCACAACAATCTTCACTTACATAGTCACCAAACCCATTAAACCCAAAAATTAAACAGACATATACATTCTGTAATTTCATTAAACAACTCACTTGCTTTATCCCCGGCCCCATCATCATCATCATCATCTTCGTCTTCTCCATCATCATTATCATCAGCATCAACATAGTCATCATCAATGTAAGCGTCCTCCGTATCAACGTAGCTAGACGATGCGTGTTGCATGTCACCGGAAACAGATCGGGAAGCCACAGATACATGAAAGACCTCGTCTCCATGATGTTTGAAAACCAAAACGTCACCGTCTCTGAATTTATGTTCGCCGGCGAACTCTTCCCAGCCGTCGGCGAGCCTGCCGCCGTCCAATTTCACATTCCAAACTCTGTCCGACGCGTCCGATATTAGTAACACTTTCGTGTGATTCATTAAGAACTCAGCATCAAGAGTCTGCAATAAAACAAAAAGAAACAGTTCTTGACGATGACAAAGACAGTAACTTAAACCAAAGATAAAAGAGAGAGAGAGCATTACGAGAAGTGGTTTATCTCCCGTAAGAAACTTTTGCTGAAACAGAGAGAAATGTGGTGGATCCACCATTGTTGAATAGTTGACAAATCTCTTTAGGGAAGAGAGTGAGAGAGAAAGGAATAAAACAGAGCAACAATGAAACTCTGTTTTAAAATAATCTTCCCTTCTTCTAGTGTTCTCACTTCTCCTAGTAAATGATGAGGTTACATTGTTCTTTTAACTACGTTACAAAAGGTAAATCGAATCTACTAAAATCTAAAAAGTTGATGTGAATTTTTCATATTGGTTAATGGAGTATGTCTACCCATCATCTTTTTCTTACACGATTTATAATTGTGCATGTAACAAACCCATCACCTATGTTGTCAAAGGGAGACTCTATAATAGAATAGGTTTTGATTTTTGATGAGCCATGAAATGAAAAAAATTTCTGCATCATCATCATTAAATTAAATACCTTTTTATTTCGCTTTTTTAATTTTTTTTTAAAAAAAAGCCTTTGGGCCTTTTGGGCCTAACTATTTGAGATGAGCCGCACGCAAGACGGTTTATTGGTGGACAGAAACGTGTTAAAGACCTTGTTAACCAGAAGGTTACTGACTTTTGAGTGTTGACTTTACTGGGAAGCTCCAAAAGATGATAAAGATCCTCAATCCAAGGAAAGAAACTGTAAATTGAAAATCAAAAGATATAAACAAGTAATTTAATCGCACTTTCTTCTCGAGATGCGTCTTGAATCACGTTGAATCAGCCAAAGAAACGTGTTCCCTGAGGAAATTTTACAGATTTTTTTGATTTTTTTTTTTTGATTTCTTAAATTACTCTTCTTTCAAGTTTCAATGGAGGTTCAAGCTGAAATGGAGCCTAGCTCGTCCATTAGGTACTGTACTCTCCTTTATTTCGTGCTCTGGTTCTTCAAATTTGATCCCTTTTTTTGTTCATGGGTTTTTTCATTTCGATTAGGGATCGATTTAGGACATGGGTTTTTTCATTTCATTTCGATTTACTGGTTTTGAGTGCTTCTTAAAGTTATGAATTTGGAAAATATTGAATTGCGGTTCTTCATCTGGCTAGATCTGGATCTCGAGATTTAAGTAAAGCTTTATTTAATGGGGCTTATATTTGTTTTATGATGCAGTTTAATCGCAGCTGTTTCTTATGGCATTGCTTCAATGGCAATGGTTTTTATCAACAAGGCTGTGATTATGCAGTATCCACATTCAATGACTGTTCTTACTCTACAGGTACTAAAAAATCCAACTATGAAAATTAGGCCAATTCTTCTGTATTTGATATCTACTTATCCTAGGATTACAATGCTAATTATGGAATGGTCCCGTTTGCTTTTCTTTGGTTTGTATTAGCAATTGGCTACTTCTTTGCTTATACACTTTGGTAGACGAATGGGATACACAAGAGCTAAAGGAATCGATTTGGCCACTGCCAAAAAGCTACTCCCGGTTTCGATCTTCTACAATGCTAATGTTGCGTTTGCTCTTGCAAGCTTGAAAGGAGTTAATATTCCAATGTATATTGCTATTAAGAGACTCACTCCACTCGCTGTTTTGATTGCCGGGTTTCTGTTTGGTAAAGGCAAACCAACAACTCAGGTGTTTACCACTATAATGTTTTATAAAAAGGTTGATCTTTTTATTTGTAAATTGTAGAATGTTACAAGCTATGAATCTCTTGTTCAAATTTCAGGTTGCTCTATCTGTACTACTGACGGCTGCAGGTTGTGTAATTGCAGCTCTTGGAGATTTTTCTTTTGATCTTTTCGGGTATGTTTTGGCTTTAACATCTGTCTTTTTCCAGGTTGGTTTCACTGTTCTTTTCCTTCTCTTGCATCAATCCCCCATTAACCATATGATAAAACATTGTTTCATGCTCATTGCTGCAGACCATGTACCTTGTGCTGGTCGAGAAGTCTGGTGCAGAAGACGGGCTTTCCTCGATCGAGATAATGTTTTATAACAGCTTCCTTTCTCTCCCATTTTTGTCCTTCCTCATCATAGTTACCGGCGAATTCCCAAACTCTCTATCGCTATTACTTGCAAAGGTCAGAAACTTTCATCACTCTAAGCTTGTGGCTTTTCTCAGAAACTATTTTCTCAAAAGGTTCAAACTATTTCTTCTCTTCGACAGTGTTCTTATTTGCCGTTCTTGGTGATTCTCATTCTTTCACTGGTTATGGGCATTGTCCTCAACTTCACCATGTTTCTTTGCACCATTGTGAACTCTGCACTAACAACAACCATCGTTGGTGTCCTCAAAGGCGTTGGTTCCACTGTAAGTATATACTCTCATTTGGCTCTGTTTCGAGATGGAAATCTCTTCATTTTCAAGTCTAGAGACCATCATTTTATTAGTCTTACTTATCTTTGCTTCTTTTTTAATCTCCTAGACGCTCGGTTTTGTCCTCTTGGGTGGTGTTGAAGTACATGCTTTGAACGTGTCCGGTTTAGTGGTCAATACAGCTGGTGGTGTGTGGTACTCATACGCCAAGTACCGACAGAAAAAGGCTAAACCGGCTAAGCTGATGTCTGATTTGGAAGCTCACAAAAAATGAGACTCTCGGTCCGATTCGGTTTGCACATCAAATATGTCCTCGTCACAAAAAGTTATATTTCTGATACTTGTTGGGTTTGGTTTTCTCTTTGGAAGGCATAGTCGGGTTAATAGACTTTGCCACTCAAACCAATGATCAGAGCGAACCGATGTATTAGATAGTTGAACCAGGAAAATTGGTTTAACGAGATGCTTTCAACAATCACCATAGCTTCAGATCTGATCTTCTCGGTTGGATCCTAGAGAGATTTGAGAAGCCATTAGTAATTTAATTTTGATATGAAACTACATTGATCAGGTGATTTCATGTATGACTTTTCAAAGAAGTTATTGAATATCAATTATTATATGTACTGTAGATACAAATGTAAAATTGTAAAGTTGTGGCTATAGCATAACAATATAAAACATTAGACATGTGTTGGTATCAACTATCAACCATCAATAGTTAAAGAACACATGAAATGTTTGTTCTATTTAATTGTGGAATTTTTTTTTAATGGGGTCTACTACTAATTAATACTTTAGATTAAGACATTTTTGTGATAGAAAGACAGCACATGAGTCATTACAGCGTCAGCGACCTGTTTTAAGTCTTTAATTCATTCGTTAACACTGCTTCAAACGGTTTCGTTTCCATAAATCTACGGTTAAAGCATACGGATCATAATTAATATTTTGGGTTTTTTTAATTGGTTTACCTGGTCCAAAACTTAGACAAATCCAACAATACGAAATTGCAAACGTTTTTAGTTGCTCATAATTCATAGCATTAATAGAGTTCATTTTCTTGACGTAAAATGTGTACGTTCATTTAATCCATGATTTTGGTAATAATTTATGTTTAGCAGCAAATAGACGTGTTATTTCTTTATTTGAACACGGCAAATATGTCAACTAAAGAAGAGATTTATACTTATTCAAAATCTGTTTTAGTTTTGACTGACATAGTGCATAGACCAAAAATTTTAATTTACATATCTTAACTAAAACCAAAATAATTATATGCCTTTGAAAAATTATACAAGGTCAACCAGATAAAACTTTTTTGCAAGACTGTTGTTTGACAAATTGTTGTAGGTCTCTTAGACCTCAATCTCACTGTTACATAATCCAATTTTTAAGGTTGATAAAAAAAATCGATACCTAATAATCTACATATTCTACAAGACGACCCATTAACAAAACAAAATATTTCTCAGAATATTCAAATTTAGAAAAGCAATGGATGTTACTTTGGAAGAGTTGACAAACTTAAAAAAAAAAAAACATAAAATAGAGAATAGAAAAACTTTAATCAATTAAATGAATTATTGAATGATTGTATCCACTAATTACAATTATTAAAATAAATATTGATAAAGTAGAGAGTGTAAAGCATTGTATGTAAGATAATATGATAACATAGTTCAACGAATATCATAATTCAAAAGTGATACTGATAATTAATAATCAATCATTCACCAAAACACAATCGATCATCTTGATTTATACATGATTAATCTGGATTCATTTTAAACACACACTTAATAAAATATATCAAGTCCAATAATTTGTGAATTATAGTTTACATTAGAATTGTCATAGCTATGTTACCATATATATAATTAGGGCAGAATTGTGTATGAGGTTCTGATATACCGGAGGAATTTATACAAAAGAATGATAATGATTCTGCAGTTTATTGGGGGAAAAAACTGGGTCTTTAAAATTATCACTTATTACGTTATAATAGCCAATAATTATTAAAATCGTATTGAATATATTCTAACTCTTTAACTTTAATCTACATGACGAATTTTTAATTACTGGGCACCGATTGGTTTGTGGAAGAGGATTTGTAGATGCTAGAAGGAAAACAAATATAAAGGTATTACAAAAAGTATAATTAGCCCACAAAGTAATTATTTATAATTATATACTAATTCTTTTCGCTTTTCCTTTTCTTAGTTTTTATATGATACTTTCGTAAAACGTTAGGTATTGTGTAGTAAAAATAAACCTTAAAAATGCCAAAGAATATCCTTATCTTCTAGAGTTCTACATGTGTTAATATCACCACCGACAAGTAACTCGCGTAACCTATTAGTTGGTTGAAACTTTTAGAAATTTTCATATTGGAAAATTGTAATTATCCTACTAATGAATCCTATACTTCGTCCTGTCAAAGACACACCGCTATTTTGTTTTTTGTTTTTTTAATTACAAAATGACCATAATTAGCGGCAGTATTAGTAGTTTCTAGCAACTATTAGTCAACACTTGACCATCTATTTTGGTTGTTAGTGTACTTTGTCAATTAATCATCCCAACGAAAAAAAAAAACAGATCATCAATTAATTGTTCCCCCCCCCCCTTTACGATCCTAAACATCTGCAAATTATAATTCCCATGTATAAATAATACTTGATTATGAAATTCAAAATATTGAGTTGCATCCCTTTTTTTAACAGTATGGGTTTGACTCATAAGTTTATGATTACAACACACACTTTTTTCAAATAATGAGTACATGTTAACAAATAATTAAAATTTATCCTGATTAAATTACTCAACCATATGTATTTTCTTTATTATATTATTGTCAAAATTCTAAAGTTGATGACAGTTATACAACAAATATAAGTTGAATGGACTACTAATTACTAAACATGGAATTTTACTATATGTAGAAAATATAATATGATAGACATGGAAAATGACATGGTGGAGCACGTAGGAGAAGCGGTGAGAGCATTTGAGAGATTCACTTGAAACCGATTTGATGGTATCTTATAAAAAAACTTGTTCCAATGTAAGTAGAGTTGCTCACAAATTTGAATTTGTCTTCACCTCAAATTGCCAAACAACCATATGGGCCATCCATCAATGGATTTTCGTGGAATTTTCTTTAATATTTGTTTTCAATATATAAATCTCTTAAATATTTCTAATGATTAATGAAGAAGATCCATGACATGACAAGTGCTGGTGAAAGCTTAGAAAGAGTGATAAAAAGGGGATGAATTTGCATGCTGAAGCCATCAAAGAAGTAGCTGAAAGAGTAACACACACATGAAAGTGTAAGAGACATCTTACAAACTTCTCACAGATACCTTTCTTCCACCTCTCTCCTCTGCTTTGCTTCTCTCTCTCTGAGTCACTCCACTCTCTCACCAACCCATCCTTCTCTCTGTCATTCTCTAAAAAAAAGGTCCACTATAAATGAACCTTGAGCTGTGGATGCTTCTTTGTCTGGTTTATAAAAAATCATAAAATGGGTCTCTAGATTTCAGATTTATGGGATCTGGGTGTTGATATTTCTTCCATTATTAGTAGAAAGCTCACTCCTTTCTTGAAGATTTACTCACTCAAAGTTGCTCCCTTTTTTGTTTCCCTGAAATGGGTTTTGCTTAAATCTTCCACTTTGAGATTTGGGTGTTTTTGTGGATCCTTACCACATTTAGAAACTCAACTACTTTCTGCTCTTTATCTTTTCGATTTCTCTACTTCTCAGGGAGAATTAGAGGCAAAGATGGCTCCAAGGTTGGATTTTTCAGATTGGTGGGCGAAGGATACGAGGAAAGGAACACCAGTTGTGGTGAAAATGGAAAATCCTAATTACTCAGTAGTTGAAATCGACGGACCAGATTCAGCTTTTAGACCAGTGGAGAAGAGCAGAGGCAAGAACGCAAAGCAAGTTACTTGGGTTTTGCTTCTCAAAGCTCATAGAGCTGTTGGATGTCTCACTTGGCTCGCCACTGTCTTCTGGTCTCTCCTTGGTGCTATCAAGAAACGGCTTAGTTTCACTCAGCCAATGGGCTCTGAGAAATTAGGTAGAGACAGATGGCTTTTCACGGCCATTAAGCTCTTCTTAGCTGTTTCCTTAGTGATTCTCGGGTTTGAGATTGTTGCTTATTTCAGAGGATGGCATTACTTTCAAAGCCCTAATCTTCACATCCCCACTAGCACACTTGAGATCCAGAGCCTGCTTCATCTTGTGTATGTTGGTTGGTTAAGCCTAAGAGCTGATTATATTGCTCCTCCGATTAAAGCTCTCTCCAAGTTTTGTATTGTGCTGTTCCTTATACAATCCGTAGATCGTTTGATACTTTGCTTGGGTTGTTTTTGGATCAAGTATAAGAAAATTAAGCCGAGATTTGATGAGCAACCGTTCCGTAATGATGATGCTGAGGGATCTGGATATGAGTATCCTATGGTTCTTGTTCAGATTCCAATGTGCAATGAGAGAGAGGTATGCTCATTCAACTTTGGTATACCTAAAAAAGTATTGATCTTTCTCCTGATTTATAGCCTTTATGGTATCAATTCAATCTCTCAGTGTAATGATCTTTAGTCTTCTTCATGTTCAGGTGTATGAACAATCTATATCTGCTGTGTGTCAACTTGACTGGCCAAAAGATAGAATACTGGTTCAGGTTCTCGATGATTCGAATGATGAAAGCATCCAACAGTTAATTAAAGCTGAGGTTGCCAAATGGAGCCAAAAGGGAGTCAACATAATCTACAGGCATCGCTTGGTTAGAACCGGATATAAAGCTGGTAACCTCAAATCCGCTATGAGCTGTGATTACGTGGAAGCATACGAGTATGTCGCAATATTTGATGCCGATTTCCAGCCTACTCCGGATTTCCTTAAACTAACAGTTCCACATTTCAAGGTTGGTATTAACATCGGTTTCATGTTTCTATCATTGACAAGTGGAGAGAGAGAGAGAGATCTAACTTGTTAAAAATGTGATAAATCTTCAGGATAACCCAGAGTTAGGTCTAGTTCAAGCTAGATGGACATTTGTGAACAAAGACGAGAACTTGTTGACCCGTCTTCAGAACATCAATCTGTGTTTTCACTTTGAGGTGGAGCAGCAAGTGAACGGCGTGTTCTTGAACTTCTTCGGTTTTAATGGAACAGCTGGAGTTTGGAGAATCAAAGCCCTTGAGGAATCTGGTGGTTGGCTTGAAAGGACCACTGTCGAGGATATGGACATAGCAGTCCGCGCACATCTACATGGATGGAAGTTCATCTATCTTAATGATGTCAAGGTAATACTATTTATCAATCTTTCCTAAAGAAACCTTATATATGTAACCATTTAATTAAACTTGACTAAAAAAATCTATAGGTCCTTTGTGAAGTTCCTGAGTCCTATGAAGCATATAAGAAGCAGCAACACCGTTGGCATTCAGGACCTATGCAGCTTTTCCGCTTGTGTCTTGGTTCAATCTTGACCTCTAAGGTAGTGTAAAGCTTTTTTCTTCTGCAAAGTTCAACTTTATCTTTTATCATCATTTTAATAACTTCTTCCGTTTCTCATTTTGTTCTTCTTGTAGATAGCTATATGGAAGAAGGCGAATCTGATACTTCTCTTCTTCCTTCTTAGGAAACTTATACTTCCTTTCTACTCCTTCACATTGTTCTGCATAATCCTTCCACTGACCATGTTTGTTCCAGAAGCTGAGCTCCCTGTTTGGGTCATCTGCTACATACCGGTTTTCATGTCTTTCCTCAACCTTCTTCCATCCCCAAAATCGTTTCCTTTCATCGTCCCTTACCTTTTGTTCGAGAACACAATGTCTGTCACCAAGTTCAACGCGATGGTATCCGGATTATTCCAATTGGGTAGCTCTTACGAGTGGATTGTCACAAAAAAAGCTGGAAGATCATCAGAGTCAGATCTCTTATCTATCACCGAGAAAGAGGCACCAAACAAGAAAAGCCAACTGCTTAGGGGAGTTTCCGACAGCGAGCTGTTGGAGCTTAGCCAACTCGAAGAACAGAAACAAGCAAAGAAACCCGTCAAGAAAACCAACAAGATATACCACAAAGAGCTCGCATTGGCCTTTCTTTTGCTAACTGCAGCGCTTAGGAGTCTCTTGGCAGCTCAAGGAGTGCATTTCTACTTCCTGTTATTCCAAGGTGTAACCTTTCTTCTCGTAGGTCTCGACCTCATAGGCGAGCAGATGAGCTGAGAGAAACCAAAGAAGCTTCATAAGTTCCGTAAACCGGGTCAGTAAATCAGTGAGTTTGATTCCCCACTTCCTCTTATGTTCAATGGTATCCTCTGTAATGAGATTGTTGGAACCATAGTGGTAGGCATTAATTGATTCTCCGTTTTGTTTGTTTCTTTGTTATGTTTCTTTGATTCCTCCATTGTTCGGGATAGAGTGTGAGCCAGAGATTCATACATGTATACAATATCTGTAAAGTTGGAACATGTTGGTGGCAGTTAAAAGAGATTTTTCTTGATCATGTCAAATCAACTGCAGAGAATATACGTAATTTAAAGCCCAACCTTTGTGGAAAGAGGCTGTAACTGTAAATAACTAAAAGAACCAGTTTTCTGACTAAACTGAAACGAGAAAGAGAGTAACATTTATTGTTTTATCTGAACTTAGGAAATTCTCATCTTAGTGTCGGTGAAAAGTGAAGAAACGTGGAACCAAAAAAAGTGTCGGCAGAGGAAGTGGAATGAGAAGAAGCATAAAGTGTATCACAGAAGAAGCAGAGGGGCATACGTCATATATAACAATCAATTCAATGATGTGTAAGTGAAGAATGGGACCAAAGAGATTTTAATTTTTAGTGGGTTAGTTGATGATTCTGGGACCGAATTAGGATCATGATCTTGTCTCTCTTTCTTTTCTAGGCTTTTCATGCAAAAACCATGTCTTCGTGTCTACTTTGTAATTATTCTTCTTTTTGTAACTTAATTTGGAATTTTTAGTTGCGGAAACGAATCCATAATAACTTCAATATAAGCAAATCACATTATATATATTCAAATTTCAGCCAAGGCAACTTTATAAGGCGAACAATTTCACAATTCCTCAGTGGAATTAACACAAAACCAAGCAACTTGTCCATTCTTGACTTGTCAATATGGGTCCTTAATTGGACATTATCAACAGAAAACTTGTCCATTCTTGACTTCTCTATAAACCAAGATATGCACAAAATTTAGCTAAGGACACAAAATGCGCATGTTAAACATTATTAAATAGCTACAATTATGATAAACCTCATGCAAAACATTCAAAATGAGGTGCTTCTAAGGTGGGTCTAAAAGGTGGCAAGCACTAGAGTCAAAGATGAAGATGATGTAGCTCAAGAGGTGCTTCTAAGATTTCTAAATACCTGCCAAGTGATGTAGCTCAAGTTCATGAAAATATAAGCCATGCGAAGAAGGTAACATCAAACGGACGAAGTTTTCAAACACTAGAGTCGAAGATGAAGCAAGCCATGTAGGGATCCACTATCGTGGTTTAGCTTTTCCCATAGCAGGCCATGCAACTAAATGATGATGCTTCATAGCAGAAGAGTAGAGAAGCAAGCAAATAACTAATGAAGATGCTTCATAGCAGGCCTTGCAACAAAATGAAGATGCTTCACAGCAGAAGAGTAGAGAAGCAAACAGAGAAGCAATGAAGATGCTTCATAGCAGGCTGAGCAACTAAATGAAGATGCTTCATAGCAGAAGAGTAGAGAAGCAAGCAGATAAGCAATGAAGCAGTAGTAGTAGTAGAAGTAGACCAGAAGAAACCTCGACAAAGTGGAAAAAGACAAAGAAACGCATAAGCATTTAGCAGAATTTCCCAAACAAACATTACGTCTTTAAGAAACTAGGGTACGGAATAATTGTTTTTTTTTACCTATGGGTAGATACAACAACTACGTACGCTTCATATCCAAATGCAAAAGTAGCAAGCTTTATCCAATCCAGCCACCTAAAACTTATATTAATTTCTTACTGAAATTCATAGATGATAGTAATTTCCCTTAGGCCCTCTTGTCTTCTCTTCCAAAGAAAGTAGTACTTCTTGGTCATCCCACAAACTCGTTATCCAGCAAAAAAACTCAGCTCCTGCTTCTGCGTCTATCTTTCAGTCCATTTCTGCAGATACAAGAACAGTCATTGAATTGGACACATCCACTAATGGTAAAAAGAGGCAAGCACTAAGATGCATGTGAAAAAAAGGTCAACATCCCTCTTTAAGAACAACAAACATAATTCAAGAACTCAATTTCCATGTCAAACATCAATTCAATGGCATATCAATTGACTGACAAACACTGATTATGATATAGAGAATTGGGAAAAGAAGTTTACCCATTAGCATATGGCACTTCCTCACGCGCTCTGTATGGAGGTGGTGATCTACTGTAGCTGCGACCACGAGGAGGAGGAGGAGAAAGACTGCGGCGCCTTGGAGGAAGGGGAGATCTTGCACGAGGGCTGTAACTCCTGAAGCCAGAAAATGATAAGTTTAATTAATCTGTTCACAGAAGCTAGATCGCTTTGATTTCACTTGCAAATAAGGTAATAAAATTAGAAGCACAACTGACCTCCGTCCATAGCTTGGGCTCCTTCTGTATCTTGGACTGCGACTACGGCTCCTGCTGCGACGCCTCCCTGTGCCACCACGGTTACGGCATTCACGTGCAAAGTGACCAGGCTCACCACACTCATAGCACTTCAAATCAGAACCACCACGACCACCACGGCCACCTCCACGGTCACCACCACGGCCACCACCTCCACGTTCACCTCGGTTGTGAGACTGTTCAACCCTCCAGCCATTCTTGCCTATCCATTTTCACAATAGGAATGTCAAATTTTATAAGTTATAGGTCACACAAGTAACTGGAAACCTCAAAGAGTCCCATTTAAAGATCCCACCACATTTAATTTCCGATCTAAATAAAAAACATCAACTTCTTAGAGAATAAAGCAAAATTGAAAGACTGTGAATGCATTACCATCTAAATCACGGATGGCATCACGGGCATCCCTAGGATCTTCGAAATCTAGAAAAGCGTAACCAGGTGGTCTACGAGCAACCCAGACACTGCACATAAATAATGAACATTAGAGAAATGCAAAACAGATACTTAACATCAAAAGTTTCAAAATTGTAGTATTAATTGATCGATTCTTACCTCCTGATAACTCCATAGACACGGAACTCATCCTCGAGTTCACGCTCAGTAACTCGCGGGTCCAAATTTCCCACGTACACACGCGACATTTCTTATATAACCTGTCAATGGCACAAAAACTTTTCATGTTACAAATCTTTTTTAGCAAAACATTCGAACGGATTTGAATTGTTCACTATCGAAACCATAAATTTTCAACACAAGAGATCTCTCGATCACGGAATACACAGCCTCTAGATCCACAAAGGGACCCGTTCAAATTCAACAGATCGGATAAACAAAAAGGAAGCAAAGAATGAAATTAAGAGCGAGAATAGAGAAAGGAACTTGGCTTGACCTGACCTACCTCGTGAGAAGAGCCGAAAGCTTCCAAGCAGCTCTGAGAGACGAGAGGAAAAAGAATGGTTTTTTGCGTTTTGCTTGTCGTGGAGAAACTAGGGTTTCTGAATCTGGAACACAAGAAAATACTTTCCTAGGGGTTTTTTTGTAATGAAAGCGCGTCAACTTTTTTTTTTTTTTAACACAAACGAGGTCAAGCCCAAAATTTAATAAAATATAAAAGTTGGGCCTAAAAATTTATCCTGTTTTGGGCCTCAATATAGGCCTTTTCATCCCAATTTTAAAAAATTTCATTAGTTTATATTTCGAACTGGAGTAAGATTAAATTTTAAATCACGTTAAAACATAAAGGAAAAGGAGCTTTCAAAAAGTTTCAGGGCTTGTGTTTGTTTTAAAATTTAAACTTTGGAAATGCCCGCAAAAATAGGTAAAAATATATACTCGTAAAATCAGAACAAACATATATCGAATGAAGAATATATGAATATCTCAGTACCTTCCACTACTCAATGTCGGTGACAGTAATATTTTCTCTTTTTTTTTTTCACGGCTTGATAATCCTATCCTTTTAATTTGGTAAATGTGATGCCTTGTATTTTTTTTAAAGAATGTAAATGAAAAAAGATTTAGAACATCTACTCTATAGTTAATCTTTCGCAACAGCTGCTACATAAACTATCTTTCTTATTCGTTTGTAAAGCCAAGCAGTTTGTGATTCGGATCAATAAAAATGGCGAAACCACAATTTGCTTGGTTAATAAAAGCTAAACAATGAATTTAAAAAAAAAAAAAAAAAACCATATAGTGAAGACAACACACCACTTTCAGGCCATGCTATAACGAGAAACCAGCTGCGAAGATATAATAAAAACAATTATGAAAGCTTAGAAAATGAAGCTACTGTTTGCTATTTGATAAGTCAGTAATGAGCTTACGAAATTTGAAGTTTGGTTAGACGACGAAAGCAGCCAAAAGAGCATGCAATATCGCCCAGTAAATCATGATCCCTAACCGTAAGGCAGGTTGTCTCATGAGGGTCCGATCACAAGAGACCCTGAAAAAGAAAAAATAAGACACATCGTTTTTATTAGGTCATAATTAAGAATTTAAATTGAATGAGATCGATGGATGGAAAGAGGCTGACCATAAACCATCGACCATGTTGGTGAGGGGTCTTGTGAATCTAGGAATGATTCTTGACGTAGAGAGTGATCTGAAACCATGAGCTAAAAAATGCAAAAAACACAAATGGGGATGTTACTAAGAGAATGTGTAGCGATTAACTAAAGTACTAAATATTTAGGGACAAGTTTAGTTACCTTTATCATCATCTTCTTCTAAGCTACCACTTTGATCAGCTTGATCTGCATCTATACTAATGGCCACTTGATCGTTGTTTCCCTTACGCAAACTCCGGACTTGAGATGGGATAGATGTTTTCGTCCACTTGCTTATCTGCGATACCCAAAAAAAAGAAACCCATAATTAAAAAATTTATAGGCATCTGGAGTGGCATAACTATCCCCAACAGGCTCAAAGCTTACCAGAGGTTCCACTTCAACAATCTCTGACGTCAAGCTTGTTGACATGTTTGGTTGGGATTCTTTCTCATGTAAGAATTTCTCAAGAGTTGCTTCTTTCTGTCTGAGCTCAGCCACTCTACTCCTCTCAGCTTCAAGCAACGCGTCCTTGCTTTGTCCAACCAACCGTAATCCGTCTACTTCAGATAGTATAGCCGCAATCCTTTTCTCAAATCTCTCCATGTAGTGGTATATGTGACTGTGAGCATCAGTGGAAGGTGAATTTTCTAGACCAAGTAGCAAAGCCATTGTGTCAAACCAAGAAAGTACAGTTTGGATCTCTTCTGAATCTCTCTTATTGTCCATCTGAGAAGCAGCAAGAGCCTCATTGGTGCATCTAGTGACTTCTTGTCTTAAGAAAGAAACCTCGGTATCTCGATCTTGCACTTGCTGTTGAAGTTTCTCGATTTCAGCGAGAAGATTTTCAGACAGATGATGGAGCTCATCGAACTTATCCACAGTAATTGATAGCTTTTTGGAAATCTTCCCACGAGAAGCATCAGCTTTCTGCAAATCTATTTTCTTCTGTTGCACTTCTTGTTCTAATTCTGTAACCCTGTGTTTCAGATCCTCCATCTGAGACTCTTCCTCGTCAAGCGCTTGCATTAATGCCTCAATTTCTGCAGCAAGCAATTACGTATTAGCTGATATGTGTGGCAGTGGAAAAGCAAAAGTTTCAAATTGAAATACTGACCTTGGTCTTTCGCAGCTAGTACATCACTAAGCGATGTGACCTTCTCCTGTAATTCTGAGTGTGATGCCTGCCCTGCTTGCAGCTCTTTAACTCTCTCCTTCATAGAATCCCGTTCCTGAACCAAAATGCCAAGCTGGTCTTGCATATCACGCATCCGGGTACTTGCAGATTGAAGATCTTCCGCAAAGATTTTAGCACTAGCCTGGGCTTCCTTAACTTGACCCACAAGTTCATTGCACATCCTATCATTTTGGATGTCCTTTTCGTGTAACTCCCTTTGCAAATTGGCGATGATTACCTTCATCTCCTTTTCATTTCTCTCCACAGTCTCAGCATTTGCTACAACAAGCTCCTTAACAGCTAACGATAGCCTATTTACCATGGACCTGACAGATTCCATGGACGAATCCTCACCTACTTGATGGAGACTCATATTGAAATTGTCATTTCCAACAAGCTCGGCTTTACGGCTTTCAATTTCCACCAACACATTAGAACATGCTCCATGGAGCAAGGCAACTCTTTCACTCAGAGCGGCAATTTCTGAGTCCGTTCCAGTTCCGATTGACTTAAAAACGGTGTCGATACTGTTGCATACAATATTGATCTGGTCGTGCCATGATGCCAAGTGCTTGCTTATATTCTCTTCAAGATGGCTAACATCAGACACAAATTCATCAAGGTTTTGTGAGAGAGAACCACAAATTTCGGTAATGTTTCCACCACTTGAAATCTCATGCAAGTTGTTGTTAGACCAAGCAGCACTCAAGCGTGAAAAGATTTCCTAAGCAAAAAGGGGGAAAATAATTTTCAGCAACAGTCAGTGGCAGAAAAACTTTGAAAGTACACCATAATAAGCTGATGAAAGGATCTAATATACCTTTTCTACAAAATTCCCAGAACTTAGTTGAGGCCAGCCAGACAAATTAGTACCAGTTCGCTTCGCACATGATTCCATATTTGCCTTCAGATGATGCAGAAACTCCATATCCATGGTGAAAATATCAGCTAGGCAACTGTTGGTACCTGCGAGTATTTTCTTTAGAGAGTTCACACTAGTTCCAAAGGACAGTAGTTGCGCATATAGCTTCTTCTTTTCTTCACTGTTGACTGCTGATAAATTTTCAAAATGCGATATGGCTTCAACTTTTGCAGCCTCCGCTGCATCCTTCTGCCTGGAAAGTTGCTGGATTTCATATGTAAATTTTGATAGTTCCTCTTGCAGACTATCGTTTCTCTCCTGAACCTCGTTCAACTCAGCAAGTAGCAACTCAGCTGCTCTTCTAGATTTTCTCGACTCCTGCTCAGCAGAAGACATGGCTGTACTCATATTTTGAAACAGTTGCGAGATACGCTGAAGCTTCAGAACTGGATCATTTCTGTCACCTTCATCACCAATATCAATGCTATTTAACACATTCAACGTCATGCTCAATGTACCACTTCTATCCTGCAGTAAATTTTCTGTTTCTTGCAAATGACTTTTCAGCAATTGACACTCAGACTCTAGGGTTTCTACCCTTACAGTGTAAGATTCCAACTCCCTAGCTTTATTTTCATTCTCTAATAGCATTTCATCTCGGTTCATAATCTCCGATTTCAAGCGACCAAGCTCACTGTTCATCTCTTCAATAGTTTGCTTCAGACTATCCCTTTGTTGGACCAAAGCTTTCCCTTTCCTAACAGCTACATTTAACTTCTCTCTTGCAGAAGCTGACTTAAGCTCTTCTTGTTTAAGAAATTCCTGCATTTCTATTATTTTCTTATCAAGTACCTCATTTTCAGCAACCAAGGATTGTTGTTTTGCCATGTACAAATCTCTTTCTTCCCTTATCAGCTTTTGAACATGCAGTGCCTCATCCAAATCTTTTGTTAAGGAAGCTACATCAGGTGTCTCTACTACTGTTATGTCTCTACTTGTTGCTTCAACTATCAATTCAGGATGGTGCCCATGAGAAGTTGCTTCATCTGAACCCAATGACTCTCCGCTTCTCACATCAGCATTCGATGGACGAGTTTCACAGATGTTGTCATCTCTTTCAGCTTTTAACATATTCTTATAATAATCTATCAGCTTTCTCAGCAGTCCATGCAAGTTCTCAGAATTACTTTCTAAAGCCAAATCCTGCAAGCCATCTTCCTGTATAAGATCATTAACCATGTACCTCAAATTCAATAGCTCTCCTTCAATAGTCTGAAGATGTTCTTCATTCCCAAGTTTCTCAACTAATTTTCCATGCAAATCTTTCACTTGATTCTGCAGTTTCTCATTCTCAACTTCAAGGTGACTGGCCCTCCCAGTAAGACTCTCATGATCACCATTCAAACTATCCAGTCTTTCAGAAAGATTCACCCTCTCATTAACACACGATTGAAGATTTGCCTCGACATCGCATACTTGCTTTTGTGAGACTTCCAAATCAGCACTTAGTGATTGACAATAGACTTCAAGGTTATCAATCTTTTGTTGGAGAGTATCCCTGTCATGTGCAGCCTCTGATATTGTAGTTGCAAGCCAATCAATCTTGTTTTCCACTTCCATGGACTGTAGCTGTGGAGGCATATCAATATTTTCTAGGAGTTTTTCCCATTTCTGTACCAAAGTATTCCTTTCCATCAAGGACTGCTCTAGCATTTCATTCTGTTCAGCCAATCCATAAAACTTCCCTTTGAGCTCCTCAAACTTGATCCTTAAGTCATCCTCAGAACTTGTGCCAGTTTGTACATCCTCCCGCCAGGGCTCCGAGAGAACAAATCCCGCACCTCCATCAGAACTCTTCTGATCCCAATCAGAGGGACGCAAAGAGTTGCCATTAGCTGATCTTGCTAACCACTCCACCTTTTCCAATATATCTCGAGCATGAAAATGCTCTGGGAGATCCAAATCTTCCAAAATTTCTTCAATTCTGTGAAGCAGAGAGTCTTTGAGAAGAAAAGATTCTCGCAGTGCAGTAGCTGAGTTTCGGATGTATGAAAGCTCAGATTCTAATGCTTCCACACGTTCACCTGCCTCCATATAGGTCTTAAGTTTTGCTTCAACTTCCACAAGCCTTGCGTCCTTCAAATTCAATTCCTCTGAGCACTTCTGCAGTTTAGCAGAGGTTTCGGCCAATGACTGCTTGACATTGTCACGCTGAACAATCAAACCTTTTCCTTTAGCAACAGCTATGCTAAGCTTCTCTCTAATCGTTAATAACCTCTGCTCTGATTGTTCAAATTCATTAGATTTATCTTGTAACTCAGATCGTACAGCCACAAGCGACTCCTCTGCGTGCGTTAGATTTTCCCTGAGACCACCTATTTCATTTTTATGGTGCAGTAAACTCTCCTGGATCTCCATCAACTCATTCTCTTTGGCCTCTAACTGTTTTCTGAGGAGATTAGCCAATTCCTCAGTCTCTATAAACTTCTGAACAAGTTGGGAAACAAGAAAGTCCACATGTGAACTAGGAGATTCAAAACTAATTCCACTTTCAAGTTCCAGAACACCCTCAACCTTCTCAATTAACTCTCGAAGTGAAGTGGAATGAAGGCTTCGCTGCGTCAGTTCCTCCATATCGTTTGATTTACTCGACAAGTCCGACTGTAGCTTATCAATCATAGACTGAAGTTCAAGCCTCTCGGAAATAATATTTTGCACAGCCTCCATCAGATTCTCAAAACTACCATCCTTGAAAGGATCAGGGACAGCTACATTTTCAACTTCACGATTGGCCATCTCCACTGACCCACATGATTCAGAAATCAGTTTCGTCAAATCAGCATAGATCTTCTGCATTGAAGAAGCTACAAACTCATTCTTCTCAAACAGAGTATTGAAACTCTGCTTCAATTCCTCATATTGGTTTGTGGTGGACTCATGCTTCGCATAAGCAGCTTCAAGTTTTTCCTCCAGGTCGCCAATCACCTTTACAGCCATATCAACAGAACCAGATATGCGCTTGGTCATATCTAAGCCAACAGGAGCTTCAGAAGTGCCAAATCTGAGTAGACAGTCATCAAGCCTCACAACTGCCTCACCAAATTCAGTCATCAATGATGTCAATTCGTGTTCTAGCATCATTGCCCTCTCAGATTCATCCTGCAAGGCCACTAACTGTTCCTCCATTGAGGAAAAAAAGCTACTTAAATTCTGCTGTAAGTTTTCCAGCTGAATTTCAAGTTCATCAATTCTCAATAAGCAAGAACTCAGCTTCTTATTGAGCTTTGTGTTTTCTACACTGATACTATCATTTCTTAGCTTTAATGATTCACAGAGAAGTTCAAGTTCATGGTTTCTATGTTGCAGCTCATACGAATAATGCTTCAGAGCTTCAAATGAAATCTTACTCTCAATACTATCTGCCTCCAAAACATTAATGTGGTCCTGATGAGATGCAAACTCGACATTTAACTCCTCGAGTCTTTGATTTGTCGATGTCCTGTCATCATTTAACTGGTTGAATTGTATACCAGCCTTCTTAGCATTCAACAGTAACTGATCAAGCAAGCCTCTCAAATTTCTAATCTGCACATTCACAGAAACAAATTGATCTGCTTCTGATAGATCATCAGTTAACTGTGTTTTTTCAGATTCCTGTTCTTCTGGTTTCTGCTTTGACTCAAAAGCTTGAATCAGTTTTGATACTGCTGGCGTGGCACCTTTATCGTTAGATTTACTCACTGAAGAATCGGTCAGGATCTGCTTAATTGCCTCTTCAAGGTTCTGAACCATTTTCTCCCCCTTCTCCAGATTCTTCTTCAAGGCAGAAAACTCAGACGCATCTTCCATTACCTCTTCCAAATTTGTATATAGTGTATTTTCAAGAAATGATGCACTCTGTTTACTAACCCCGACTTCTGAACTTCTCTCAAGTTTCTCAGAAATTTCCTGATTGAATAATCCTGAAGCATCCTCGCTACCAATGTCTACCATTCTAGCTTTTTCTACCATGATACTGCTAGTTAGAGATGTATTTTCTTCAGCCAATTTATCAAGGCGCGCTATTGCTTCTCTTAGCTCAACTTCTAGATGAGTCCGCTCTTCTTGTACAGTTGATGTACGCTCTTGAAGAGTAAGAAGTTCATGTGTAAGTTTATCATTTTCCTCAACCAAATGTTCCTTTTCCCCTTGAAACTTCAAGAGCTTATTATTCAACAAAGAATATCCTTCCTTTAGATTGGAATACTCGGACAATAAATAAATCTCTGAGATCAGATGTGCACTCAGTTCTAGATGTGCCTTCTCGTTTTCTTCTCTGAGACGTAGGTTGTTCTCTTCAAATTTAGTCTGGTGGCCTGTCAGTAACGAAAATGTCTCCCTTATGTTTGAATTTTCTACCTCTTGCAGGGTGACCAACGTCTTACAATTTGTCAATTCTTCCTGTAACTTCTCTGCCTCGCCCAATAAACTATATTTATCATCCACAAGATTTATCTTCTCATCTTTCAATGGACCAATAGTATTTTCCAATTGCTCAACTTCTGCCTTTAGCATGGCCGCCAGGTTCTTGCAATTGCATAACTCAGATGAAAGATGCTTAATCTCATAGTTCTTGGATTCTTTTTCTTCAAGAATTTCCTTTTTCTCATCATTCACGGAAGAAATAATTGCAACCAACGTATCATTCTCCACCTGAAGATTGATGAACTTTTCTTTCGCCTCAGATAGATCCAACAGGGACTTTTCTAGACTAAGCTGCAGCTCATTCATCTTAGCAGTGAAATCCTCCACTTGTGCTTCTGTAGCAAGAAGCTGATTTTCAAGCTTCTCATTTGACCTTGTAGCAGAATATAGTTTAGACTGGCACTCTGATAGTTCCTCCGCAAGAGAATCATTTCTCTCTGTCACCGCATTATATGATGAACGTAGCTGTGATATTTCAGCTACCAATTGGTTATGTTGATGATCAAACTCGTTTTGTAGATGTGATTGTTCTCTGAGTTGCACAAGGAGTATATCTTCCATGGTTCTCGAAACAAACAGTTCTTCCTTTAATCGCTCCAACGAACTTGTTCCTGGCTCATTACTTGAAGCAACCTCTCTAGCGTTGCACAAAATTTGATATTCATCTTGTCCAAGACCTGGTACAATATCCATAAGCTGTAAGAAGCTGACTGAGGGGCCTTCATGAACATGAGCAGCGGAAACGTCTCCAGATAGATTCAATGTGGCGATTTTACGAGGTTCCTCATGGCTCAAAAATCCAGATATACTGACGCTCTCAGGCAATTGCTGCTGACTAACCATATCTGCAACAGAGCTTTCCACAGGTTCAGCTGAAAGCACGTGATTTCTGTTATTAGAAAAATGAATAGATGTTTCTGGTATCTCTTCATTAAGATCTGCAGCTTCCCTAATCTGTTGGCTTCTAATATTACCATTTATTCCTTCTAGTTGAACTGAATCAAATGTAACTGAGGATCCCTCTGAAAAGTGTGAAGGAGAAGCAGATGCTGAATAGCTTGTTTGCCTTTCTTCAGTTGCATTCTTATCCACACCTGCCTTTGCAGGTGATTCAGAAAACTGCTCCATGTGTGAACCATCTTCTTCCTGCATTTCCCCTACCCAGAAACAAATGAGAATTGAATTACACATCAAAAGGTCGCATGCAATAGACCTAACCTCTTTACCACTATCAAGGAAAAAGTAATAAAGAAAATGATTGAAGAGAGAAGCACGAAGAGAAGGAGAGAACAACCTACATCAGTTACCTGATCTCCCCTTGCACGAATCAAGGAAACATCAGGAATATATTCATGGAAAGAGGATGGCTGATGCGGCTTTTCCACATTCCCAGACCCACTTTCAACTTCAACTCCTTCCCCCTCAGCTATGTTCCCAGAAGCAGCAAAAATTCCGTCAACATTAATAGATGCACTGTCAACTCCCTTCTCAGAATCTGCAGGGTCAGATATCAAAGAATCTACTGTGCCAGCAACTCCACTGTTGATAGACATCATATTCTCTTCTTCGGTGGATAATGATATACTGATATCATTTTCAGAATTAACTACTTCTTTTCTCAGTTCGGATCCATCATCAGAAGTGGTGTTTCCTGGCTGAGGCGTATCAGGTCCTGATGATGAACCATGGACTGAAACATATTCGTGAGCTTTTGTATTTGCAGAAGTTTGTGGAGAATTGACAACCTCCTCACCAACATTCACATGAGATGTAGCTCCTCCTGCAGCCACATGGGACGGAGCTTCTGCCTCATCAGTGACAGCACTTGTGTCAGGTTTACGCTCATGCTTCTCAGATTTACCAGATTTTTTGGATGATTTTCCTTGGCTTGTACTGCCTTTGGAGTCTTTTTTCTGATCAGTGCCTTTGTCAGCCTTCTTTTGACGAAATTGTTGAAGCTGAAATGAGGTCAAGAAACAAAGCAATTAAAAAAATTTCATCCAATGTTTCTCTATCTCTATAAATCAAGGCAGGACAAGTACTTCAGTATACTGTGGAGGCGAGTAGGGTAAACTTATGCGTGAAAAATAGCACAATACTTTCCAACTTCTTTGTTTACTTATTAGCAAACAAAAAAACTTCTTTGTTTACCGAAAACAAGAAAGATCACAATATCAAAAAAAAACAGGCTATCAATTGTTCCTCCTAAACTATGAACTTACACGATAAGCACAAGAGAAACCTTTCCTGCTTGACTGATGGATGGTTTTCAAGAAAGGAATGAAACAGTAGAGCCCTCTCTCTACTCACTGACATTTTGTGATAAATAAGCAAATCTACCCAAATTCTGAAGAAGTACGTTTAAGGACAAGGAAGCTAACCTTCTGGCGCCCAGCAGCAAGTGGATCGGTACGATTCTTTTTCTTGTCCATTCGATTCACTCTATTCTTGTCCCTACAATGACTCTTGGTGTATCAACACCAACTTTGGATCACCATAGTTCTTGCCTCCTGATTGACGCAGAATCAAAAAACAACAAAAACTGAGCTAATCTAACAAAAACTTATATGATATCACAGAGCACCGACACAATATAGTAGCTTAGAATTATAAACAACACAAATCAAAAACCCAATTAATAAAAAAAAAGGTCTTGCGCATCAAAAGTAACAAAAACAGACCTAGATTGTGCAGCAACTAAAAGGAAATCAATCTCTAGATTCAAAAGAAGAAGCTAAATCCAAACCCGTATTCGAAAGCCGCACTAAAAGATCAAAGATCACATGGAAATTCGATAATACGCTAGAAATCACGAAACTGAGCTAAAACATACCCTCGATCCGTCGAAGAGAATACTCCAAGGGAGACTGAAATCGAATTTGCTCGTTAATCTCTTTCCTGTACAACAAATTGCTTGAAAACACCTCTACGTCGCTTTCTCCTTAGATCTAACGCAAAATGGCCTTTAGCTGGTGTGTCCCGTTCGTTTGAACAAAAAAAAAAACTGCTACCAAGATGGAACGCGACGCGATTCAACCTCACACAGACGTCGATTTGCGAACAGAAAAATTCCCAAAACACTAGTTGAAAAGTTACAAGACAATTCAAACTGGGCCTAAAAGCCCAGTCAAAAACGGATTAGATGACTTCCAATTTGTAGCTAATAAATAGCCTAATACCAAATAGACCCTCGTACTTCTTTCCAAATTACAAACCTACCGCAGAAGTAGGTTGGGCCACAACAGAGGACAATTAGAATCTGCTCAAAACTTAAAACCGGCAAATCGGTAATGAGCAGCATTTGATTCATCATCCGTTCTTTTTTACATATGATCATAACAATAATGTCATACCAGTAACTGTTGAATGTTTTGATCTAAGGATAAAACTCTGTTAACAGAACATAAAACAGAGTACTAAGAGGGAAAACGAAAGCTTTATAGATTCTGGATATTAAATGTTGTTACAGACTCTATCTATTTATACAAACTGAAATAGAGTTTAGGAAATGACACGACTTACAAACAGACACAACTCTGTGTAAACAAACAATCACAATCTTTCGAAACACTAACTATCCTTTAAATGAAATAACTAACTAATGTAAATAATTTAAACCATATGAGATATGATTATCGTTCAACACTCCTTCTTAATCATATCTTGGTTTTACTCCAAGCTTCCTCCTTAGTTCTTCAAACCTTGATACGTTGAGTGCTTTTGTGAGAAGATCTGCAAGTTGAATTTCTCCTTGGCAGTACTTCAGCTGAATAAGTCCATTTCCGCTTCTCGAACAAAATGATATTTGATCTCAATATGTTTTGTTCTTCGATGTTGCACTGGGTTTTTGCCTATTGCGATTGCTGACTTGTTGTCACAGTATATAGGAACACCATCTTGAGACTCGAATCCAAGCTCACCTAACAGCCTTTGTAACCATATAGCTTGATTTGCCGCTGCGCATACCGCAATGTATTCCGCTTCCGCAGTAGATTGAGCTACCGTTTGCTGTTTGCTTGATTGCCAACAAAACACAGCAGATCCAAGTGTAAAAACGTACCCGGAAGTGCTCCTTTTATCTTCATATGAACCTCCCCAATCGCTGTCAGAGTAACCGTATAGCTCCGGTTTTTCGACGTTTGTAAACTGAACTCTAAAGTGAGAAGTGCCTTTGACATACCTTAAGACTCTCTTGGCTTCTTGGTAATGCTTCATGAGAGGAGCTGTCATGTATCGTGAGAGATAAGCACTTGCAAACATCAAGTCTGGCCTTGATGCCGAGAGATACAACAGTCCACCAACGATGCTTCTGAATTTAGTCGGATCACCATATTCTTCTTCATTCTCAATCCTCTTGCCGTTTGGTGTAAGTGGAGAACCTACACTCTTGCTTTCTTTCATGCCAAATTTTTCCACAAGTTTACAAGCGTATTTTTCTTGTGAAAGAAAAATTTCATGATCATCTTGAATTATTTCCATTCCCAGGAAATAATTTAGCAACCCCAAATCGGTCATCTCAAACTCCATCTTCATATCTTCTTTGAATTTTTTAATAAGTTGAGAATTGTTACCCGTGATGATGATGTCGTCTACGTACAGACTCACGATCAAGATCTCTTTCCCTTTCTTCATCACGTATAGAGCCGCATCATTCATACTCCTTTGAAATCCATGTTGGAGAAAGTATGAATCGATCCTTCCATACCAAGCCCTCGGGGCTTGTTTTAAGTCGTATAAAGCCTTTTTCAGCCTTAACACTTTGCTTTCTTCTCCTTCGATCACAAATCCAGGAGGTTGTGCAACATAAATCTCCTCCTCAAGTTCTCTGTTTAGAAACGCCGACTTCACATCCATTTGATAGAGTTTCCACTTCATTTGTGCCGCGAGAGCAAGGATTGCTCGGATTGTGTCATGTCTTGAAACTGGTGCAAAAGTTTCAAGGTAATCGACACCATATTCTTGAGAGAAACCTCTTGCAACTAACCTTGCCTTGTACTTGAGTGGATCACCATTAGCTTTTGTCTTGAGACGATATATCCACTTCACAGTAATGATATTCTTTTCCTTTGGTTTCTCCACTAGTAGCCATGTTCTGTTTTTCTCGATCATATTGATTTCTTCTTCCATGGCTTGTCTCCATTCGGCGATCTCTGAGGCTTCATCATAGGTTTGTGGTTTTTCTGTTACAAGAAAACATGCTTCATAGGCTGGAGTTGCTTCGTCAAGATCCACCGTAGGTGCGACTTGCATGATTTCTGTCATGGACTTGTATTTCTTTGTTGGATCTGAAGTCTCTCTTTCTTCTTCATTACTTTCATCACCATTGCCAATTTGAGAGAGAACAGGACTTGAAATTCTTTGATTATCCTCTGTTTGCTGCACTTGATTATCAATGGGTAAGACAAATTGCTTTTTGACTTCCACTTGCTTTTCCCAATCCCACTTCTTTCCTTCTTCAAATGTCACGTCTCTAGACACCTCCACTTTCTCATTATTTAAAATGAAAATTCTGTAGCCTTTTGATTGGCTACTATAACCAATGAAAATCCCACGCTTTGCTTTAGCATCTAATTTGCGTCTCTTTTCATCAGCCACATGTACAAAACACAAGCTTCCAAAAATCTTCAAATGTGAAACTGTCGGTTTATGCCCACTCCACTTTTCAATTGGTGTGATGTCATCATCATTTGATTTTGTTGGTAAGCGATTTTGTAGATATGATGAGGTGTATATCGCTTCTGCCCATAAGTTGAGTGGAAGTCCTTGATCGGAAATCATAGTTCTCGCCATCTCCATTAATGAACGATTTTTCCGTTCCGCCACACCATTTTGTTGAGGTGAATATGGCACCGTTACTTGTCTCATAATTCCACTTTCTTGACAGAACTTGTTGAATTCATGTGAAGTGAATTCGCCACCACCATCCGATCGAAGCTTTTTGATCTTACAACCCGATTGAGTTTCCACCAAGGCTTTGAATTTCTTGAACGTCAAGAATGCTTCTGACTTGGTTTTAAGAAAATATACCTAACACATATGAGTATAATCATCAACGAACAACAAGAAATACCGGTTTCCATCAAGAGAGGCGGTTTGCATTGGACCGCAAACGTCGGTATGAACAATCTCAAGTTTCTCCTTTGTTTTCGTTTGAGATTCTTTTGGAAACGCAGCTCTTGTTTGTTTTCCTAGTTTACATGCTCCACACACTTCTTTCGTCACTTGAAACTTTGGTAACCCATTTACCATCTCCTTCTTTTGCATTTGTTCCAGTCTTGAACTACTCACATGACCAAGTCTCCTATGCCATAATTTCATAGCTTCCTCTTCATGACTGATCATCGCGCTTTCTTGTGGTGAGTTCCACATGATTGGAAAACTCTTTTGTACCATTTGTATTGCCATAACTTTCTTCCCATAGGATCCAAAATTATGCATTGCTTGTTCTCAAACAAGACACTATATCCGCTTGATATGATCTGCGGAACACTTAGGAGATTTTTCTCCAACCCTGGTACTAGGAACACGTCTTTTACGACTCGTTTTCCTCTTCTTGTTGAGACCGTAATATCTCCCTTTCCAGCCGTCATAACGACTTCTCCATTTCCAACTTTAATTGGAACATTTATGCTTTTATCAAGTCTTGTGAAGTACTTTGCTTCTCTTGCCATATGATTAGTGCAGCCACTGTCGATCAACCATATATCTTCTTTTATCGTTGTCGACGTATCTTCTCTTGCACTAAACAACATGTGATCTTCGAGATCTTCGTCTTCGATACTCATATGCGCCTTTTCAAACCTCTTTGAATTGCATTCCCTTGAAAAATGCCCGACTTTGCCACAATTGTAGCATTTCTTATCATTCTTCGAATATTTGCTGTCACCCTTCTTTGGTTTTCTCCAGCAAGTCGATTCTGTGTGGTTTTCCTTCTTACAAAACCCACACCATTTTTTGCCTTTGTTGTCACGTTTGACAACGTCTCTTTCTCGTAAAACATTGAACGCTCCTTCGTTCATGCTTACATTACGAGACGACACACGCTTCTCATGTGCCTTCAGAGTTCCTATCAACTCTGTTACCGGCAATGAAGTCAAATCCTTCGTTTGCTCCATCACAGCCACAATGCTGTCAAATCGTGCAGGCAGAGATATGAGAATTTTCTGGACAATTTGGTAGTCCGTCTTCTCTTCTCCATGCACCCTTAATTGATTTCCCAAATCAATTAACTTTTCTGTGAAAACTTTGATGTTGTCTTCTTCACTCATCTTCAAGTTTTCATACTCTCTTCTCAACGATTGCAAGTTGATCATACGTACTTGTGGAGATCCTTGAAATTCAGACTTCAATGCATCCCATGCCTCCTTTGAAGTTGTTGCAGGTGCTATACGAGAGAAGATTTGATCTGTGACCGAAGTTTGAATAATTTGTAACGCCTGCAAATCCTTTGTTGATTCTTCCTCCCACTGCGTTTTTAACCGTACTCCTTCGGGCGTGTGATCCACTTGCGACGGTCGACTCGGAACGCCTTCTTCCACCACCGTCCAGATTTTTCTGGTTTTGAAGATGGTTGTCATTTTTATACGCCAGAAATCGTAGCTATTCCCATCGAATATAGGAATCACTTGTTGTGATGTTGCTTCCATTGCTTCGTTTTTGTGACTTTGTACTGTTTCTTTTACGATTGTGCTTATTTTGGTCCCTCGAATCACTAAAGCTCTGCTACCATGTTGAATGTTTTGATCTAAGGATAAAACTCTGTTAACAGAACATAAAACAGAGTACTAAGAGGGAAAACGAAAGCTTTATAGATTCTGGATATTAAATGTTGTTACAGACTCTATCTATTTATACAAACTGAAATAGAGTTTAGGAAATGACACGACTTACAAACAAACACAACTCTGTGTAAACAAACAATCACAATCTTTCGAAACACTAACTGTCATTTAAATGAAATAACTAACTAATGTAAATAATTTAAACCATATGAGATATGATTATCGTTCAACAGTAACTACAACTATAAATGGGACTAGGAAAGCTACAAGCTTACATCCTTATACAAAACACAAGATGTATTACAGGATCATTGAAGAATCTTAAAAGTCTTAACAAGATGTTTATGTTGTGTAGATATTAAACTTCACGTTTAGGTCGGTTACGTGTTCGTTGAAGAACAGGTTCTTTAATCACATCGTCCAGTGAGATGTCACGTTCACCATTCTCTCCATTTTCTGCTGATTTTATCGCTTGGTTCAACGCAATCTGCAGAAACATATATATGGATGATACATAAATATCAGGCTAGATATCAGAATGAGCTCCTTACTAGTGATTATTAACACTCTGCTCAGTAACAACATTTGAGCCCCAAAAAAAAAAAAAAAAAAAAAAACAGAGATTTTTTTGTTGTATGTAATTTCTAGGGATGCCATAAATTCAAGAACTTTAACAAAACTTGAACCAAGTCGACCCAAATTCAAAAAATCGAATCGAATCTGAATTAGATATGAGTCAAGGAATGAATTACTGGAAACAGCGATCTTACATCCTCAAGGAAATCTTCGTCGAGCTTATCAGCAATTTTGATTGAAGTGAAGACAGTGGCAGCGATAAGAGTAGCAGGAATGGCGAACGCGAGCAAGTAGCTACTCGTACTCGGCCCTGCTCGCGTCACAACGGAACAGTCTCTGATTCTTCGGTTAAGACTTAATCCCCCGGCTCCTCCTACTCCACCGCCGCATCCATCGAGGAAATTGTTCGCCGACGGCGAGAATAGCGGCTGAGAAGAAGACGCGGAGAAGATTGTTTGTGTGCGTTGCACAGGGATAGAGACGAAGAGTTTCGCCATTATTTTTTTTTCTGGTGATTTGGAAGCAAACGATAAGGATATTCAGTTTAGTCCGGGTAAATCAATCCGACCCGACCCGAATAATCTGAAAACTTGTCCAATGTGCTGACTTGTACCACACGGTCCAGACCCATTAAAAATATAACCAAATTACTCGATAATGTGTAAGCAGCCCACACAAAGCAGACAAAATGTTTAAAAAGTCCACACAAATTACTCGATAATTTGTAACACACAAAGTAAAAGGAGACAAAATGTTATAAAGTCCAATTATTTCTTGCATAGCATTACAACAAATTCAGCTTTGATTAATTAACAAATCCAACATATTCAAAAAGAAAGGACACAAATTTGCTCCTTAGTCGTAAGACTCCTAACGAAACCAAAAGTTGAGAAGCCCTTAAAACACCAAATACAGAGCTCTTATGTTTTTTGTGCCAACAAAACAGTGGATGGAGATAACAGATAAGGCCTCTTAAACTAATTGAACCTGCCATGATAGCGATATATTCGTCTTTGTTTATTATATGGGAGATATGATAGCATATGGAGCATGTTTTATATTTTTATCGACTAGAATCAAATCTTAACCAAGTTGTCTAATTGATACGACTATTGATTCGAATACTTATTTAAGAAGTTTCTCTTAATCTAATGGTATATTTAACAGAAAGTCAAGCAAAATAATTTTTTCAAAACTCTCTTTCGTGGGCTAATAATTTATTTGGATATTAAAATTTACCAATTTACTGTGGTTCAGTTGTTTTATGACTTATCTTTATGTTGGGTGGTGTTTTGAACCAGATTTTATATATGCGTTCCACAAACTCTAGAGATTGTATATTTGCTTCGGTTTGGAATTTTGGATTCACCCCTTATATAAAGAAAAGTTTATATATTTCATCTTCCAAGACCACCATGTGCTGGTTCTTGTTTATGCGTTAAAGTGAACAATATAAAGCAAAATAATTCGACACCCAACGTTACATCCAAATATACGTTAAACATTGATAATAGAAACAAACATAATATAACATCTAGTTGAAGTCCACATTGGATTCCACTCTCGTGTTACTTTTTTCTTTTACATATTCTTCCTAGCGGCTTTCTTATAATGTTGATTTTATAGTATAAGTAAAATATACATACCATTGCCATAACCACAAGTCTACAACATGCATGCCATAGTAGACAAGATAATGCATATTAAGTGTAAAGGTGTAATTAAACTGCGATTTAGAATTATAAAACAAAACTAATAGGACTAGAAACAGTTAGTATTTTTATTAGTTTTTGTTTATCATTTAATATTTCTCTCTTTATGAAATAATCTCTTTAGTTAATTCTAATCATAATATTTGTTGTTTAAAGAACTAATGAAAAATCATACATAACTTTTTTTTTTGGTTAAAGCCAAAAGTCATACATAACTGTCAATATAAATAGTACTGAAATATTGACAGTGATAACATGATTAGTAAACAAATATGAGAATACTTTAAATCAAAACGTAAAGATGAAGATAAAGGGCAATTTATTTCTCAAATGCGTGTTAAATCCGTGTGTGCCTACGTAAAGACGGTCAATGTTTATAGAATAAATCCATGTCTATTATCTTTACGCTGACTTCTCAGAAAGTTAAAAACATTCGGCCCAAACCTTTTATTAGACAAAGGAAAGACGGGTTCCATTCGAACCCGTAAATTGTATCAGACTATCAGTATTTTATAGACTAAATCATGATCGAATTTATATCTTTCTTCTTTTCCTTTATTAAATAAAAAATAAAATAAAAGCTCCACTAACACTAATCAGGAATAAAATAATGTTAACATGCATGTAGAGAATTTGTAAAGAGTCAATTAGATATTAGACAAGATTTGATAAATAAATTAGAAAGTTAGTAACTAGATATAGTATTTGTTTATGTTAACGTCTAATTTAGCATATGGCATCTTGACAAAATTAAATCTTGAATCAAAAATCTTAAATCATAATTATATTTACTAAACTAATCTACACGTAAAAAAAGTAACGCATGTTATGGGAAAAATACATATTCGTAACGATTGAATAATTAACAAAATCATCCAAACTCTTCTAAAATAGTAAATATCCAGACAGTTATGTTTTATTTGTATTATTACTTTTAAATTGTTATGTAACTTTTTGTCATGAAGTACAAATACTCAATTATTAATACGAAGCTTCTATCCATCGTATTGTAAATAATAATCCATAAGTGTCAATATTACGTAAGGTTGTACAGATACAACATGCAATTTAACGAATACATTTCTTTCACCTGCTCGTTAGAAAAAGAAAAAGAAAAATATTAAAAAGAAACAGAAAACAAAACCAAACGGTGATAACGGGGTGGTTCTTTTTTATTAGTGAAAGTCGTCCTATTAATTTAGGCCAAAGATCGATTCTCCACGGAAGCGGAACTACAACATTTATTATATTTGGCTACCGGGGCATTCACGTGTTCTTTCCGAACCCTAGGATTAGTTGGTTTGGGCTGGATTACATGAGTTAAAAAAAAAAAAAAAAAAACAAGAAAAAAAAGGGGATGATTTAATTTTCATTTGTTTGGCAAGGGAAGATTTTATTAAAAATTCAAAAAAAACCCACTTGCTGCTTTATTACATCGTAGTTTATTACGACAAAATATTGTTCCCGGCATATATAGAATATAGAACCAAAATAAGTTTTATTAGTTTATCTTGTTTTATTAGTGGAAAACTAGTTCCAAAACCGCATTTACATGTTGATTTTTTTGTTTCTTACAAATATCTATTTGTCATCTGCTCTGATTTTAACCAAACAACCAAACAAATATCGATCCGGACGAAAAAGAGATGATAAAAAATATCATAACACATTGAGACATTAAAAAAAAAGGATTGATCATTGAGATTTTGTAACTATAAAGATAATAGACGTGCACGACAATAATAATACAACTTGGTCGGGTCAACTACCCCCATGTTATAATTTAATCGTTGACAAGAGAAAGTGTTTTAAATAGCAATCCATGGTTTCTTCTCCACCCATAACCACAAACACGTTACACAACACGTTCTATTTTTTGTTTTATTTTAATAATTCAGATATTTTAAGCTGATGTCCATGTTTAATTTCCAAAACACAAAGAGATAATATATTCTGCCAATTAAGATAATAACAATAACCAACTAATTAAAGTTTTAATGAGAAGATTTGATTTTTATAACCAATGAACTAGTACTCCAAAATGATAATAATACATAAGGTTACACTAAATACATTGTTCGATATCTTTTATACATTTTTCCCTTTTTCTCAATTTTATGCTTTTCCTAATGTTTGTTTCCTTTATTTTCTTTTTTTGTAAGAAACGGGACAGCTACCAATATCAATATATGAGACATACATAACATAGTCGACACGTGACGAGAACCTAATAGCTGGCTGGACTCTGTAGACTGTTTTAGGCTCATAAAAATCACAAAAACATAGTCAACACTAGTATCCACAGATCCACCGTTGGATCTATCTTTATAAAATCTAGTGGTTCATATAAGAGTTAATAACGGGACCACCCGGTTACCGAGGTGGTCAAATAGCTCTGTGTTTAAAGAAAGAAATGATTATCTTTTTTTTTCTTCTATAGTACTACTTTAAATTTATAAATAGTCAGTTTTACCCCCTCCTTTGTCGTATTCATTAATCGCTGTTCTAGTGGACTTTTAAAATCTTTTAGTCAAACTATAATTGCTAGTATTTTAATTAGAATTATTATTAATTCTGTCACAATATCTGTAGAATAATTAGGTGAATTAGGAAAGTGAAGACTGTTTCTAGAATGCTATGAAAAATTCTTGTTGTTTTTGCTAATACTGTTGTTAAGAAGTAAAAGTCTAATACCAAATTTTTTATTATTATGGAAAGAAACCCCTTGAACATGGTCATCAGTTTATATAGGCAACCTATCAAATTAGTTAATTCTGAATCTAGTTGACAAATATTAAAGTCCGTAGAATTTGAAAGAATACAGAAGATTCAAAATGACACAAACATAAAATATAATTAAAACTACAAAAAGTCAAATGTACCAATTATAATTTTTAATCAATCATCCCTGTGTCTCGTTGACAACTCTTCCTTCTGTTGTCCTCAACCAAAATCCAGCTGGCCCTCTTTCTCCATTGTGTGTATGAATCATTTGACAATTTATAACTTTGTATTTTACTTACTTCATGAAACCTTCTTTCTAGTTTATACACTTTGATTAAGCTATTTTTTTTTAACTTTACGATAATAATTTGAGTATTTTTTTTTGGTTCAGACTTCAGAGTGTTGTTATATATATATATATTAGGACAGAGATATATATATATATATATCTGCCCTAATATTTTTGGGTTGAGAAAAATATCTTTAATATGAAGAAACGATAAAATTCGGATGCCAGGGTGGGACCCAGTAACCTCGAACTTGAGGAGACCAAACTTTGATTGCTTTATTCCGTGGAAATACTCAACTCAATCACAGCCGTTAGATCAAAACCTTCCCGGTTTGACTAAAAATCTCTCATAAAATCTGACCCGGTCACCTCCTCCTTTCCCCATATATCACGCCATCATCCCTCTCTCTCTTCTCATCCCCACCATTTCTCTCTGATCTTCTTCTTCTTCTTCTTCAACGTTCCTCTCCAAATCCTCAATACCACCAAAAAAAAAAAAAAAATCAAATCAACTTAGGAAAACATTATGGCTGTCGATCTAATGCGTTTCCCTAAGATAGATGATCAAACGGCTATTCAAGAGGCTGCATCACAAGGTTTACAAAGTATGGAACATCTGATCCGTGTCCTCTCTAACCGTCCCGAACAACACAACGTTGACTGCTCCGAGCTCACTGATTTCACCGTTTCTAAATTCAAAACTGTCATTTCTCTCCTTAACCGTACAGGTCACGCTCGGTTTAGGCGCGGACCGGTTCACTCATCCGCCGTATCTCCTCCACTCCCTCAGATCGTTAAACCTGCTGCGATTCTTTCTCAGCCGTCGAGAACAACGACGAAACTTCCTCAAATTGTTCCTCCGCCATCGACCTTCGTTCATTCAAATCAGCCGAGCGTAACACTCGATTTCTCTAAACCCAGCATCTTCGCCGCCTCCAAATCCAAGAGCTCCGAGCTGGAATTCTCTAAGGAAAACTTCAGCGTTTCTTTAAACTCTTCCTACATGTCGTCGGCGATAACCGGCGACGGCAGCGTCTCCAACGGAAAAATCTTTCTTGCGTCTGCTCCGTCGCAGCCTGTTACCTCCTCTGGAAAGCCACCGTTGGCCGGTCACCCTTACAGAAAGAGATGCATCGAGCACGAGCACTCAGAGAGTTTCTCCGGCAAAATCTCCGGCTCAGGCTACGGAAAGTGCCATTGCAAAAAAAGGTATTGTTACGTCACCCACCTGTTGCTTTAACAACTACTAAGTGACTTCCGATATTTAATTTCAAAATATTCAACCCTCGGTTGACTATTACCCTTGCTATATTATTAATGAAATAATAATTCAGTTAGGTAAACCGTAAACATATTCCCGGTTTAGTAATACTTTCCCGGTTATCGGTGTGATTGCTTTAAATATCGGTCATACTGTACTTATTTAGGTTTAGCTAGCTAGCTAGCCGACAATGACTAGAGACGGTTAACCTCAATTTAAAAACTCGGGTTTTGACCGTTGACTTTTAAAACCCCAATGCAAGCACAGCTCATTACTTGTTCGTTAATTAATAAATTTTAAATTTAATTTAATGAAGCAGGAAAAATCGGATGAAGAGAACCGTGAGGGTACCGGCGATAAGTGCAAAGATCGCCGATATTCCACCGGACGAATATTCGTGGAGAAAGTACGGACAAAAACCGATCAAAGGCTCACCACACCCACGGTAACTATCGTACACCCGTCTTTTATCCACCGTTGATAATTATTTTAATCGCGATCTATAAAGATCTAACGGTGTTTATTTGTTTTGATCCAGTGGTTACTACAAGTGTAGTACGTTTAGAGGATGTCCAGCGAGGAAACACGTGGAACGAGCATTAGATGATCCAGCGATGCTTATCGTGACGTACGAAGGAGAGCACCGTCACAACCAATCCGCGATGCAGGAGAATATTTCTTCTTCAGGCGTTAATGATTTAGTGTTTGCCTCGGCTTGACTTTTGTATTGTTTTTTTTTTTTTTTGGAGTACTTAGATGGATTGATTTGTAAATTGTTTTTACTAAGAAATATTAAAATTATAGAAAATTAGTCGTGGTTCATGTTTAATATACTACTATTGTTGATGATTAGCAGATATGGGTATTAGGTAGAGCCGTAGACGTTATGATATTAATTGCGCACCAAATGATATAGACTTATGTTCGTCATTTTCATTTCATAAATTCATTGTTTTGTTTTTATTAATACAATTGAGCTGGTGGCCGTTGGATTGTTTTCGAAAGTAAAGTTGACTAAAGGATGAATGATTACAAAGTCAATGAGTACTTAATGAGTTAGTTGGGTTTTGGTGTTGGATACTAAATTTGGGTTTTCTATTTAAATGTGAAGTCCAAAAGAGAAGTGAAGGGTCAACCAAATTAATTTTAATGCCGTCTCAACTTGGACAAAGTTTAGTTTGACGATTTTTATTTTTTCACGCTAATATTAGTACACTGACAATTATTTTCTATATTTTCTTGTGTCAAATTACCATTTCTTATTACCGGCTGCCTTGCGTTTTAAAATGAAATATCATTGTTTGACCATTTCCTATGTTTATATTTCAACATCGTTCCATAAGAAAAACATTTTGGCATAATGTATACAAAATTAGAGATGGACGAGTTCTCACTATATTAAGGGAACGAAACACTCATATGTTTTTGATGGGACAAAGTTTCAGTTTCTAGTTAGGAAGGAAAATTCCAAGACCATTACAACTTGCCCCACCAACAAAAAATAGGATACACGATCAATAACATGTATACAAAGACGACCACACAAAATCATGTGGTACAAAATCCTCACTTGAGGTTCTCAAAGAGCTTTTAAGCCTTTTGGTCGCCACAAATGTTCGTCTGTCTTTCTCCACAAAATCTTATTAAACCAATGTCTTTGAACATCTTTAATAGTAAAAAAGAAGAACATAACTAAAAGTAATACCAAGAGTGGCATTTTTTACCAGCTCTTGGAGCATTAGTTTAATATTCGACTGAGATTCAGATTATGAAAACGGAGCCTCTGGGAGTATTACATTCTCAGATTTTTTCCTTTTAAGCATTGTTGAAAAACCTTTACTAGTTTTATCGGGAAGCTGATCAACATGAGACAAATGAAAATTTATGTACTTAATTTGGTCAAACAAAATAATTTCGTTTAATTTCTATTTGGTACGTGTAATTGTTTTGGTTGGTGTAATTCGTTAATTCGTTTGGATCACCAAAATCCAAAGAAGTGAAAGTAATTTATTTACTCCTTTTTATGTGAGAGGAAAAGTTTTGCATTGATTCACATAACAATTTAACGTTTTCATCCTAAGAAAACGCAATTTTAGTTCAGGTACATTCAATTAAGAGTATAAATGTTAAAAAAAATCCAAGAAAAATTCTCTATCTATAATGAATAAGCATACATACATCACCAAACACAAAACTAAGACAAAAAACAAACAAAAAAATGGCCAAGGCTTTAGATGTCTCCTTCTTCCTTAATCCTTAGTTCCTTACAGTATGTAACACTGCTCTGTCTTAGCCGTACATTGACGAGAAGCGACAAATTAAAAGTCAACCCATACACATACTACATACGTCTTCGTACCGGCATCAACTCCATACGACAACGAGTTCGACGACCCATCTCTCAAAGTCATGTTCAACGCATAGGCAAAGGAAGACTGAGAACTCATATTTATGGTCAAAATTTGGAAAACAAAAATGAAAAACAGATTTTTATGATTTCTTTTCTTATTAACAAAATAACAAATAAAATGACATAACTGTTTCATTTTGGATTGAACAGAGCCAATAGAGGCACAGAGCAGCCATACAAGTTAGACCGACCTGCTCGGAGAGAACCTCATCATGGCTCACAGGCTCAGATGGTGAAGTTGATTAAAGTAGAGTGTGTGTGTTGTGCTTGCACCCTGCACTCTTCGGTTAGCTTAAAAATAATCTTCTATTTGCCTATTGATTTTAAGTTGCAAGAGTCTTGACAACGTAACTCCTACGAATTAGTTGAGTTATACGTTTATAATATGGACCTCTATTTCTATATCATTTACATGTTTTTAAGCGGACCTTGTTCACAGATTATCCCTAAATAATCAATTATCATGAAAGGTAAGGCAATAGACAAAGCATACGTAATACATTTTAGGTTCATTATTCTGACTGGTAACATGTAGTATAGCATAATGGCAAATCCCAGACTAAGTCATACATAACAGAAGAATCAACAATATTATCCTAGTCATATATAACAAGTGAATCAACTAAATATAATCTCTTTGTGAATCTAAAACAAAGTTGTATATGTGCATTTTCATATTTTAAATATGAAATTTATCGCTAGGCCAATCAGGCTATTTCAGATTACACAAAATTAGCTTACAACTGCAATTTTAGTATCAAAGTATAGGATGTTCAATTTTATAATTTTTTTTTTGGATAAATACAAAAAGCATTTATAAATTCTCATGGAACACATAAATTAACTATAGTATTTTTCTTTTTTTAATCTATATATGAACTTCACAGCTTTGAAGGATTTTTTTTTTACCATCACAATCTAAAGAGATTACAAATTGAATGTAAACTTTATTTAGGAACTTTTGTGATATCTTAGACGTTTTTGAGATTTTTTGCAAAAATATATTTCATTTTTGTTTTGAACTACAAATGATTTAATTTAGTCATTAACTCCTTCCTACTCTTAAGGATACAAAATCAAGTATATTAGGAATGTACTTTAATTACCAAAACCCTATTGTCTCACCACTTGTGTATATAATCCTCCTATGTATTCATTATGTAAATTAAAAAGATTATTCACATTTACATGGTATCAGAGCTGATACCCTAAATTTTTTTTTCCACAGCCACCTCTCTTTCTCTGCTGCTTTCTCCTCCTTCATCTATCATATTCTTCTTCTTCACGATCTCTTCTCCAAACTCATCATGTCTCTTAACGCTGCCGACATGATTGACACAACACAAACGTCACTCCTTAATGTGAACATGTCTAACATCACCAAGCTTTCATCCAGCAATTACCTCATATGGAGCTTGCAGGTCCACGCGCTGCTTGATGGCTATGGTCTGGCCAGATACTTGGATGGCTCCACTGCTCAACCGTCAGCCACCATTACCGCCAACAACGTCACCACTGCTAATCCTGCACACGCCAATTAGAAGAGACAAGATAAGCTCATATACAGTGGCTTATTAGGTGTTGTATCTCTCACCATTCAACCTATCTTGTCTTGATCTCTCACTTCCGCAGACATATGGAGAATCTTGTCAGAGACTTACGCAAGCACCAGCTGGGGACATGTCCGACAATTGCGATTACAGCTGAAACAGTGGACCAAAGCTAACAAAACCGTGGATGAATATATTCAGGGATTTATCACAAAGTTTGATCAACTTGCCCTCTTGGGCAAACCTGTGGAGCATGAAAAGCAGATCGAGTATGTCCTTGATGGTCTCCCAGAAGACTACAAATCTGTTGCCGATCAGCTTGAAGGACGAGACCGCACGCCCACCCTCACGAAAGTCCATGAGAAGCTGTTAAACCATGAAGCGAAGCTCTTTATTGCCGCAGCCATTGTCTCACATGTCGTTCCCACATCAGCCAACAACGCCACATACAAGCCTCGCTTCAATCAGCCTCGCCAGAACTCGAACTCCAATCTGGTGTGGAACCAGCAACCTGCTCAAAAACAATACAACAACAATAAGCAGAACACTCGTGGAGGAAAAGAATATGAAGGAAAATGTCAGATTTGTGGGACGCAGGGACACAGTGCTAAGTGGTGCTCCCAACTTCGTGATCATTTCTCTTCGCTCCAAAAGCAGCAGCCAGCTCACACTCTGTGGCAACCGAGAGCCAACATTGCTGCCACATCCTCCCTGCAAGACAACTCATGGCTGCTAGATAGTGGTGCTACACACCACATGACGAGCGACCTTCACAACCTCTCTTTCCATCAACCTTACCATGGTGATGATAGTGTTCTCATTGGTGATGGTTCAGGTCTCAATATATCTCATACTGGTTCCCTAACCTTATCTGCAAATTCCCAGAAACTAAAATTACTTGATATGCTTTGTGTTCCACATATACACAAAAATCTCATATCCGTTTATCGGTTGTGTAACACTAACAAAGTTTCTGGGGAATTCTTTCCTGCTCATTTTCAGGTGAAAGATCTCAAGTCGGGGGTCCCATTGCTCTAAGACAAAACTAAAGATGATCTCTACAAGTGGCCAGTCTCTCCACCCACCCTTACCTCGTTCTTTGCTTCATCACTAGCTAAACTATCTATTCAAGAATGGCACTCTCGCCTAGGCCATCCCTCATCATCTATATTAAACTCTATTGTTTCTTCTTTTTCTTTGCCTCATTCAAAAGTTGTTTCTCAAACACTATTTTGCAATGATTGCGCTATTAATAAAACTCATAAACTACTCTTTTTTACCTCCTCAATCAAATCCACTCGTCCCTTAGAATATATTTTTACAGATCTTTGGACATCACCCATCATCTCTATCAATAACTACAAGTACTATCTAGTACTCATTGATCACTACACCCGCTTTACATGGATCTATCCACTAAAAAGAAAAGCACAAGTTCGTGAGATCTTCATACCTTTTAAAACGCTTGTGGAGAACAAGTTCAAAACCATGATTGGTACATTATACTCAGACAACGGTGGAGAGTTTATTGCTCTCAAACAATTCCTAGCATTTACAGAAATCTCACACCTAACAACACCACCACACACACCTGAGCACAACGGTGTGTCCGAGCGTAAACATCGACATATTGTCAAAACTGGTTTTTCACTCCTTACTCATGCCGCCATGCCAAAAACCTACTGGAGTTATGCTTTTGCTGCTGATGTGTACTTGATTAATCGTCTTAACACCGATTTTAGACATGGACTCGCCATACATGAAGCTTTTCAACGAGCAGCCCAACTACTCCAAGTTTCGAGTATTTGGCTGTCTCTGCTTTCCATGGTTCAAGCCCTACACAAATCACAAGTTGGAAAATCGAAGATTATTCACATTTACACCTATTCATCACAAGGTTAAAAATGGTAAACTACCATTAAAAGTAGACTATCACAAAGTCTACATTCAGAAAATGTTTGGCAAAAAAAAAGGTGAAAAGATTCGAATACCTGAACACGTTTTTAAGCATAATTCTCTTGACAAAAAAAAGCAAAGATTTAATCGTTAAACAAAAAAGTCCTGTAATTAACATTTGATAAATTTATGTACTATATTAGCAAGTTTTTTTTTACCGAAGTCGCAAGTGATACTGTGAAACCTTGTGCGCCACTGTCATGCATTTTGGCAGTTTTCGTCGGGCATCGCGAGAAAATAAAAACTGTCGAAACACAAAAAAAAAGTTTCTCTTTTTTAGTTTTCTCTTTCCGATTTATATTTCTTTTGTTCTGGGTTACTTGTTTTCTTTTTTTCTGGGTATCTCTCTCTTTGGAGAAACTCGCACCGTTTCGATTCTTCCGCCACACTCTCGCCGCCGGATCAACTATTCGCCGGCGACCCCATACAGTAGAAGACCTTATCTCGACTCAGTTTCTTTCGTTTGAGTGTCTAAGTTAAAAAGTGATTTCCTTTCTGGGAATTTTCTGCTTTCGGTTCTCGTAATTTTTTCAGGGGTTGTTTGGTAGCTGTGGAAATTTCTGTGTTTGGGTTTGTTTGTTTCTGTTTGTGAGTTTTTGTTACTAAGTAGTTTTTTGGGTTTGGTTTGATTTATCAAAAGTTGAAAGTGTGGTGATAAAGGAGACGAATAAAAAAAAGAGAGGAAAATGTTTGATGCAAAACAGTTTTGCATCTGATTCTGAATCGATTATCTCTAAAGTCTTCATTTTTATTAGGAATAAAGTTTGTAAGATTAATAATTGCTTTCATTGGAGTGAGATTTTCTGGGTTTTCTAGGGTTTTTATTCTGATTGAATTTAATAATGGCGGAGTCTGTTGAGGTGGATCGAGGAATTCAGAGCTTATTAGCTGCAAGAAAGTCTTTAAAATCGAGTCTTGAGAAATCGAAAGCTATTGGGTTAGCTTTGGGGAAGACTGGTCCTAGGTTTGATGAGATTGAGCAGAGATTGCCGTCGCTTGAAGCTGCGGTGAGGCCGATAAGAGCTGATAGAGAAGCTCTTGTGGATGTTGGTGGTAACATTAACCGAGCTGTTGGTCCTGCAGCTGCTGTCCTTAAGGTGTTTGATGCTGTTCATGGACTTGAGAAATCTTTGTTATCAGATCCCAGGAACGATCTTTCGGGTTATTTAGCGGTATTGAAGCGGTTAGAGGAAGCGTTGAAGTTTTTAGGGGAGAATTGTGGGTTAGCTATCCAGTGGTTGGAAGATATAGTTGAGTATTTGGAAGATCACAATGTTGCTGATGAGAAGTATCTTTTGAATTTAAAGAAATCTTTAAGAGGGCTTAGGGAATTTCATAATGATGGTGGAGGAGGAGGAAAAGGAGAGAAAGAGAGATCTCAATTGCGTCTTGATGGCGGGCTTAGGGATGCTGCTTTAGATAAGCTGGAAAGCGAGTTCAGAAGGCTCTTGAAGGATAACAGTGTACCACTTCCAATGGCGTCTCCGTCATCGCTCGGCGATCAGGCTTGCATTGCACCGTCTCAGTTGCCTGTAACTGTAATTCATAAACTGCAAGCCATTCTTGGGAGACTCAGAGCTAATAACAGACTCGACAAGTGCATTTCAATATATGTCGAAGTTAGGAGCTCGAATGTTAGAGCTAGTCTTCAAGCACTTGACTTAGATTATCTAGATATCTCGGTTTCTGAGTTCAATGATGTGCAGAGCATAGAAGGGTATATAGCTCAGTGGGGGAATCATTTAGAGTTTGCGGTTAAGCATCTGTTTGAAGCAGAGTTCAAGCTTTGCAACGATGTCTTTGAAAGACTCGGTCTGAATGTATGGATGGATTGCTTTTCCAAGATTGCTGCTCAGGCCGGTATGCTCGCGTTCCTTCAGTTTGGGAAAACGGTGACTGATAGCAAGAAAGATCCAATCAAGCTTTTGAAGCTGTTAGATATTTTTACTTCGTTGAACAAACTGAGAGCAGATTTCAACCGTCTCTTTGGTGGAGCAGCTTGTATTGAGATCCAAAACTTCACAAGGGATCTCATCAAAAGGATAATCGATGGTGCGGCGGAAATCTTCTGGGAGCTTCTGGTTCAGGTAGAGATTCAGAAACAGACCCCGCCTCCTAGCGACGGTGGTGTGCCTAGATTAGTCAGTTTTGTAACTGATTATTGCAATAAACTTATCGGAGATAAGTACAAGTCAACACTAACTCAGGTTCTGCTCATACATAAGAGCTGGAGATCCGAAAGGTTCCAAGATAATCAGCTTATGGTTGAGGTTCTAAGAATAATCAAAGCCATTGAGCAGAATCTGGATGTATGGATGAAAGCGTATCCAGATCAAACGCTTGCTCATTTCTTCGGTATGAATAATCACTGGCATTTATACAAGAACTTAAAGGGTACAAAAATTGGGGATCATTTAGGAGATTCATGGCTTAAAGAACATGAACAATACAAAGAGTATTACGCCACTGTCTTCCTTAGAGACAGTTGGGGTAAGCTTCCAAGCCACTTGAGCAGAGAAGGACTTATACTTTTCTCGGGTGGACATGCCACGGCTCGTGATCTTGTCAAGAAGAGACTGAAAGCATTCAATGATGCGTTTGATGAGATGTATAAGAAGCAAGTCACATGGGTCTTACCGGAAAAAGATTTGAGGGATAGAGTTTGCCAGCGGATAGTTCAGGCTATTGTGCCGGTTTACAGAAGCTATATGCAAAACTATGGGCCACTGGTTGAGAAAGACGCGAGTTCAAGCAAGTATGTGAGATACACAGTGGTAGCTTTGGAGAAGTTACTCAGTTCTCTTTACATGCCTAAGCCGATGAGATACGGAAGCTTCAAAGGAACACCGCCAAGTGAGAAACACAGGAACGATGTTGACCTTAGGCGTACTACTTCCGCGGTTGTCTGATTGTAGCCATGTTCTGGTCACACCTCGAATGTTGTATTATTGGTCTTATCTTCATCTCCTGGAAGCAGAGGTATTGTTATACGTATATAAATACTGTCAATCAGGTATAGCTTTTAGTCATTTGTCAAGTCCCTTTAGTTCATTTATCTCATAAGACTTCATGTTAGGGACCAAGCGGGTTAGATTATTCTATTTAATGTGTTAACCAGAAGAACAGGGTCATAATATGTGGAAAACCTATAACTCGAAAGAAGAATTGTCCCTTTGAATCTTCTTGTTCTCAGTGTTGTGTTACATTTGTGACTTTTATTATTTTTAAGACAATAAAGGAAAATGCAGGAAAACCAGTTTCTCTATTCTTTCTTTAATCTCTATATTAATAGGTTTATTACTTGATTCTCGATTTGGTTTACGATTAATAGGAGAAGTACCAAACCCCAAATCTGATTTTCTGAACTAAAATGGCTAGGAAGGATCCAATCTGCAACCTATTCTTTGGGTTGGACTTCTTGCTTTTGCTTTGAAGTACATTTGTTCGTCAACTGTCAGAAAACTCGCTATTTATTGATAAACTTATTACAGTAACAATGAAAGTTAAAGACCAAAAGGAAAGTATATGTATACACAATTTGACCATATATGTATTGTCTCGCTATTAACTCTGTACGCATTTCTCAATGTCCTTTTTTATCATTTGGATTCTGCAGCTTTAAACAACTCTCGCCACTGCTGCGGATCACTTCCTGGACCATCCCCCTGAGACAACATTCCTTAAACATATCAAAACAACCAATCTTTGAAACATATTCAACGATCAACTAAAGCTTTCATTCTCCAGGACACCTTCCTTAAGACATTTTTCTTGATAAGACTACATTACATCCATTTCAGTTTATTCGATTATTCACAACTCTCATACGAGCTACTGGCGGTTCATTCACCTGACCATAGACTAGGGCCACTTTGGATTCCGGACCAGACTTTCAAGGAAACTGTATACGATACCTTAACTGAATTGATCTCATAAGCTTTGCCTTGCGTGAATTCAATATCAAGTGCCTGTATGCAAGCTTCAGCCACCACAAGTCTGCTTACCTCTCCAACAAGTTTGTCTCCTGTTATAAACCACCCTCAGATTTCTTCTTTTTTTGTTTGTTTGTTTGTCTTAAGCATTTAAAGCAGGCAATCTCAAATTCTGAGCAACAGTATTTCGTAAAGAGCGTATGTACCTTGACCAATAACAACTGCACGACGTTCACCGGCTGTAGCTTTGAGCAAAGTATTCAGATCATAAGATGTGTATGGTCCATCGGTCAATCTACCGGGTCTGGTAGAAGGACATCATAATACAGTAATTCAGTTAACCATATGTTGCCTGCACTTTGGAGTATTATCTGATAATTGAGCAGACTCTTTTGTTCCAAACCTGATAATGGTGAATGGAAGACCAGAGTCACGAAGAAAATCTTCCCCCATCTTCTTGTACTTAAGAACCCCAAAAAGGTTCATGATGCTGTCAAACAAAACATACATTCGAAATATAATCACACATAAAGACAATCAGATTAAGAAAATTCACAAGAATTTTGTAAATCATACTCAGTATCACATGCTTATTCAAAATTACAATTTGCCATGGCGTAATGAAAGCAATTAGAAGAGATCCTGTAGTCTCACCTCCAGGGAAGCTCATTACACTTGGTCACACCTACGGATGAAACCAAAACAACTCTCTTCACTGATGAGGGCAATGCTGAAATGAGATTCTTCACACCTTCCCAGTCTTTTTGAACACAAAAGAACCACATAGTCCCCAAAGGGATAAGTAATCATGTCATATAAGAGACCCTTTGTTTCATTTCATTGATTACAAAACAAGACATCATAAAGACTATTGGAAATGATCTTTCGTTCTTACTTGGAAAGAAATGTTCTCACCTACTTTCTCAGGTGTGTTTTCTTCACTCCACCTCTTAGAAGGAAAAGCTGTAGTTCCAGTGCAACAAATCACATGTGTCACACCCTACACAAATCAGTTCAAATCAAATGAAGAACAAGTGAAACTCCTCCCAAACATAACAGGAGCAAGAAGACGAACCTCAAACATAGATGGATCAAGATTCTCTGCATTCCTAGTATCCCCTTTAACTACCTAACACATGGTTTTAACTTGTGATGAGGTTGAAAAAAAGAAGAAGTAGTGAATCCTAACTGTTGATAAAGTCCGAACCTGCAAGGAATTTTCATCTTGTTTACCGAATAACTTGGTTGCTTTCTCAAGATCACGCAGTAATAACCTTGATCTAATATTCCTCTTGAGCAATGAAGCTACCACAAGTTGCCCTGATACCAAAAAGGAGAAAACTTTACTAGACCCAATCGTGAGAAACTCATAATCCCAATTCCAAAATTGAAAACAGAAGCAGATGAAATGGATGGTTCGTACCTACACCACCAGTGCCGCCGACGACAAGCACAAGCTTTGAAGAGGAAGAAGTTAAATCCGAAGTATCGACGGCTTCTTCTGTAAGAGCTTGGATTGACGTAGACGACGAAGAGAAAGATGCTTCATTTCTAACCAGGAAGAAAGAAGAAAAGGCAGAAGATGTGAGTGGCAGTGGCAGGGATGTAAAAAGAGGGATTCTGGTAGGGGTTTTTGGGTATTTTGTAGTGGGAAGAGGGGAGTAAGAGAGAGGAGCGAAGCTGAGAGTGGTGGTAGCCATGAATGGTCGACGGTCACCGTAAGCGAGCGAGAGAGATAATTTTAAAGAGCAATAATTTAATTTATTCATTAAAAACAAAAATAAAAATAATAAAACGTGAAAAGTGAAGACAATTCAATTATTGTGACTTGTGAGTGTATTAATTGATAAACAATTATTACGACAAAAAACTGATATATTTTAGTTTAGTAATATCAAAAAAAAAAAAAAAAATTGGTTCAGTCGTTTTCAATAAACTCTTTTTTTATTAATATACTGGAAAATAAACTCATCACAATCCTTCCATACATCTCATATTGGACTTGATGATGCTGTTTGTTTAACTACTTCTCATACTCTTTCGTCCATTTTATATATTATCACCGAAACATTTTAGAGCCAATAACAAATTATATTATTTCTCGATACTTGTTGCATTGTTCATTAATCATACATTATTTCTTGATACATATGGATTTGGGATTTCTTATATGACACAAGAATATATAGGAAGTCTTAGCTTTTAGAATCGAGAATAATTCTACTTATTTCTACCATATTTCTTATATGACGTTGATGCTTGTTCATATCAGCCCTAAAGAAGATGATCTGTGTGAAACAATCAAAGAAGTAAAGCAAATTTAAATGTCCTAGTTCCACAGTAGCAATCTCCATTGACATCGAGGGACAAATCCTCCTTCCAGAACCAAACGGTAAGAGCTTAAAGTTTTGTCCCCTGAAATCTACGGAAGTTTTAGTAAACCTCTCAGGAACAAAATCTTCAGGATCGGTCCAGCGCTTGGGGTCACGTCCGATCGTCCATACGTTAAGTTGGATTAGCGTTTTTGGATGAATATCGTAGCCTTGGTTCTTGACGTGAAACATTAATTGTTTCTCTTGGGAGCAAAAAAGGAAGTGCTGGGTGTAATCTAGATGTTTCCTTGATTATGAGCTTCAAGTAATCAACTTTGTCAGTGTCTTCTTCAGTGATTCTATCTCTTTTGGGCCCGAGGGTGGTTCGGATCTCTTCTTGTGTTTTTCTCACCACTCTAGGGTTTCATAGCAAGCGTTGTCATCGGCCAAAACATGGTTATTGCGCCTATATCTATCCCCGCAAGAAATATATCCTGATCAAGACAGAAGTACTCAAACAAATATACATACGCATAGATTTGAAACAAAAAAAAAGGGTCTTCGTTGTTTAAACACCAACTTTTGTGTTTGCATGAAAAAATCCACGTTTTTGAAAACGAAATATCTTACAAAATGTATACGCCAACGACAAATGCAAACATGATTTTCCAACCGTTTTCGTTTGCCATATGCGTTTACGGTTAGCAAAATTTTAAAATATGTTATGGACCTTAAGGTTTTATTTGGGAAACTATACCTACTATAACACAAGAAGCAAATTCAAACGCAAACTAACAATCGGGAACCAAGTGGTTTTGCCCAACTAGTTGACGTAAAAAAAATCCACTTTACTACGCAAAATTCACATATACTGACTATAAATTCCGAGAGTTTTTTCCTTTTTTTTAGAAAAAGAGAATAGAAATATGAAGCAAGATTTGAGCTCTTACCATGAGGACTCCCTTGATATTTAGCAATGTTGAGCTTGAAATAATCATTATTTCCTTGTTTATCCATCATATCCAACAAGAGTGCAACAATATCCGCCGTCAAATCCACAGTTTTCCTTCCTGCTAAGTGATCATCAATCACATGTTGGTAAAAAAGCATCAAGCACTTCAAACACTTTCTTTATCTTCTTGTGTCCTCCAAAAAACCAATCTAGGAATCTCCCAAGTCCACCGGGGAACAAATCAGAGCAAGTGAAACTACCTAGAGCTACCAAGGCCGCACTCACAAGTTCTTCTATTCTCTCTTGTTCGATTACGAAATCACTCTCGTTGAAGTTCTGTCCTAAGGCTACTCTACAAATGATGCTTGTGGTTAGGGAGAGAAAAGGTCTTGCTTAGATCCACAGGAGATTGCTTCAAAGCTGATTGCGAAACTTTCTTCACCACGAACTCCACTTCTTCCTCTCTGATATTCCTAAAAGTTTGAACCTTTTAAAGCCTGAGAAGCTCAATAACAGCGAGCTTACGCATTTCTCGCCAATACTCGCCGTACTGCGCGAAGCTGATGTCTTTAAAACCGTAGGAGAGTCTACCCATGGCGACCGTTCTTGGTCGGCCGCAACATCCAAGGTCATGGGTTTTGAGAACTTCCTCAGCTGCTTCACTCGAGGAGATCCCAACCATTGGAACAAACCCGAGGTGAAAAAGTACCACGGGTCCGTATTTGATGGAGAGATGATGAAAGCATCGGTGAGGCAATCCTGCAAATCGGTGTAAGTTTCCTATGATCGGAAGACTTGGAGGACTCGGAGGAAGATTCCATTTTGGGTTTTCTCTAATCTTTCTCATGAAAAAGATTAATGACACAGAAGTAAGAAGCAATAAACCCCATAAAACACAGAGAAAGATGGCCATTTTCCTCTGTTTTTTTTGAGAGATGAGCTTAGTTTAGTTTTGTATATAAGATAAGTGAAAGCAGTTTGATGAGGTTAACTTCCTAAATTAAGTGGTTGAGTCATAAGTCACTATTTTTGTCGGGTTTAATACTAGCACATGCAATAAGAATGTGTCCAATCGAAATAAAGATTCTTCCATCTTCAAGTTTTCGCCGACTTTGTTTGTGTGGTGGCAGCACGAAACAGAGAGATAAATAGCACGAGGAAGAGAATTCCGGAGTATAATGCCATCAAAAACTAGTTTGATTATTATTTATTTATTTTCTATATTAAGAAAAAAGTTCTATTGTAATCATAATTTAATTTAATTTTACATAACATGTGATGTAATAGTGAAACGATTCATATTTTTTTGTTTGGCAAATATAATAATTTTATTTATGGTTGAACAGTATAGATGATGATGATTCATACGATCGATCCATATCTTCTAAGTTCTAATATCAAATCACTTGAACAAACAAAAAAAAAATTGCATTTTAAATCTTTGACAGACAAGTGAAATCAGTTGTAAGAGAAGAAACTAAATAATGTTAAATCCGCGTAGATTATCAGTAATTGTAGATTGTCAAATTTAGTTAATCTTATCTGGTTTCAGTGATAGAAATTGATAAAATTAAAAACTAAAAAGAGAATTGGATAAGGTTGAAGTTTTCTGGTGTTATGACTTCCACCTAACTTTGGGTACATCAACAGCATCGGATCTAACGGAGACAGTAACCCCGAAACGTCCGGCATTAGGTCATCAATAACGTGTCAAACCGTCAAAAGTCGCCGTTACCGTCCTTCCCTCGGATACTATATTTAGTACACTCAAAATACTATCAGTCATACGTATATATATACGTATTCGTATATTACGAATTTTTTTATTCCCCTTATTCATATATCGGTGGAGTCTTGTCTCTCTATCTTCAATATTACTTGTTAACCTGCGCTTATTGGAGCTCTTAACCTACGCGGATTCTCCGATTGATGATAGCTGAGCTCGATTGGTGGATTAACAAGAGGAAATCGAGGTGGAAGAGGCCAAGGTTTGAAGAATTGAGAAATTTTTTACCGTAAAAAATGGAGGTTCTGGTTGGCTCGACGTTTAGGGATCGGAGCAACGTTACGGCGCAGGATCAGGGTGTACCGGCAGCTCTGTCTAGCCGGATCTGGTTAAGGAGATGTGATAGAACTCCGGTTGGAGAAAGCAGCGAAAACGAGGAAGAAGAAGAAGAAGAAGAAGACGACGCCGTTTCGTCATCACAAGGATGGTTTGATTCGTTTAGTTCATCTCTGGAAGATTCTCTTCCGATTAAGTAGGTTTCTTTAATCATCCTTTTAAACTCCAATTAAAGAATATATTATCAAATTATTCGTTATTTACGCCTGAATATATTCGATTTGATTACCCCAAAAAAAAAAAAAAGATAAAAGAACACATTTATACCTTTATCTACCTAAAAAAAAAAACAAAAAAAAAAGTAAATTAGTAGTACAGCTTAGTCATACAGCTTCCTTGTGATCAATTTGAATGTTACAAAATGTTGAGAGTTGGTTTAGTGTGGTTTGATTCTGATGGTTAAAAAGTTTGGTTTTTTTGTACAGGAGAGGATTGTCAAACCATTACATAGGGAAATCGAAATCGTTTGGGAATTTAATGGAAGTGAGCAATGCGAAAGATTTAGAGAAAGTGGAGAGTCCATTGAACAAGAGAAGGAGATTGCTTATTGCTAATAAGCTAAGGAGAAGATCATCCTTGTCTTCTTTCAGCATCTACTCCAGGATTAACCCTAATTCCATGCCTTTACTTGCATTGCAAGAATCTTACCAAGAAGAGGATCACAAATACAATGATAATGATGATGATGACGACGACACTAGTGATGATGAAACTAGTAAGATGAAAGAGAAGAGGATGAAGACGACGACGAATAATACTAGAGATTTTATGGTTCATCAGACTAATACCTGTTTTAGCTTTACTAGTTTTCAAGATGATGATCCATGATCATTTTTGTTTCTGTGTTTCTTTTGTCAAAGAGTAGAACAAGTTTCGGTGACAATAATAAGTTGGTGGAAGATCTGTAGAAACCAAATTACGTTTAATTGTAATAAATAAATTTCACTATTTGTATATTTTGATAATTCTCAACGAAGTAAACATTTGGATCACACTTCTTGGTCGACATTTGTAAGCCCATGAGATTGGTTTTGTAAGATTGAAAGTCCATATGAACAAAGGAGGTGTGCTGTGACGGCCTAGTACTTTCAATATTGGCTGGCTGGCTGCCTGACATGCGTAGCAACTAGGGATATGTTTAGTGTCGTTTTCCAAAATACTCTTTTTTTTTTTCTGTATCATGTTGAATACATGTAAATTCAACTAAGGTCGCTTGAATCAATATGCAAAAGTATGTTGTAAATGGACTTTGTAATGTTCTATTATAAATGAAATTTTGACGACAGAAAAAAACAAAAAACGACGTAGGTCGAGATATAAGAAGTTGAATAATTGTATAATTTTTTATTATTATTTTGTTTTAATCGAGAAAAAAGGTTTTTAAAATTAAGAAATTCTATCCAAGAAACTCTTAAATAAGAAACCAGTTTTTAAACATAATTTCTTAAGGTACGGTTACCGATGCAATTTATAATATTTTAATATTAATAACTTTTCTTAAAAACCCTATTTTTCTACCGTTGAAGATGATCCAACAATTATTGTCACCGAAACTTTTTCTACTCTTTCACCACTGTTTTCTTTTTTTTTTCTTTTCTGTTTACGTTATAGCATAAGGAGAAATTATATTTTAAACTTTCGAAGTTACTTTACAAATGTTTCTAAAGTACCATTTTTTTATGTTTTGTTTTTAAATGGATCATAGCAATTTTAAAATTTCAAAAATTCTAAAATTTTGTTACTTAGTAAAGAGTTCCTAAAATTAAAGAATGGTTTCTAAATGAAGATAAGTCTTGTGAGATTTTTATTGATGATATTTTAATACTTTATACCAAATTATATAAAACAAAATTAAATTAAGAGTTTATCCAGTGACGGTGTTCATATTTTCAAAACTTCAACGACCTCGCTCTCGGTATGATTGTGTCAACTTAATCAGTCATTACATTATTTTATTCGAAAGCCAGTACAGCAGTACTTCACCTACTAACATCACGTTTTAAAAACAAGTCAAATTTCTGCACCTGCCAAAAAAACAAAACAAGCCAGCCAACAAAATTTGTAGCCATTTTTTTTTGGGTCAACGAACTGTAGCCTTGCTATATATATGACAGCATCACTTGCACAAAGTCCTCGTCAACAAGACTTTTAAGTAACACTAAAAAAAAATGGATCTCTTCTTGATTATAGCCGGTTTGTTGGCGGCTGCAGCCTACTTTTTCCTCCGGAGCACCACCAAGAAATCCCTCCGGCTACCTCCGGGCCCAAAAGGTTTTCCTATAATAGGAAACCTTCACCAGATGGAGAAATTCAACCCACAACATTTCCTCTTCCGTCTCTCCAAGCTATACGGCCCCATTTTCACAATGAAAATCGGATGCCGTCGCCTCGCGGTCATCTCCTCGGCCGAGCTAGCCAAGGAGCTACTCAAGACTCAAGACCTCAACTTCACCGCTCGTCCTCTCCTTAAAGGGCAACAAACGATGTCGTATCAAGGCCGTGAGCTCGGTTTCGGACAGTACACCGGGTACTACCGTGAGATGAGGAAGATGTGTATGGTGAACCTCTTCAGCCCAAACCGTGTCGCAAGTTTCAGACCCGTTAGAGAAGAAGAGTGCCAACGGATGATGGACAAGATCTACAAAGTCGCCGACGATTCAGGAACCGTTGATCTAAGTGAGCTTCTCTTGTCTTTCACCAACTGTGTCGTATGCAGACAAGCTTTTGGGAAGCGTTACAATGAGTACGGCACCGAGATGAAGAGATTCATTAACATCTTGTACGAGACGCAAGCACTTTTGGGCACTCATTTTTTCTCTGACCTTTTCCCTTATTTTGGATTTCTTGACAACCTCACTGGTCTCAGTGCTCGTCTCAAGATAGCTTTCAAGGAGCTTGACACTTACCTTCAAGAACTCCTCGACGAGACTCTTGACCCTAACCGCCCTAAACCCGAGACAGAGAGTTTCATTGATCTTCTGATGCAGATCTACAAAGACCAACCTTTCTCCATCAAATTCACTCACGAAAATGTCAAGGCCATGATATTGGTTCGTTAACTCTTTAAGTCACTTTTACTGCAATTCTCTAAGTTATAGTTAAATATCAGTACTATTATATATTAACCGGTTTGTTTGTAACTTCATCAGGATATTGTAGTGCCGGGAACTGACACGGCGGCTGCAGTGGTGGTATGGGCCATGACTTACCTTATAAAGTACCCTGAAGCGATGAAGAAAGCTCAAGAGGAAGTGAGGAATGTGATAGGAGACAAAGGATATGTCTCGGAAGAAGACATACCTAATCTCCCTTACCTCAAAGCAGTCATCAAGGAGTCTCTTCGGCTCGAACCAGTCATCCCCATTCTTCTACCCAGAGAAACTATCGCAGACGCAAAGATAGGTGGTTATGATATTCCGGCCAAGACAATCATTCAGGTGAACGCGTGGGCAGTTTCTCGTGACACAGCTGCCTGGGGAGACAACCCTAATGAGTTCATTCCAGAGAGGTTCATGAACGAGCACAAAGGAGTGGACTTTAAGGGCCAAGATTTTGAGCTCCTACCTTTCGGTTCGGGCCGGAGAATGTGCCCAGCCATGCATCTTGGGGTCGCAATGGTAGAGATACCTTTCGCTAATCTTCTTTACAAATTCGACTGGGGTCTACCTCAAGGGGTTAAACCAGAGGATATAAAGATGGACGTCATGACCGGACTCGCTATGCACAAGAAAGAACACCTCGTTCTTGCACCAACGAAACACATCTGATCCTATATATATATATATATATCTTTAGGACAGTTCTGCTAGTAGATATGTCGTGATCAATGTTTGTTTTCCACTGCAGCGTTTTTCGTTTTAATGAGTCATGACTTTGTTTTTATTTTGGCTCTGTTCTCATTTTTAGACAATAATGTATTGTATGTTCAAAAAAAAAAAAAAAATCAAATAATGTATTATATTCCGTCTGTTATAATTTTTCTTGCTATCTTATTTAAAATCTACGATAATATGAACTAGAAAACATGTTGCCAAAAGACAATAAGTTGACCATCTGACTATCGAGAGGTAGTTTCGTTGATAATAATAATAATAATTAGCGGACGACTTGACTCTGGATAATATAAATGATTAGTACTTTCTGTAGAATACTAAAGTTTATCATTCTCTCACAATAAAAGAATTCAAGCTGTACATGTTCTTCTACTTTATTCCTAGTTTTATCATTTTTCCAGACGATCAAAAACTCAAAAAGCATATGAAAGAAAAGGAAAAAACAGAACGAACAGAAAGAGAGAACAACATGAAATAACGAGATTCTAAAGTGGAGCAAACCCAGGTAACTTTGAAATCTACTATCGATAAGACATTTCTAGCAAGTCTCGGTTTAATCTCCTCAACAAAAGACATTACAGAAGAAAGAGCAAAGAAAACAAAATCGTCAAGTACTGTAAAAAAAACACACAGCCGTATGAGGAAGAATCCATCGGTACCATACCGGCTACGGAAGAATGATAACAAATTACTCTTTACATATCCTTAAACGCCTCTCCCTCCATATAGTAAACAGATTCAACCAACAAAAATTTGCTCAAGGGAGAAACGTACGTAGTCTAAATCTGTAACTTTGCGCGCCACCATTCCAAGTCTGTGAGAATACATTGGTCTGGTACCGGAAATTATACCGAATTAAGATGTAAGGATTCAACATTTATGGTTTGAATTGGAAAAAAAGAAGATATAATATTACTAACTAACCTCAGCTACTACCCTTTTGTTTGAGGGTGATTTTGTCGCCAAGACTTAGGGCAATTCCTTGCGTCTTGCTCCTTATCCTTATGTAGCCACTCAGTGCTCCATCGGTTTGCTTCTCGATACTCACATTCACTAGAGCATCCTCACCAAACACACTTTTTGCATATAAGTTTGCTGCAAGGAATCCACATTCTCCTTCTATTGCGGATCTGCAAATAGAGAAGCATTAAATTAGTGAGAAGAGTTTTCAGTTTCTAAGGGAAGAAAGACGAATCTGAACTTACGGGGCTGTGAGACACTTCATGTTTGTGGATTTGATAATGTGGTCGAGGAATTCTCTTTCATTTTGAATTGTGGTGTTCACAGCAACCTGACATGGAGAACACACAGGAAATGGTTATACCAAGAACAAACAGAACAAAGGTAAAACTGTTCAAGGTTTCGGTGAATTACCTTGTTTTCCCATTCAAACTCTGCCCACATGGTTCTGAAAGCAACCTCTGAACAAACAGCAGGGGAGATATAGTCCATGATATCAATGTGTATATCGTTAAGAACCACGACGTTTCGCTCCATTACATTTGATGTCTCATAGACGATGTTCCCGAATATGACTCCAGTCTCTGTGGACGAGACCTTGATGTTTGCTTTTATCTGCATGCTTGTTTCAGGTGCCAGACTATAGTTCTGAGGACGCTCAACAAGTTTAAGATCACCCATGGTTGCTAACTCCAAGCACAGATTTTGAAGGGTTTCCTTTGTGCGGTTTATAACAGTAACTTCGAGTGCAATGTCATAATGGTGTACTGTCACATATGCTTCAGCATAGACTGGATCACTGAATCCTGTGAGTTGAAGAATGCGGTTGAGTTTGTTAGCATCGTTCTCGTCCTTGGTGAATTCTCCAGTTGCACGCTTTAGGTCATCTTGTACCTGGTCTTCCAACTCAAGCTGACTCATTCCCTGAAAGATACTTATCATCAGTAATTTCATCTACTGACCGAAAGAAATAAATATAACCAGCCACTTTCAACTTCCACTGTCCCTCTTTGAATGTGAGAAATTGAAAAAAATCGGATCTGAACTGTAAGAGAAAGTAGACACCGAGATATAATAACAACTGAACAGATTGCCAAGGAAGATTCATATGGAAAAAAAAAACACACAACAAGGCAAAGGAAAGCTTGGAAAGTAATATTACCTTCCGGCTCTTTAGATGGAAGAAGTCAATTAGATCATCAGGTTGGGCATGAGTTGTTTGGGTCTTTGCCTTAAGTTCCTCCATCTCTCTAAGCTGTTTTTCAGAAATCATCTTGACAAAACTCTGGCGGCAGGATTCCAACCATATCTTTTTCATTTCATCATTCCTATGACAAAGCAATTTTATGCACAATACAATCCTCTCATATGAATCATTATCAATAGGGTGTGGAGAAACAGGAGATTGCCCAAGTTGCAACATAGAAACCATGATCAGCAAAGCCTGTGTGGCTGTCTTGTTCACTTCAGTTTTAGAAGACTGAACCTCTTCCAACCTAAGAACAAGTTTAGTCAATGTGCAAGCAACCACTGCTCCTAGGAAAAAATCACCAGTTAGAAGCAGTGCTCTCAAATTTCCAGAAGTCAGCGATCCTTGAACAACTGTAGGTGAGGAAAATGTGGTTTCAGAGGCTGCGCTTTGGGTAGCATAAGTTCCATCAGCGAGAATCACTGGTTTTCTTGAGGACACCATGGCAGAAGAGGTAGGCTGAATCTTCTTTGATGTCTCAGTTGGTTCAGACTCCTCAGAAACAGAGTAAAATGGTAATTCGCCAAGGCATTGTTTAATGGTTGAAATGCCACTCTCAACTTCCGAAAGTGATAGGCAATACTCTCCAATGATCCAAAGAGCACAAGGGCAGACCTTTCCTGCACGGATCTGATAGAACGTGTCCAACAACCTAGTTATGATTGAAACTCTTAACTTGGGATTTGTTTCTATTATCTCTCTAACAAAAACAACCACGTCAAGAGCAGAAGCCACATTGCTATCTCCCAAGAAATCCATTAGAAGATGGACCACTGTGCTTGCAACTTCCGGGAACTTAACTGCACAAGCATGTATTGCTTGAATAAGCATTTGTCTGTACTCTCCATTCTTCTCAAGCTCTCCACTCTGTGTCTTCACAACTTCTTTCTTCAACATTTGCACGACCTCATTAATATTATGATGAGTAATCAAGTCAAGGGCAATGTCAAGTGTCTTCCTGCGGATATCAAGGTTTGGGCTTGAGAGTGCTCTGAGAACATCTATTATCAACTCAACCATGATATCTCTGTGCAATGTCTTAAGCTCATTCAACCGATCGAGCAAAATAAGCTTCACATTGTTGTCACTCTGAGAAGAAAGAAGTTGGCAGTAGGTGTTGGCAGCAGCCCTAATAGCAGTAGGGGCAGATGAGAGAGAAACAAGTGTCCCAGCACATTCGTAGATAACTGCAGAAGAAGTGGCACTTAACAGAGAAATAATAATCTTAATATATTTCCCCTTCTCTGTTGGTTTAGTCTTACATACACTTCGAATCAACTCCAGAACCACCATCTGAAGTGACTCATTCCAGTCTGAAACCTTGTCAACATTGCTCAGAAGATAATTCACTGCTCGCTCTTCAGCACAGGTAAAGAGCATTAAAAATGCATTTCTCTTGGCAGACGGATCTTGTTCTGTTGATAGAACTTTCTCGATCATTTCGGGCGCATCCACGAAGAGTTGCTCGCCTTGTGGAAGCTTATATATCGACATGATGGCCAGAATTGCATTCCTGCGAACAAATGGATGGCGATGCTCCAGATTTTGTAACACTGATGGAGTCAAAGGCTCCACTATTTCAGTCTCCTTCAACCGGCAGAGAAACCTCAGTGTCACTCCACGGATGTACTCATTCGGATGCTGAAGGTTATTCCGAAGATTCTGGCATATCAAAATCATTTCAGGCAACACCTTCCCCTTAGAATCCGTTTTTTCAATCAGCTCCAGGTACAGCAACAGAAGCTTTTGGATTGTGTGGTCCTCAGAAGGCAGCACATATCTTATAATGGTTATGAAAAGCTGAGGAATGGTTTCACCATTTAGCAAAAGCATAACCGCCTTCTTCATGGCATCAACTTTTGCTTCAACATCATTTCCTTCAAGAGCTTCTTTAATCTCATTTGCAACTGCTGGAGTCCCTTTGTCATAGTGCACAAGCAAAGTACTAGATTTGTCCATCTTTTCCGGTGCTGCACAAAAAAGAAAAAAAAAATAACCGAAGGGAAGAAAACTTGTGAGCTCAAATGAAAAGGAAAATCATGCAAGAACAAGTTGACCCATACCCATGTAACATAAGAAAGATTGAAAGTGAATAGAGAGAAAAGGAACCCAAAATCATCAGAAATTAAATACATAACGAGGTGTAGATCACAAGTAACAAACAAGATATCCAAAATGTGAATATTTTTTTGTGGTTTCAAGTTTGAATTACTGAATATAAGAACCTTATCAGTGTCCTCATCACTGCTTGAGTAAGTTCTATACCAGATGTTTAACAGAATCCTCATAACTACTCAGCAATAATATATACCACTCTACTTAAATTTCTATACAATGAATGAAGTATCTCTGTTCTCGGATCCGTGGATTATGAGTAAACATCATAATCGCAGACAAAAATTTGGTAATGTATAATCAGGGCCTGAAAGATGCAAAACATTGACAAATCTAAATCCTCAGATCCAGCGATACACATCACTTTACTGCAACTACGACCAAAACATCAACACAAATCATTTACGAACAATAATATAGCTTCCGGATCAACTGAAATTCAAAACACAAATGCCATCTCAATGCTTTCACTCCCCAGATTTGATGAACAAACAATCGAATCTACATAGTTCGCAGTCTCAATCAGCTGCACAAACATGAAAATCGATTTCCTAACGAAATCGGTCAATCTTCAACGAGATCAAACAAAGAACGCCAGAGAATATCGAACATTGTAGATTTCACAAAGGAAAAGGCAAAAGAGAGATCGATCTCTATGAAATCTGAGTCATTAGTCGCAAGTTTAACAGAGAGACGAACCTCAAGGTACGAGATCCAGCGAGAGAGGAGGAGATCCACGGAGTTACAAAGGGTTGGATCCAAGAGAAGATTTGGATCTCGGAGGAATACAAACACTCGCACGCACAAAGTGAGAGATAAAACGTACTTATTATGGTGGATTCGTCTTGTGTTTACTCCTCCAAATCCGATTCTTTTTTTTTTTTTTTTTTCCATTTGCTGATTTGGAAACTATGAACGGAGAGAGCGAGTCAACCTCAAAGGCCCAAAAAGATTGATTGATAAAAAGCCCAGTCAAGTAGAAATTGAGATGTAGTAAACTAGTGCCCCTATGTTTTTAATTGTTTCCAAAAAATCCCCCAAACTTTATTAAGTGAGCTTAATTAGATGGATTTAGGAGCCAACTCCCATTTTACAACAAAAGATAAGTCAACTAAATTAGTATTTTTGGTGATAGTCAACTAAATTGGTATTTTTCGTGTATTTCATGTTTTATATATAGCCTAATAATTACAAGCTTCACAATGTAAATTGATCATTAAGGAATGAATAAGATTTCTTATAAACCAGGCATCCTAAAATTTGCATCACGTTCTCTAGCGGCTTCTGATCCGCCTTATAAATCTGCATAGTAAACATGTTGTACTTAAGCACCTAATTTATAGTGGTCAAAGTATCTAACTTATGTTTTAAATTAAATCTAATGTTTTTTTGTTTTTTTAATTTATTTATAACTTTTTAAAACTTTTTCGGGACAGCGATCTCCTCCCATTGAGAACAGTTGGCTTTTTTGATGTGGATTTTCATTAGATTCCTAAATCCCCTGCAAATTCAGATAAATATAGTACAAATAAGGCGTCAACAACACAACAAAGAGGTTAAGAATAGACTTTATACACAAGTTCAACTACACAATCAGAGCCGGAAATGACAAACCTTAAACCTGGATCGTTGACACAAGGCGTGCAAAACCAACCCTGAGTGCAACCAAAACCTAGATAAATAATCTGCAAAAGCAAACACTGCGTGGTTGATAATCTCCTTTCTCAAACCGACATAACTACTTTAGCTTTGAACAAAGACAAAGAATGAGATGAAAGTTTGGGTGATGATATAAACAAACCTTATTTGAAAATGAGGCCTTGAGCAAGATATGGTTTAGTGTTGCGAAGATGATGGAAGCCATATGCAATTTGAGCATCCATATTAAAAACAAACCCGACAAACAGTAGAATCTGGTCAAGAAATATAATCGTGAAAATTTATTAAGATATTAAAAAGAGAAATTCATCAAACCAATGCTTAGATAATTGTAGAAAACACCTTCATAAGACTTCGCTATTCTATTCCAGCGTCCAAACCCTGAAATCACAAGAAAGCCTGGTTAATTGCTAGATCATGGCAATTTACAAAAGCACATGCTGATGATTCAATGAGAAGAAGCAAACCTAAGGAAATAGAGCCAAACCTGATAAGTTCATTTTGGACATCTTCTTCGTCGCTCACATCTACCAAATGAGGTGATACCAATTATGATATTTTCATTCTAGTTTTGTCCTTATATATATATATATATTTTTTTTGGTCAACAGCTTAGTGGTTTTTAATAGTCTTTAAACACGATGAGTTTTTAGAAGTGGCCACCATTGTGCCACTTGACTCCCACTTCCTTAAATCTTTTTTTTTTAAAACAAACAGAACCAATGACTAAACCATAAATACTGAAATATGGTTATAAATGGCTTCTTAGAAAACTTGCCATCGATGTTCAATTAATAGTATTAATGCTTTGTTTGAAGAGTATCATTCCCTGCAAATAATCAATGTTCCACCGAAATGATTAGCACTTTGTTATTGCACATTATTAACATAGCATGTGTTTAGATTCTTTTGATGATATATACGTACAAATATGAAAGTATAAACAATGGTGTGTTTATAAATAAATATGGAGTACTAGATCTAGAGGGTCACAAACAAATCTAACTCATCTTCCCAATGGAACCCAAAACTTTGATATTCCTTATCATCATCATAGTTATCACCACTCCACTTCCCTCTCTCTCATTTCAAATCCCATCCAACAAAACATCAATAACATCAACAATAACTTCTTCTCAATACAAAACTCTAACCCGCAACACCATTCAGCAGCAGTTTCTCCAACCACACAACATCTTACGAGCCAAGCTTCGACTCCCTCCTCTAAAATGGAGCAATAGTCTCGCCCGTTACGCGAGCCGGTGGGCCCGGAACCGCCGTGGAGATTGCAACCTTATCCACTCCGGGGGACCTTACGGGGAGAATCTCTTCTGGGGAAGCGGAAAAGGATGGAGACCACAGGAAGCGGTGGTTGCGTGGGCCTCGGAGAAGAAATACTATGACCGGAGGACTTACCGGTGCAAGGCGAATGGGGATTGTTTGCATTACACGCAACTTGTGTGGAAGAAGAGTTCGAGGATTGGGTGTGCAATCAGTTATTGCAAGAGTGGTGACACATTTATCATTTGTAATTATGATCCTCCGGGTAATATTGTTGGACAACCACCCTTTTGAATATCGTCGACACTTTATATCTTATTTTCCTCAACTACGTACACATCTATCTTTATTTATGTAAAATAATGTTTTGATTTCTTGAGTATTTTCGCACATTGTATGTAAGATAACGAAAATGACACTATATGTTTTCCACTTGGATCGGTATCATATGCTAATTTTTACAGAAAAAGGAGACAACATGGTTTCATTCATTCTGTTAACTAACCCACCGATAGAAGAAGAAACACAAAAATATTTTTGGAGTTGCAATTTTTGTTTTGGTATATAGTTTTTTGGCCGGTTTAATTTGTGATTCGGTTGAGGATGTTAAATTCACCCAAGTCAACTCAATTTTTCACGTTTGATTCGGTTCGGTCAATGTTAATTGTTGATATTGAGTTTTATCTGGATTGAGAAATTAGAACAGATTTTAACCGAACCGTAATTTAAAGGGAAAGTTAATTTGGGCCTACGAGTCTACGAAACAAAGAAAAAGCCCAACGCTTGAAAACTCAAAAACTGAACCCTAAGAGGCTAAATTCGCTACAATGACGCCGGTTCTCATCGCCGGCCGAAACATCGACTCGTGCTCATCGTCAACATCTTCTCTCTCGTGGCTGGACCGTTTATGTCGTTTAGTTCACTTCAGGTCAGCTTCTCTTCGATTCTCTCTTCTGTTTGTCTTGATTTGACGATTCATTTGATCTTTTATCCAATTGGAGTCTAATTCGAACGACGAAGCAAGAAAACGAAATAGCATACCGGATTTTATTGGCAATTTTTTGCGGTTTAATTGAAATCGTTAGCTAAACCGATATTTTTTTTGCCATCTCCAGGTCATACCAAGCACAGAGAAACGCATTTGGCGATAGATAGATTTGGGGAAGAACAGGTTTTTTGCGATCTGTGTGTTTTCGGAAGGAGAAACCAAAAATGGCGTTTAGAGGGAAGGAGATGATGAAGAAGCTTGTGAAGAGAGTGGGTGCGGAGAATATCACGCCGGAGCTCAAGGAGAAGCTCAAGGCTTGTGTACCCGATACCAAAGTCGTCATGGGCAGAGCCAAACGCGGTCTCTACGCCGGCCGTCATATCCAGTACGGCAACCGCGTCAGTGAAGACGGTGGAAACAAGTCTGTCTCTTTCTCTCTCTTTCCTTCTCAATCTGTTTATGTCTATGTGTATTCGCTTGAGATTGGTTGTATTATGAGCTTGTGATGGTTTTGCTCTAAAATCAAGCATTTAAGGAGGTAGTGTAGGTTTTCTAGAATGCTTTCTGGATTTTGGTTTGAATTTGGTGAAGTGAAATCTGAAAACTATTCAATAAATCTTAGATGTTAGAGATTGTATAGTGCCGCATTTTGTTTAGCCCTCTCATTTGTTGCCTGAAGATGGCATTGTTGCTTTGTTTCTGTATCATGCTATTCTAAAGATTCTCAATGTTTTGAACAATGGTGTGATGAAATTTATCCCCTTTCTAGAGAAATGTAGGATCCATTTAACCTATGTGTCTTAATCTGATTTCTTCTGTATGGTTTGGTAACTTTTTTGTTAATCTCTAAGTTGTCACTTTGTGGTGTGATTTGAGAACAGGTCAAGAAGATGTTGGAAACCGAATGTCCAGGAGAAGCGATTGTTCAGCTACATATTCGACCGTCACATTAAAGTCAAAGTCACAACACACGCTCTCCGATGCATCGACAAAGCAGGGGGAATAGACGAGTACTTGCTGAAAACACCATACCAAAAGATGGACACAGAGATGGGTCTTTACTGGAAAACCAAAGTGGAGCAAAGATATGCAGAGCTAGGTCAAATGGAAGTAGCCTTCTTCACTCCAGAGGATGAAGCCAAGTTCGAACAAGGATTCAAAGACTTGAATATAGCTAAGAAAGATGCTCGTAGGGAAGCTAGAAGAAAGATGTATGGAAGGAAAGGCGGAGAAGAGAAGGGTGAGGAAGAAGCTTCTATTGAAGGTTTAGGGTCAGAGTCACACCAAGAAGATGATCATGGTTGGTTAGAAGCTAAAGCTTAGTGCTGATCCCTTTTCTTTACATGAGTTTTTTCAACGTTTTGGATTTCAATGATGTGAGAGGTAGGTTATAGGTTCGATTCCTCCCTACGAATCCCATAACTCAGGTTTTGACTTTGATCAATGTCGAAAAAGTCTTGTAATAAACGGTTTACAGTTACACCTCTTTGGAATTGGATCTCCATTTACTCTTTTTTTCATACTTGTCCTTTCTTTCGATTGTTAATCCTGAATGGAAAATCAAATGGTAAATAACATTATTACAAAAGAAAAAAATACATTATTTATTTATCCTTTAATTCTTTTTATACCATTCAACACATGCGTTATATTCTGTTAGCTTCGTAATATAATCTTCCAATGTTTAGGGTTTGTCCCAATGGAATGAATCTTTCGAAGTCCCTGTTTAAGAGGCACAACATGTAAAGATAGCCTTGGGCATAATATCCGGACCCGAATCGGCCTGAAATATCCGAACCGACCCGAAAAATCCCAACCGAATGAGTTTTGAGTATATCAGAATACCGTTCGGTTACTAGAAGAATTTTGTTCGGGTATCGGATCGGTTCGGATAATACCTGATAGGTTACCCGAAGTAGCGAAACTTGAGAGTAGGTGTTCGGGTAATAACGGTATATTCGGGTAGTTTAGGTAAATTTCCGGGTGAAATTTCAAGTAGTTCGAGTAAAATTCCGGGTAGTTCGGATAAAATTTCAGGTAGTTCGGGTAAAATTTTGAGTAGTTCGGGTAATACCCGAACCGAACTATCCGATACCCGATATACCGGGTATATTTCGGTTCTTTTGTTAATTACCCGAGACCCGAATCGATCTGATTACCCGAATGCTCTCAAAAGGGCTCAAGAGATGGAATTGACCCTTGTCCAAGGAGGCCAAGGGAAGATGGGTCGTGGTGGTCGAGAAGGACGTGGAGCAGGCTGATTTCCTCCTCCAATCATTAGGGCATGATCAATCTAATCGCAAAACCTTAGCCTCATTCTCTAAAGCCTTATGGTTTTCTAAATGTAAGTTCTGCTTTCATCTACTTGTAAAATGACTTGCACTATGACTCTTGGGTCATAGTTGTCACACTTTCTATTTAAATTGCATAACCTTTAACAAAATATGTATATAATGTCAGATGAAACACCATCACTTTCTTACATAGTCCTGTATTCCGTTACCAAATATGCATTGTCAGATGGATCTTCTAAATTTTCGTATTATGCACAACAAATATCCAATCCACAACATTTTCTTTTTCATTATTTACTTTGCTCTGTTCTGCATTTTTCCAGTAATTCTCTATACTTTATTTTTTTTTAAATAAAAAAATCCAAATTACCCAACACGCATTCGTTTCGTTCTTATGATTTAAAACGAAGATAAGATAACGTATATTTTGGTTACAACAAAATATTTAAATTGAAACTCAAAACCTCCACAACCACAAGAGAGTTGGTTAAAACGAAGAAACATAAAACACGGTTGTACGGTACCTAGAGGAAGTGGAGAAGCTCAAATTAAAGATTCTTTAGTGTTTTTTCTCTGTTAGTAATCCTTCGACTTTCCAATGCAGAAACAGATAACTTAGCTCGTAGTATTAGAGTTCTTTCACAAGAGGTTTGTTATGTAAACTTTGTTCCGTCGGCTTGTATCTTTGAACCGTTTTAGTTTTTTGTTTTTAAAAACACGGTTGTACCAAAAAAGAAATAATTGGATCTCTGTCTCATCTTTTATCTACTCCTCTTCAATCAACAAAATATCATGTGATAGCGTGGGTCCAGTCAGTTTGCTGAAGACTATTGAGCATGTGATAATGGTCTCAAACGAAGTTTGTGGTGGCAAATTGTAGAAGAACTAGTATTTAAGCAAATCTTGTTACATCATCATTTCATCAATACAAGCTTATAATTGTTAGTGTTTTCTCTACTTACATTATTGTGATCAAACAAGTAATCAATTGTAAGATGGAAGGCAGAATTGTGGTTTTAATGTGCTCATAATGAATCTGGTTATGGCGCAAATTCAAGTTGAAGCTGATAACGGATATAGAAACATCTCAATCACATATTCTCTCATCATTGTAAGGAAATATTCACAATGATGAAAGATAATGGGATTGAGAAGTTTTTATATCTGTTATCAGCTTCAACTTGAATTTGCGCCATGACCAGACTCATTATGAGCACACTTAAAACCACAATTTTGCCTTCCATCTAGAATTCTAGAAATTTCTCTATTGGCTGCTGTTTTGGGTCAGGTTTCTCCACTAGCAAATGTTTACAACTCGCTGGATGCGTAAGGATTTATGATGAGGATACATGCCCTTCGTACCTTCCTTACAGCAGTCTCGAAAACTCTGGTATTTGTGAGTTAAGGTGATGATGTCAATGAATACTGCAAGTTGGGGTGTGCTTCCTCTGTGTGCAGTGCCATGACCACTCTCAAGAACTCTGGTAAATAGACTCCCTAAGATTATTATTATTATTGTTGTTGTTGTTGGAACAAGAGATTAATAATCCATTCTAATCTTGTTTTGGTGACTAGATGCTAGTGAAACCGCCTAAACGAGTATATCCACGAAGATACCATATCCATGTTTCAGAGGGTTGTTTTCAATAATTGTAGTCGCCTTGTAAATACTCTTTGGGGGAATAATTAGGGTGACTTAATTTGGTTCAAGGCCGTTTAACGAATTTTCCTTCACAGTCTTATCATTTTACTTTGAGCTTCTTCTCTCTTGTGAGTTGTTGTACTTTCTTTCTTTCAGCTTCTCTATACCTCTTAAACTTTTACATTTTAATCCCTTTGTTATGGTATGGATTTATCTACGACCCTCTTGCTCTTGGCTTTGATTACATATAATCTTGAATGAAACCGATTTTGCAAAATCTTGTGTTACATTATGTTAAAACAGACGCTCTTAATTATCGTGCATGTGTTAATAAGATCTTTAATCCAAACTTGTACTTTAACTTCTACTTCCTCCTCAACAGTTTAAACATTATGGCTTCCAATTATTAATCTTTTTATGATCCAAATTGCTCAAGTGGTTTCTTAGCCGGCTTAATTTATGCAATTGAGTCTAATTGATCCCTCTCTAACTTGCACCTTTATACTCTACGTTTTCCTCCCTACGAATCCCATAACTCAGGTTTTGAAAATTTGTTTACCCTTTCTACATTTTTTCCGGTTCCTCATCTTAATTGGAAAGTCCAGTGGTAAATGTTTAGTGATTTTAGTATTATATATATAATTATATATTTTGCATAAGTTTTCATATGTTAAAATTTAAATGAAATTTTGATTCATATAATAAAACAAGTGTGTGCAAGTGAATTTTCTGTTTTTTTTTGTATTTATTTCAGTTCTAGTATGTATATCTGTTATCAATAAATAAACCATTCATTTCAAGAATCCCCTATATATTATTTGGGGAGTACATTTATAAATAAACATTAAATAATGTTAATATTTACATCACATTGTCATTACTTCAAATAACAAATTTTAATCTCTCATGAAGAATATTTTAGTAATTAGTTATTATGTGATCATTTAATTAATTATTTAATTATAAATTTCATTTTAATTAATTAATTAATTTTAAATTTGTTGAAAAGTAGTTAAAAATAGAATTAAATGTTGATTTAATTTCCAAAAATAAGAGATTTTATTTAGATTACGATTTTTTTTGAAAATTTTTAAATAAGAATTTATGTAGATTGTCAATTTTTATTTTACCTTTTTATAGATTATAATTTTCGTTTTACTTAATTAATTTATTTTAAATTTTTTGAAAATTAGTTAAAAATATATTTTGTGAAGATTTTTTTTATTTAATTAAACATACGAATTAAATTAAATTAAGTGTTAATTTAATTTTCTAAAAATAAAAGATTTAATGTAAATAGCGATTTTTTTTGGAATGTTAATGTTAATATTAGTTTCTCTTTATAATATCGAATCTATTAATAGATTTTTAGTAGATCTAAAAATGTTAGTTCATATCTGATTTAGTTTAACATGGTGTACAATTTAACATAACAATGTAACATTATAATTTAATTTTCAAATCTATTTAAATTGTAAAATTTGATAATTAAAACAGAACAAGATATAATTAAAATTTAAATAAAAAATATCCGAAAATTTTCTGTTGGGAACAATATATCGCAATATCCAATATTGCTAATAGATATACTATCTTTTAACAGAAAAATATATTTTACGAAATCAATCTTAGAATATCTAAAAAATTTTAGTTAATATCTTAGAATATCGCAATCTTCCAAAAGTTTACTTTTTTCTTCGGTTAAATCAAAGAAAATATCATGATTTCATATATAATTTTTCCAACGAAATTTCCAATATCGTCGAGTATGAAAGATTGATTTTATATTTCTGATTACAAAATATTTACGCGGATATTACAAAAATTCGATATTATAAAAACTAATATTATAATTTTCGTAAAGTTTTGGAATAATTACAATTTTTTAATATTCTGATTTTATAAATCAGATATTTTTCTGTAATTATAATTTGTCCGCAAGATATATCCTAGTTTTGTTTAATTTAATATACGTCAACTAAAGTTTCATTTGGATCCACCCAATATTCAAATTCAAAGAATTTTGTTGCTCTACCATAAAGTCACAAAAAAACCTGACCCATTTTTCATTAAAAAAAAAAAAATTCAAATAAGAAGAGAGATATGATAACAATACAAAACATTTGTTTTTTAAAAAATACATTAAAAATCAGTAAATAAAAAAAACACAAAATCAAGGATAAAGGCTAGTAGAGATTTGTTGCTATAATAGAGGACAGATAATTAAACAACATTATCCTTAGTCGTGCTTCATCACCAAAAAAATACTTAGAAGGGGTCTTCGATTTCTCTTCTCATAATGTTGTTTTCTTTTTCTATCTTCTGACCAAATAAAAATGATTTTGGTCACAATAACTTTCTTTAGTTTATTAACTTTTTAATTAGTTCTCTACCACTTACTTTACCTTACCTAGAGAGACGTCGCAATCTTTACCAACCGTCAGATATTCCGGCCCCATTATAGACGGCGAGGATCTCTGCGTCTTCGTCATCTCAGATTCTTTTTTTGATATTATTAAAACGAAAAATTTGCTTTTAAGGTCATATTATGGAATAAACATAAATATTTGATCTTTTCTTAATTGCAAAAAGATAAATAAATTACTTAAAACCGAAGAGAAAATATCGGCAACAAGAAGAACAAAACGCTGCTCTTCTATTTTTTTTTTTTTTTTTGTTGTCAATTTCCAGGAAAAAAGATAGGACGAAATCGAAAGGTAATCATCGTACAAGATAAAAGAGTTTAGCTTTCCTTTTCCTTGGTAGAACTTTGTATCTCTCTGAAAAATCTGGAGAGGTATATATTTGTCAAATTGACCAATTTTTTTTTTTTTTTTGTGTGTGTTTGTGATGTTTTGGAAATTAATGATGTTACTGTTCTTGATTCTGAATCGATTGTGTTACTCTCTCTTGTTTTGACCAGGTAAAAAAAAAAAAACATTTCTGTTTTTGTTTCTCTCCAATCAGTTATGAAAAGACAAAACCTGGAAGATATTAGTTCAGAATTGTTTCTCTTCATGTTCACAAATTTTGATTGTTTTATATCAGTTCATGTTCATAGAAAGTCCGTTTTCTAGATGATTCTATAGTGAGAAGTGAAAAGTGATATCCTTTGTATCATCTTATGAAAGGTTTTAATTTTATTTGTTTCTTCTAAGAAACCATCTCAGATGATAAGCTTTTGTTTCGATAGGATCTTGGACATACTTTGGTGATTGAAGCTCTTTAAGTTTGGCTGTTGATTGTTCAGATCCTCGTTACTAGAGTTTAAATAGAATATTGTTTTCTTCTAATGATGCTTTTATGACTAGTGGAAAATTATTGAACTGCAGGTTTTAGCAATTTGAAGATCATGTAGTGATCTTTTGCTCGTTTTTTTTTGTTTCAGTCATCTGTTATATCTGTGGGAACTTTTAAGTCCAAATGAACAGTTTTTATTTTTATTTTTTTGGCCTCTGTATGCGCCAAAAGCGATTGAGAAAAGTTTTGATAAACTAAGATAAAGGGTATTATTGTTACAGGTATTGCATCCATTTAAAAAGTTCATGGATAGGTGGTTGGGTAAAAGAGCCATTGAGGCGCGACCTGACTCCAAAAAGGGGGGTGGTGTTGTTTTGAGAGATAGACTTAGAAGCAATGGTTACAAGGTTCATATTTCAAGTGATGAGAAAAAATCTATGAACTTTACTCGGTTTGTTGGCTCTTCAGATAAGAAAGAGAAATCAGTGTTCTCTACGTACCACTCTTCGCCAAACGGGAAGGAAGTAATTGGAACTTCCTCTAAGGTTTGTGGCTCTAGCTCCTCTTCTTTGAAAACTGAGAACCAACCGTTGTCTCAGATATCCATGGATTCATCAGAGAGCAGCAGAGGTAGCGAAAACGAGGCAGAGACAGAAATTTTGGAAGTTTCTCTTGGAAGAGATAAAAGAAGAGTTAACAATAAACTTGTTTATGGAAAAGTTAAAACACCTGAAGCGGAATGCTCAACCTTGCCATCAAGCTCAAGAATCAAGAGAGGTTTTAGGCAGAGATTTGGGTTGAGCAAGCAAGAGGTTCATCCTGGTCCCTCTGGCCAGTCAACATATGCAAACCGAGGATGCAGCCCGTTGTTATCCGGTGTCATTCCAAGTGGTTTTGGATTGGACAAAAGATTAAGTCAGAAGGTAGATACAATCAATAAGAGAAAAGTTTATGGAGAAAGCAGTTCTAGCTCCTCAGCTAGGGGGAAGGATGTAACAGAACCACCAGCTGAAGTGAGACGTCGTAGTTTTAATCCGAGAAGTTCTGTTTCCGATAGTAGACGGGCTAGACACTGCATTTTGAATGATGACAACGATGTTGCTTCAGTTGGGGGTCAGAGATCCGTAAATAGAAGTAATAGTCGCATTAGATTCTCAAACCGAGGGAGTGGTAGAGACGGTTTATCCTCTATCAGGACAACAGAGATGTCTCAGATTGAAACATCAAACAATCTCAATTCTCCTGTCTCTTTGGAGCTGTTCTCTGGTTTTCCAGAATTTGGCCTCTCTGGTTCCATATTGAGTCAAGACGGTTTTCACAGTTACAATTTAGATGGGATCTCCGAGGTAATCATTGCCTGTTACTCTACAACTTAACATCTTGTCTGAGCATCATCAAATAGTGCTTACGACAATGCCCTTAACACCGTTTAACCTTTGGTGTTTGCTATTGCTCGGATGCTTTTGCAGATTTTGCCAGAACTTGATAGGATCGAACAAGATATCGAGCTTGATTATGAGGTTAAAATTTAACACATGTTTTGAGTTTCAGGTATTGTGATTCGTGTTGTTACTCATATTTTTCCTCTCCTTTAGCAGGAGCTGCTTATCATGGAGACAGGTTTACTACTCGGTGGACTAAGCTTCCATGACCAACATCGAGACATGAGGCTTGACATCGATAACATGTCATATGAGGTTCTTCTTTACATCTTTCAAACCCGCGTTCCGTTTTGAGATGTAGTATTTTTACCCTTTTGTCTTTTCTTTTGAATGAATACAGGAACTGCTAGCTCTAGAAGAGAGGATTGGTACAGTAAGCACTGCTCTCACAGAAGAAGCAATATCAAAGTGCTTGAAAACAAGCATCTATCAGATGAAAACTTTAAGTTATGGGTCTATCACCAAAAGTTCTAGTGATCACAAGGAAGATGCCAAATGCAGCATCTGCCAGGTCCGTCTCTTTTGTCATGTTTTGTTAGTCATAATCAAGTCTTTTGCTTTGATGAAATCTTCAGTAAAATCTGCATGAGTTGCTGAAGCTAAGTGAATAACACCAAACTTTGTCTATTATTACGGGTTTCGTCACTGGAAATCTTTGATAATTACAGGCGTTTCATTGATGACATGATAGTGGATATAGAACTGATATGTATATGTGAAATCAGAAATTTTCTTTCTCTTTTCCCTACAGTTCTTCATAATCTGATCTGTGTGGTTCTCAGGAGGAGTATACAATAGGAGATGAAGTTGGGAGGCTACACTGTGAGCACACATACCATGTGAAGTGTGTGCAAGAGTGGTTGCGGATGAAGAGTTGGTGCCCAATCTGCAAAGCTACTGCCGAAACCTCCTCTAAATAACCATCTTCTTCTTCTTCTTCCTCGTTCGTTTTATTATTTCTTTCATCTAAAGCCTGTGAACAACAATGGAACCCGCGTAAAAAGGGCCTAACCATTTCCTTTGTGTACATACCAATTTACACCGGCTTTGTCTTTCTCTATCCCTTTTGTCTAATGACAAAACTGTCCTGTGTTTCTCGTCTTTTCGCCTATTTTCTGTTTATTTCCGTAATGTAAAGTGGGAAAAGATGGAAAATATGTCATTTAAAGAAGAAAGATATCATCTTAAATTCATAATCTCCAACGATTTGTTGAAACGCAACAAAAAGTTTGGTTCTTTGGATTTCTAGACGCAATAAGTTTTGTGCAGGGAAAACTTAAAAAAGACATTCAGAGAAGACAATAGAGTTGCCTTCTGCATATTTTTAAACATATCTTCTCTTCTTCTGAAAGAGATATATATAAACCAGCTTTGGGGATAACAAATTCTGTTGAAATTCTAAAATCCATCCTCGGCAAAACGCACATCATTTTGGCCCTTCTTTTCTAAACTATAGCTACAATTCAGGCACATCAGGATGTGATGAAAATGCAAAGAACCTATTTTAAGTAAACCGACAAGCTCCTTCACTGCGAGAGAAGTTCAAAGGTACAAGAAATAAGATGAAGAAGAACTCACCAGAAAATGGGAACTTCATAGGCTACTTACTAATGTACAGGGTAGTATCTGCACTTGAAGCATTTTTGTTCAATGAATATGAACTGCAGACTTGCCAGAAGATGAAGTTTTGGTTCAGATAAGCAAGGGATTCACCTGCTTTGGTATCTCTGAACATCGTAGCTTATACGAACAATGATGTTCCCACTAAAATGATAGCCATTAACCTTACAGGCATATGAAACACAGAGAGAGAGAGAAATGAAAAATCATTCAAGAGTAACAAAACACCTTTTGTGTCCCATAATATCAATCTATCAGCAGAAACATGAGCCGGATTCAATTGCATCCAAGTGAGAGCCAAAGGTTTCCAACAAAAGAGAGCAACAATTACTGTTGGATAGGATGAGAAGCTGAAAGCAGACTAATCAAGGGATTTAGAAACTGAATTTCATGAATCTCCATAGCGAGAGAGCATAAGACATTTTCCCCTTTGGAATTCAGGCTATTCAGCTCAAGTATTACTTGGCAGGATCATCTGAAACGGTTCCTAATTTTCGTCAATACCTTGTAAGGAAAAATGAAACAAGGAAGAGCACCACCAGTAGAATGTAAAAATGAGACAATTTATTGAATTTGAAAATAACTTTTTCATTGAAATGAGAAACCAAAAATTGAATGTAAATGTAACAGTGATGTCAATGTGTCTTCAAGATATGAATTCTAAAACAATTCTAAGACTATGTTACATAGAGAGTAATACTGCAGCAATTACATGATTGTTTGTACCGTCCTGCCTAAAACACACAGTATCTCGGCCAAAACTTTCTCTTGATTCCCTTATCGGCCTGCGTGTTACACACCAAGCTTGAAACTCGATGGGATGGCCAAATTACTAATGATCTTACAACAACACGTATTCATTTATATTCAAAAATACGGTTCTTCGGGCTTAGCTGCATTTATATATATCTACTAACCTGCCCCGAGTCTGCGGCTGCAGGACATAGTTGTGTCGCTCAGCCATCAGGTCCATCAGGGGATGCAGAGCTTAAGAATTGTTTTGCTACCAAAATCAGTGGTCAGTTTTTGGACCAGAGAATTTACTCAGACAAATTGCAGTATCCAACATGCCAAACATTTTCTTTCACACCCCTTCTCGTTCCTCGAATGAACATATGGAAATCCTCTCCCGTAGCAACGGCCAGTCATCACCAAGTTGATGCGGATTTAGCTCCATTGCAACTCTAAAATCAAGCAAAGACACTGAAAGTTGTTCTTGCCTTATGTCAGATGGTTGTTTGCTAGTTTGTATGTGCAAACTATTACTCGGCCGCACCCCATTTACAATCTCGTCTCGGCTCTGCTGTTTGTCTAAACTTTGTTTTCCGGGCGTTTCATTCATGGACCTAGCTCCAGCCAAATCAATGCATGATCTCATCAGTTTCTTCAGGTAAACGTTCAACATGTTATTTAACATACTAGAACATTCTGCTGAAACCTCTCCAAGACCCTGTGCTACTGCAATATTCTCCATCCGCTTTCTCAGCATATCTGTGTCTGACAATCCACCACTGTCATAGCAACTGATAACATCTGCGCTGGTCGAATTTGGAACTGTTCTGCGGGACCCACCGACACTAGCCGAGCAAAATGGAATCCCTAGAGGTGCAATCACAGGACACATGGAAAGAAACAATCTACCTTGCTCCTCTTGAGCTTCATCATCTCTGCTAAATGGAGCTGCAACCTGACCCTTATCCGGTACCCTCATTTTTTCAGCAGGACAAAGAAATGTACCGTCTCTTTCATCAGCGTATCGACCTGATCTTTGATTAGCAGAAGGACCCAAATCCCTGTTCTCCGTGTTTCTATTACCGCTTTTGTCTTCTCTACAAAGTGGCTGATGCAACAGACTTTCAACCTTTCCGTTTGGCCCAAGTGGACTAGGCCTATCTCTGATTGTCTTGTCACATTTTCCAGACCTAACCTTGGCTAACACCCCATTTGACCAAACAGGATCATTCCTATTATGGTTAGGGATCAGAGATCCGCTTTGTTCAGGTCCATCCTCTTTCCCAAGCACCAAAGATTTGTCAGGGTGACCAGTTTGGTGAACTGGTGGTGGGGATTTATCCAGAGATGCATTTCTCAAGATCGAACGAATCAACTTGTTGTGTAGAGAAAGATTGTCCCTCCCCAAAAGACGGCAACATGACTTATCAAACTCACTCTTAGTAAGCTTCTGACCCAGAAACCTGCCCAAGTAGTAAAAATACCTTCTAGATCTTTCAACCCCAATCTTCTTCACAATTTGCACTTTCAGCTCAGCTAGATCAATCCTGGGATCTTGAAGACGTTGCATACTTCTTTCCACTTCTTCTTCTACAACGAAACTAGACGACACAGTCAGAGGAGTGCACAAAATGCACCCTCTCAGCTTCTAGTTATCCTTCACACAAACAAAATCAACTCATCAACGTATTAATTCTCAAACTCAAATCCAAGAGCATTTCAAGAACTCAGCTGAAGCTTTTAGTACAGGCCACTCCAATACCATTTTCCAAACGACACAGAACTCGTAATTCTAGGAGGAGTAGAATGCAAAAGCCAAATCTCATCTCCCCAAAACCAAAACCCTAGAGATCATTCTACTAACCAGCTTACACCAAGAACCTTAAAATTCAATCTCGGCTGATTCAGTATCAGAATATATTAAAAGCCCTAGCTTGGAGTTACCAAATCAATCCATCAGAAGGAAGAATCACCAACTAACCCTTTCTTCCAACTTCACGAGAAGGTAAGAAGACGAAACTGAATCAGAGCAGAAAAGCCCAGCATTCTTTTTATTCACGCCCAATTCGGATGCTAAGAACTTGAGAATTCCCGAAATTTCAGTTGGAGCAAATCGAGATCAGTGGAGTTGGATAAATGATTGGAGCTTGAGAACAGAGCAACAGATTCGAATTGCCTCAAAAAAAAAGGATGAAATTCGAATTGAAGATGAAGGAAGCGGGCAATGAGAAGCGGGACCCAAGCTTGTAAGCAGAAAAACAAGTGTTGGAAGATTGATTTTGAGTATAAGATTTGACCAAAATTCAGACAAAACAAAATCGGAACAAAACAAGTAACTTCCGAGTTCCGACACCAACCCAATGATTTATCGTCTCCTTAATAATACTCTTCTGCTTCTGCTTCTGCTTCGCTTCGATTCAATCTTCGTGACTTGTTTCGTATTGCTTTCAGATTTGAATGTCCGAGCTTTCGCTCTTCTGTGTTTGTTAGCTTCGATCGCTGCTTATTGGGTTTTGTTCGTTTTCTTCAGTTTTGTTTCTGTCTGTTTTTTCTTTTCTGTCCTGATAAAATTTGCTTATTGGTTTTTTTTTTTTCCTCGTTATTGCTTTTGTACTAAAGGATTAAATCGAGTTTATAAGAAAATTTGTAACAATTGATTGAAACCATGTTATATTCATCTTGCAATGTTCTGATCTGAGTGATTTCTCTCATCTAATATCGAGCGTAGGTAATATATCCGATCATTTCAGAATTTGTACATTTGACACAGAGATAATTTTACAAGATGAAAGATGAGTGTTAGTGCTTTGGATTTCCCCCAAAAAATTAGGTGTTGGCTTTTTGGTCAAGTAATTTTTTAAAAATTTGGCATTGAACAAAGCAAAAAGAGTTCAATATGGAAACTGCAAACTACAAAGCTTCGTCAGCTGGAATGAAACCAAGCTTCAAACTTACAACATAAACATTGGAGAGTCAGACAAATGAAAAAAAAACAGAGACACAATACCACATAACTTGAGAACACAAATCCTCCTAACTCAAATGCTACAAGAAAACCTAAAAGATAATGAAGTGACAAAGAGGCCAAACACAAACAGAGTGGGATTAAAATCTAAAAGAGATGTCACATAATCCTACCTCATAATACTCTCCTACTGCATTGGGTTGTTGTGTACAGCTCATCTTACAGAGTTTGTTTGGCCCGTCCTTTGCCTCGACCTCCTCGACCTCTTCCTCTACCACGGCCTCTTCCTCTTCTGCTGTATGCCAAGACCTTGGTAGTACCCGGGCTGCTACTTGCCGAGTTTGAGTTTGGTAGAGATTGATCTCCTGGGAGCCACTCTTCTTCATGCGTGCTTGAACTGTTATGTGAGGCACTTGAGTCGCTTTCATTGTTTTCGTTGTTAATTGCACCATCTGAGCCATTCCCTACTGTCATATCATCACCATCAATTTCAGCTATAGGCTGAGAAGTCTCGGTTTCTTCTGGTGGTTTGGGTTTTGGTTGACCTTCCATAGCCACTAAACTGAAAAAGCAAGGCTTTGCTTAGTAGGAAATAATGTCATCAAACGTCAAACTAGCCATACAAAGGAGCCTGTTTTTTGAAAAGAGCTGTTTCTCACCTAGGTGATGAAGATGGAAAACCGTTGGAAGCAGGACGTGATGCGCCTTTATCATCAGCTTCTTTTGATGTTTCAAACACATCTTTTGGGATGCAAAAATTCCCAGTTGGGTCCAAAGTTGCCCCAAGAGCCAAGACAGCTGCAGTATTAGGCGCGCAAGTAAAGTAAGAGAACCCAACTAAACATCATCCAAAAGCAAAGGAATTTATATATCCAATGTATACCATTTGTGGTGTCTCCGATAGTCGATCTAGGTTGGATAAAATCACCATCTTGAGCATTTAAATCATCTACAGCGGTTCCACTATCGAATACAGTTGAGAAATTTTAGAAGATTAATTTACTTAAAAATGGATCTGTCGAGAAGAAACAAGGGTAGAATCTGTGTTGGCAGGAGAAGCATGGTAAAAAGAACCTTTGAGGAGCGGTATTCGTATCTTCAGATGGTTTGACTCCTTGTGTCGAGATAAATGTCTCATCCAAACCATCTAAGCAGAAAACATTAAATCCATGAGACAGAGTAAAAAAATCGAAGATGAGAGAGTGAATACAAAGAAAAGATTAAGAGAGAAACTAACGAGATTTAGTGTGTAAAAATCCTGCTTCTTCAGTGGCTTGATAAGCTCCCGTAGTCTTCACTCAAATAAAACACGGAAGGGAACAAAAAAAAATAATGGACCTGCAAGTTCCCTCTTGATATAGAGACACATAGTGTAAAGAGTGCTTGATACCTGATTTTGTTCGGAGGTAGGTATGGCTGAATTTGGTAAAACCCCGCTTTGTTCATTCTGTAGAGCTGAAAGAACAGAAAAGAAGAGTTACGCATGTAACCAGAACGGAAAATACTTTCAGTTTCATCTCATGTCTATTACTGAAAAACTTCTTCCACGTGTGAATAAAGAGAAGAAAAACACCTTGAACACCTCCATCGGCCTTCAAAGACGCAGCATTTCCTTTGAGCATATCAGTTGCTAAAACATAGGGGTTGTGTTTAGGTTCCAAGGAGGCTACACTACTGGGACTTTTAAGCATTTCCTCTGTTGCTTTAGCTCTGACTTTGCGAATTTCATCTTGAATATTCCATGATTGATTAGAACCGGATTTCCTTTTCAGCTGCATTTTGGTATCACATGTCAGAAAGTATAAGGGTAAATTTGAGAGAGCCATTAGAAGAACATAATGGTATGCAACTTTGCTTTTGGAAAAGCTGGAAGTAGTGTCCCATAAATGCCTCGTGATTGACTAACATAAACAATAGAAGTTAAACAGAGATTTTGATCTCATACAGCAAGATCAAACAACTTCAGACTTTCAAACAACATTTGACCATAACAAAAGTATGCACTGCTGCATATATATTGGAAAACTTAAAGTTCTAACCTTGGATGAGGAGAAGTTTCCAGCACTATAAGGGAAGGGTGTCCCTTGCATTCCTGCTGATGATGGTGATCGAAACTCTGAATTATTCGCAGCCGGAGATCCCCAAGGCAGACGAGCTCGCATATATGACTTGGCCACGTCCACAGGCGATCCAGCACCATCTTCAGTTGCCTGGAGATTTAAACTAATGGCTGAGATGGTGATCATCATTTAAAGCACTATGGAAAAGAAACACATATGGCGGAATACTGTGAAGAGAAGCTATCAGAAGTCGAACAAATTCTTGTGAGCAAATGGTATTCGTCTTCAAAGAAAGAGCAACAATATGAATCTTTTGCATTTTAAGCGGACAAAAAAGGTATTCTCTAATCAGGAAAGTTCAGGATTAATGTCACCAAATGGCTACACTCAAAATACTAAATAACCTACTTTTGCAAGAGAGCTCTACGTTGCTGATCAGATGGAGTAGCATAGAACAACCATATCACACACTGAATTTTACCCAAACAGAAGATGTCTCCTAGTATAATAGATAACAATGGCTCAGAGCACAGAGACGAGATATCACAAACAAGGACATACCTGCAGGCTGCAGCAATATGGAACAGTTAAGAAGCGAGTTTCCAGAACTTACTTTATACTTTAAACTTGATCCTGATTTCTTCTCCTCCAACCATTTTCTTGCTTCTATGACAGTTGTATTGGACATTTCACCCACATTAACGTCTAGAAATAAAACAGAAAAGAGGTCATTTACATAAACTAATCCGGTCGGCTTGCACAGTCTACCATCAGTTACATACCACTTGTCAATCCATTGTCATTATGCCTCCCCTCGACAGCAGGGGGGACACTGGGATGATCTACAACCCTAGCATTGATGATATCTATCAATCTCTCACCCTCTTCCCTGAAACAATATACACATCAATGACTTAGTAGGATACAAGATCAGCTTAGATTTGGTAGCTAAACAAATATCACTTTTCTTTTAAGCTAAGAGATGTAAATAATAGGACAGGCCGAAGATGCTGCTACTTATGATGTCTAGAAAGCAGACATCAAGAAATACCTTGCAAATGTTTCTTGCATGAGAAGCTGCTCAATTACACGCTTAGAACTGAGTCGTTGGATGGTTGGTTGCTGGGCATTCACAAGGTCCTATTCACAAAAGCAGACATCAGACTCACTCCACATAAACTGAAATCATGTTTCCATCAAAATACTCCGTTGAAAAAGTGTTAGCTTCATGAACTTTACTTCTACAAAAATTAGGATCAAAATGCAACTCTTAGGCATACTCAAAAAGGCAAAAAGGTAGACTCAGTACAAAACTAGCGAAAAAATCATAATAAAATCTTTAGCAACACCAAAATCCACCGCGGCAAAGAAGTAGAATCTATTATGTGAACAATGAATTCAAACAAATATCATAGGACTACAGTGGCATAGTAATCACCAAAACGAATAAGGTGGGTAGTACCTCGTCAGTAAAATTAGTAATGTTCTTCTCAACATCCTCATCACCATCAATATCTGCAAAGAAGGAGGAGAACATATAAAAATGCAAACTTTAAAAGAATAAGACACAAAGGTGGCCGGTGTTCTCAATCCCAGAACTACATTATATGCACACCAAAAAGGAGAACGGGTTGAACCTAATTGAACCAGTATATGAATAAAAAATTAGAGCTTTAGAATTAGTATGAAGTTTATAGCTTTCGAAGTAACCTAACTAAATAGTACTTCACCAATGCTTAACTGCTATTAAGTCCCACATATTAAAGGAAAGAGAAAATGGGAAAGCTTTAAATCAAATTCATAATTCAAAATGAAACGGTAAGGTTCAGATACAACCAAACAATAAACAAAAAAAAAAAACCAAAATTTTCAAATTTATCCCAAATGAATGCTACATACCTGAAGATGAGTCATCGTCCTCCGAGGAAGATGAGGAAGATTCGGAGAAGACGACGGAAGAAATGAATTTACCGGCGCCGGAGGCAATTACGGTGGCGGGTTTGTAAACGAGCCTGGAGATCCAACTAGGGTTTTGCTGAGGAGGATCTCGGGATCTCGGAACGAGGCGGTCATACGGCGTCCTGAAGGCGGCGGTGCGTCGTGGTCGAACAATTTTGCCACCGGATCGAGGCTGACGTGCCCCGGCGTAACCGGAGACGGAATCCATGGTGAAAGAGGGAGGAGGAGGGAGAAGTTCGTTGAAGAAAACAATGAAGTGTTGAGGAAAATAGATTTATTTCTCGTTATTTGTCGTCTTCTTGTTTTTTTTTTCCTCAATGTTATTATTTTTTTCTGTTTACTTTGGGGTGAAGGGTTAGTTTCCTATATTACAGGGTTGCGGTTAAAATTTGTTTCCACTAAATAAAAGAGTATATAAATGCTGACAATTTGTGTTTTTTCAAACTCAACTATGAATTAATAGAATGTGGTTATGACTTATGAGTCCAAAAAAACTAAAAAATAAAATAAAATAAAAATAAAATAAAAGATTATATAGAATAGCCTTCTTTTTAATTGTAATATGCGGATATGGCTTTAGTTGGGGTGATATAAGAAATTATATTAATTTGTATCTTTTTATATTGTTCTCCTTTACTATTTCTGTAATAAAAATTTTAAATAAATCTGTTTTCTAAAAATTTAAATAAATCCCAATTTTTTATATAATAATTACCTATTTATTATATAATAATTAAATGATTAATAAATAATGACTAAAATATCCTTAATGAGAGATTAAAATTTGTTCTTTGATGTAATGACAATATGATGTAAATATATACATTTTTAATGTTTATTTTATAAATGTATTTTTCAAATAATATATAGGGTATGTTTCATTCACTACTCTTTCTTTTATCCATTCAATTTCTAGATTTTTTTTTTTATATATTTTTCAAGTTTTACATGATAATAATAATAATAATAATAAAATACTATATATAGGCTTCCTAGATCAATCATCTCCTATATATTATTTGGAGAGTACACTTACATAATTAACCTTATAAGATGTTGATATTTACATCACATTGCCATTACAAGAAAGAACAAATTATAATTTCTCATTAAGGACAGTTTAGTCATTTTTTCTATCACCAATAGAAATTATATTAATTATGAACGATTATAAAATATTAAATGCTTAAAATATCTAATTGAATATTCGTTTATAATTGTTAATATTCCAATCGATGCTATAAATTTGTTAATATTTGTTAATATTCCAATCGTGGATTATTCAAAACTAAACATAATCAGTGCTATAGATTTGTTAATATTTGTTAATATTCCAATCGGATATTGTGGTTAGTGATATTTGTTAATATTCCAAAAAAAATCGGTATATGGTTATTTCCTTACTCGACGATTTTTGAAAATTATTATATTTTAAACCAATCATAAATGTTATAAAATTGGTATAGCATTATCTTTTGTTCTAATAGGATATTATGGTTAGTGAAATTCAAGATTATCATTCAATTCGATTTCTTATTCTAGCCAATAATAATAAAATATAAAAGATATTGCTTTCTCACAAAGATATTTTTTTCCCCGCGTATTCAAAACTAATCATAATCGTTTTTAGATATTATTAAAATTAACCATAATCGTTTTTCACTTTGTATAGGTTTTCTATAATATATCCCGAACAAGTAGTTAAAATATCATTTAAATATAAAATATAACTTTTTGATAAAAGAATATTCCCATAATATAAGTGGGTGATCGAAGATATTGAAAATTCATCAATATAACTTTTCAATAAAAGTATATTTGATCGAAGATGATCATGATTTCCTACTAAAAAAATTCATTTATCTTTTGAAAAAAATATTGTTTTTTCAAAAACCTAACAATAAATCTGAAAAAATAAACACATATACAATATAAAGAAAATCTCATAAATAACTTAAGGATTTAAATTTTAGAATTCTTGACAAACTTTTAAAATAAAAACAAAATTTAATTCAAAACATTCCTCTACAAGCTAACCAATATAAAAACTTTTGCAACAAGATAAACAAAATATTCTTCTCTAAAACTCTTAAATTAAGCACTCCTTCTTCACTATATATAAGATCATCTCATTCCACTAAACGAAATATCCATTCCACTTAAATCCCTAATATTGTTTTATTTGTTCCATTCATATATATATATATATTATATTTATGTTGTTAATAATTTATGAAACTTTAGTTTCATATCCTTTCTCACATATTTTTCTTATACTCATGCATGTTGTAGGATATGGTAATGGAGACATAAAAGTGATTTCGTTGAGGTATGTCTTCTTTTCTATTATTTACTAATTTTTTATACAAGTAATATGTTAGGATTTTTATGTTAAATTGTTTTTCTTGGTTAATTATACTATAAAGTGAAACAAATCTTAGCTTATGAAATCAAAATAGTAAAAAAAATATTTTAACAAAAAATATTTGAGAACATTATATAATTTATTATACTGTTTTTGTTTTAATTATTTTGAAAATGCTACATGTGAAATATATATAGATTTCATGTTACATTTACAATCATATTTACATCTTAAAATCTACTAATATGGACTAAATCAAATTTACACTAATAATAATATTGTATCAACAAAATTACCGAATTCGCAATTACCAATATACTACAATATATCAAATAATCGCCGATGATTTCATATTTGTAAATAATCATACTTACACATTTTAATATATTTTATTATATTACAACCGTAACTCTTTCAAATAAATACTTAACATTTTTTTTTTTAAAACATCATCTCGCGATCTCGCGCTATAGTGCGGAATAATATCTAATACGAACTTAAGATAACTACACTTCTATTTAAGATTTTACTTTGATAATCTCTCATAAGCATATTAATCTTACTCATGGTGTTCTGAAAAACACCTTTTCTTGATTTTTTTTCTGTTGGAGATTAGATTAATTTTGTCTTCGGCCCATTATCGATATTCGAACTTGTGACCACTCTCTTTGGGAATAAAACTAAAAGTAATATTCTTACTTTCTTAGGCATTATGAATAGTGACGGCAGATTAAGTGGAATAATCAAAGAGCTAGCGGTAAAACAGAGCTAGATTGGTAATCTGCATAATAAAATAATGGTTCACCAAATTACATAACTATGTGGCGGGGACTACATAATAACATAATGGTGTTCCCAAAGAGAGCGGTCACAAATTCGAATATCGATAAGGCAGGGGTGGAAACGGGTCGGATATCCGGGGTTTTTAGGATATCCGAATCCGACGGATCTATAATTTTACTATCCGAATCCGGATCTGAATTTAACTCCACATTCCGGATATCTGTGAATAAATCGGGATATCCACGGATATCCGGATCCGAACAAACCTACAAACCCTAAATCAGATTCGGATCCGACCCGAATAAATCTAAAATCTCTACCCGGATATCACACCAAATTCCCTTCCTCGACTCGTCCGCCAATTTCTACTTTCAGATCTCCCAAGTTCCTCTGCCTCGCTTCATCATCTCCGGCTCTCAGCTCCGGCGCCAAGTCAGTCTCTTTCTCCATTGACGTCTCTTTTATCTACTTTCGATTCTCTGTAAGGAGAAGATATTTGGTTCATCTTTGTTCTGGGTTTTGCTTGTTTTTTTCGATTTAACGATCTAAAACGGAGAAGTATTCACAGATTAGAGAAATATGGATATTCACAGATGTAACTATCTCAATGGAAGAATCCGAGAAAGACAAGAGGATGAAAAAATTCTGGGTAGAAGATGAAAGCAGCGTACCCTAGATTTTGTCACTTTGGTGCTGGAAACGTTTTTGGGCCACAAGCCCATAGATAAAAAAATAGTTTATGGGCTAAAACTATAAAAATGAGAACATAATTATGGCCACACCCATTATGTAATAATTAGGCCACGGATTTCGGATAACCAGACATATTTTTTCGTACTATCCAGATCCGTCGGATCCGCAATTTCACTATTCGGATCCGGATCCAAAATTTCCGGATATCCTAAATTTCGGATCCGAATTCGGATATCCACGGATCGGATCTCAGATCCTGGATATTGTGTCCATCCTTAGATAATGGGCCGAAGACAAAATTAATCTAATCTCCAACAGAAAAAAAAATCAAGAAAAGGAGTTTTTCAGAACACCATGAATAAGGTTAATATGCTTATGAGAGATTATCAAAGTAAAATCTAAAATGGAAGTGTAATCATGTAACAAGCTTAATTAATGGGCCAATCAAAGTACAAATGGGCTATATTTATATCGGGTCAGTCCTGACCCGATCGGATCTAAAATCGGCGCCTTCTTCATCATTTTGATGGCAATCATTCGACGTTTTTTTAGACAAACACAATCAATCTACGAACAAGATTTCTCTGGTTTTACATTTCTTGAATCGTTCAAGATCGAGATTTTGATTTAGATTACATTAGAGAGAGAGAGATGCCGGGTTTAACATGTAACGCGTGTAACATGGAGTTCAAGGACGAAGAAGACCGAAACCTTCATTACAAGTCCGATTGGCACCGCTACAATCTCAAGCGCAAGGTGTTTTTTTTTTTGTTTTTTCTGAATCGGATTAGAACTCAAGACTATTTGTATCTCGGGATAATATTTGCGTCGATGAGATGAAAATATCTTAAAAACAGACTTTTCCATTTTACTATCGAAATGATTTGTTTTAAAGGTTGTAGAGTCTTTCTTTATGTGTGTCTTTGCTTGTACAATAGTCTACTAAGGATTTTAATCTTGATAGATTTGGTTACTTGTACGCATTTGATATTTTTTTGCATTTCTGTAATTTTGTTGTTAAGGGATTTGAATACATTGATACTTGTTAGGTGGCTGGAGTTCCTGGAGTTACAGAAGCCTTGTTTGAGGCTAGACAATCTGCTCTTGCTCAGGAGAAAAATAAATCTAATGAAGCACCTATGCTTTATAGTTGTGGAATCTGTGGTAAAGGTTACAGGAGTTCCAAGGCTCATGAGCAGCATCTTCAGTCGCGGAGCCATGTTTTACGGGTTTCACAAGGGACAACAATCAACGGTGAGGAGGATTTCGCGATAATCAGGCCACTTCCTCGCCGTGTTCAACACAGGGGTTCGATTGATGATGATAGTGACGATGAATGGGTGGAGGTTGATTCAGATGAGGAATTGGCTGCTGAAGACGCTTCAGATTCTTTGTCTAAGTTGAATGTAAATGAGTCAGGATCTGCTGAAGATATGGATGATGATGATGATGCAGACAAGTACGAGCTGGATCCTACCTGTTGTTTGATGTGTGACAAAAAACACAAGACCTTAGAGAGCTGTATGGTTCACATGCATAAGCACCATGGTTTCTTCATTCCTGATGTTGAGTATCTGAAGGATCCTGAAGGGCTTCTCACGTACCTCGGTCTTAAGGTTCGGACTTATCAATTTTCCATTCAGTTTTCATTGTTGTAAAGCTTTGAATCTTTTACTCCTGTTTACTTATACATGGCTCATCATTCAGGTCAAGAGAGACTTCATGTGTCTGTACTGCAATGAGCTATGCCGTCCATTCAGCAGTTTAGAAGCTGTAAGGAAGCATATGGAAGCAAAGAGTCATTGTAAATTGCATTATGGTGATGGTGATGATGATGAAGATGCTGAACTAGAAGAGTTCTATGACTACACCAGCAGGTTTTAACTCTCTTCTATCTCTGTGATTATTCTTGTTTTCACCTCTGTTCCTCTTTTTATGCCAAATCTTAATGTACCTTTGGAAATTTTAAATCGAGCAGCTATGTTGATGAAGCTGGAAAGCAGATTGTTGTATCTGGTGAAACAGACAACACTGTAGAACTCGTTGGTGGTTCTGAGCTCGTGATCACGGAGAAATCTGAGAACGCAACAACGTCTAAAACTCTCGGATCCCGTGAATTCATGCGTTACTACAGACAGAAGCCACGCCCAACTTCTCAAAACAGCAACCAGATAATTGCCTCTTTATCTTCAAGGTTTTTTTCTCCTCCAAACCTATTAAACTAGATAATCAGCAAGTTAATCGGACTAAGGTTATTCCCACAAATTGTAAACTCTCAGGTACAAGAGCCTGGGTCTGAAGACAGTACCGTCAAAAGAGGAGACGTTGAGGATGAAAGTGCGCAAGGAGATGAGCCAGAGAGGCGAGACAATGCGTACCAAGATCGGAATGAAGAGTAATGTCATAAGAAACTTGCCCAATAACGTCCCATACTAGTTTCTGAGTTTGTGCCACTTGTTCTCTAGTGTTGGATTGTATGATGATTCCATGTACTTTTGACCAAGTTGTGTTGTACTTGTAATAAGAGTAAGCTTTAAACAAAATATGTTCACTTAAATAGTAAAATGTTACAATTGCTGCACGAACGTTGACTTCTGATTTACGTCTCTTAATATCTACATTGTTCAAAGATGCATGTAAAACAAAGAAGAGACAACGACAAAGGGTACTACAATATCCAAAAAAGGCTTTTTTGTTTTGTTTTTGTACAAAGGCTGCAAATGCTGAGTAATGTGACTAATGTCACAAGACAAACCTACAATAAAATTTATGTGTAGAAAGAAGAAGAGAGAGGTCCAAAACCAAGAACGCTGGCTACAAATAGGCTGGTCTGTGTCATTTGCTTCGCTTCATTTTCCAGCTGACTGAGAAAGAAAGAAAAGAAACATAAGACATCGACAAGATGATAGAACCGAAAGCAAAGAACAGAAAGTTGATACCTAATTTTCATAGAAGCGGGTTCGACGCCTTCTTGAACTGTAAATCAGAGAGAATATGGGCATTAAGCAATGTCTCTTAAGTAACTATCATATATATAGCACAAGAAAGCTACTAAATCAGGTCAACACCCCGAGCCACTATGCCAGAGATATCACAATGGGACCTGCTATGCTAATTCATCATCATCCAATCCATAAGGTGCTTATTAACCTGGCTCTCTGGTAAGCCTCTAATATCAATGCAGGATAAATCATAAACTATGAAAGTAAGAATGTATATATCTCTGCAGCCGCAATGATACCAGAATAGTGGTGTAAAGCAATAGATGATTCTGACCTTTGGTGAATAGAGCTACTTCTGTTAGCTCCACTGGTGCTGATGAACTCATCATCGATCTCATCTACTCTATACTCGGGGAACTCTATGGATGCTACTGAGCTGTCATCAGAGTTGGAGTTATCATAACTAGAGCGGCGACTCCCTCTCCTGCCCTCGCTCATTCTTGTTCTTCTTCGATTCCTGGCATTCCTTATATTGTCAAACATCTGATACAGAATACAAGAGGTCCACCAGTTTCCTTCATTGTTAGGAACATCTTCAAACTCATCTCCTGTGTCATCATCTCCATATTCGATCACATAGTCCCCTAAAACCACTCCTCTTGGAACTTCTGAGTGAATTGTGCTCAACACGTCGATTATTTCAGAAGACTGCTGGAAATTTTCCCAATCAAGTTTTCGTGCTGGATCAATTTCTGAGGGACGAGAATCCGGATGCTCTGACTGAGCATGTTTGCGAAGCTCCAAGTAAGTACCCGTAAACCTGCATCTTTCTTCCTCGCAGCAACGTTTTTTCTCATCAAGACGGACACGAGCTTCTTCTACAATAAGCCACCCAGTAACTTCTCCTCTACAGAGTGGACACACCGGTTTGCAATTCTCTTCTAAAACCTTTGACCGAGGTTCATCAGGAGCTGGAGGAGATTCAGTACCACATGCGCTAATGAAACGATCCAAACAGTTAGAGTGAAGGTGATCTGTGTTGCAAACAAATGCACGGCAACCGTTTTCGTAAGAAGAACACTGGAGAAGCACACCATTGTGAGGGAAATCCAAACAAATGGGACAAGTTAAATCATCCCAATTGATAGTCAACTGAAAATCTTGGCTACAAAAGGTCTTTGCTTGAAGCCGCTTTTCACAAACATGTTCCAGAGCCATAAAGTTCCAAACTTTTTTTTTTTTCTCTAAGATAAGATCAGCAAATGAAACAGCTTATTCCAGCTAATCAGGAGCTCAGTTCCTATAATCAGATCATTTTCCTTGGACAACGTTCCTTGATGTAGCTGTACATGCACGTAAACGAGACAAACTAAAGCAATTCACAATCTCAAGACATTAAAACAATCTACAAATAAGAATACAAAAAGACAATTTGATGGAGACTCATAAAACCTAAACCAAATTAATTCAAAATCAGAAACAACTCAGTCGCTGGCGAAATAAATGAGAATCGGATTCAAAATTCAAACAATTCAGAAAACCCCGATCGCATAATCGAAACTTATGAGCAGAAGAAGAACCCTAGCAAACTTTAAAAAACGGATCCAAATCAACGAAGTGGTAATCAGTAAGCAAGCGAAATCGAAGAACACCATGGAGAAATCGAAGCTGACCTGAGATTACACAAGTTACAAGGAAGTGGAAGAAGAAGGAGATGATGGGGTTTGCTTGTGGGGATAGTGTATCGCAGTTGTTAGGGGAAGCCTCCTTTTTTTTTTTTTTTTTTCTCTCTCTCCTCCTCTCAAATCTCAATCAATCCCCATAACCATTTTTACCTTTTCAATACATTAAATTAAATTATTATGTACTATTTTTATAATCATTTTTTTTTTGTCAACATTTTATAATAATATTATCTATTATAAATAGAAGGTTTCTTTCATTAATTTAAAAATATTTTATGACGACTTTTTTTAACTTTTAAGTACTAAAATTAATATAATGATATATATATGTATATAGGTTAGTAATTGTAAAATAGTAAGTTTTCAAATTACTGGAAAATATTTTATTGTGATTTATAAGCAGAAAATGTCTTACATCTGATTTATAAACTTTTCTTAACTTTTGTTTGTGGTTTATGTTATTTTATTTATAGGGGTTGTTAGAATTTTCACTACCATTTCTATTTTGTTTAGTTTTTGGTTTTCTTTTCGTTTTTCGTTTTGAAGCGGTTTTGATATTTGAAAACCAAACGAACCGCGACTCTGCGTTTCAAAATTTCTGTGAATTACAGTTTTTTTTTTTGTTGATTTTGTTTAATGTTTGGTTTTTGTTTTTTGTATCGCTTTCGATAATTTGATAAAACGTGAAACTGGTGCAATCGGTTAGGGTTTGTTGCTCGTGTTTTTATTTTTATTTAAATTTGTTTTGTTAGATTTCATCCTTATTTTTGTTTTTCTTTTGAACCCAAGAGATATCATTGGCAGACACTCAACTAATGGTGTTCTGTCAGATTCTTTTTTGGGGATATTGTCCCGTCGAGTTTGGATCCATGGCTTCTTTAGACCGAGACTGAAACCGATTCTTTACCCACGGCTTAAAAGAAGTATTATTTCGACAAAAATACTTTGGATTGGTTTCAGTTTACTGGTCAGATATCAAGTTACCCACGGCTTAAACTTCATCAGTCTTTAGACAGAGACTGAGGTTCAAAAAAACCAATCATTTACCCACGTCTTAAAAGATTTTTAGACAAAAGATTGGATTGGTTTATGTTTGGCGGAAGGAAAACGGAACCCATGGTTTAAAACATTAGTCTTTAGACTGAGACTGAGATTCAAAAATTGATAATTTTGTGTAACCCACGGCTTTAAATGTCTAGACATGGATCATGTTCGGTTTCTTATTTTAGTCTTTAGACAAAGAAGCTCAGTTTGATGTATGGCAAACAGTACCCACGGTTTTAACATCATCAGTCTTTAGACACAGACTGAGATTTTTTTACCCACGGCTGAAAAGAATATAAGACGAAAGATTGGATTGGTTTTTTTTGGTGGAAGAAAAACGGTACCCACGGTTCAAAACATTAGTCTTTAAAGAGACTGAGATTCAAAACTTAATCTTTTATATATCCATGAAACTCTTGACAAAGAGCACAAATCGTTTTTACGGTTTGTTAAAAAGAAAACAGATACCAGGCTTAAAAGTTTTTCAGTATTTGGACTCATGGCTTATGTAGTCTTTAGACCGAGACTGAAACCATATTTTGCCTACGGCTTAAAAGAATTATTTAGACGAATACTTTGGATTAGTTTCAATTTACTGGTCAAAGATGGAAGATCAGTTTACCCATAACTTAAACATCATCAGTCTTTAGACAGAGACTGAAACTCGGAAACCCCCAATCCTTTACCCACCGCTTAAAATGTTTTTAGACAAAATATTGGATTGGTTTATGTTTGGTGAAAGGAAAACAGAACCCACGGATTAAAACATTAGTCGTTGGACTGAGACTAAGATTCAAAAGTTGATCCTTTTATGTAACCCACGGCTTAAAATCATTAGATCGTGTTCGGTTGGTTATTTCAGTCTTTAGACAATGAAACAGATCACTTTGGATTGGTTTTCAGTTTGCTGGAAGGCAAACAGTACCCACGGCTTCAACATTAGTCTATATATAGAGACCTACGGCTGATACATTAGGCTTTACGAGGACTGAAATTCGGAAAAACCCATCCTTTACCCACTGCATAAAAAAAAATTAAGACAACAGATTGGATTGGCTTATGTTTGGTGGAAAAAAGCGTAACCCATGGCTTAAAACATTAGTCTTTAGACCGAAACCCACGACTTCAAAAAAAATTTGACAACAAAAGATTGGATTAAGTTTATGTTTGGTGGAAGGAAAACGGAACCCACGGCTTAAAATATTGGTCTTTAGACTGAGACTGAGATTCAAAAATTGATCCTTTATGTAATCCACGGCTTTAAACATTAGACAAAGAGTATGGATCGTGTTGGGTTTGTTATTGTTTCAGTTTTTAGACAAAGAAACATATCACTTTGTATTGGTTTTCAGTTTGCTGCAAGGCAAACAGTACCCACCGCTTCTACAATATTAGTCTTTAGACAAAGACTGAAATTTGGAAAATCCGATCCCTTACCCACTAGTTAAAAAAAGTAACCCACGGCTTAAAACATTAGTCTTTTGACTGAGACTCATGGCTTCAACATTAGTCTTTAGACATAGACTGAGATTCGGAAAAACCAATCCTTTACCCACGGCTTAAAAGAATTTTTAGACAAAAGATTGGATTGGTTTATGTTTGGTGGAAGGAAAACGGAACCCACGGCTTAAGACATTAGTATCTAAACTAAGACAGATTCAAAAATTGATCCATTATGTAACCCACGGTTTGAAATCTCTAGACATGGATCGTCTTCGGTTTGTTATTCAGTCTTTAGACAAAGAAACAGATCACTTTGGATTGGTTTTCAGTTTGATGTAGGGTAAATAGTATCCACGGCTTCAACATTAGTCTTTAGACAGAGACCGATATTCAAATAATTTATCTTTTATATTACCCACGGCTTGAAATCTCTTGACAAAGAGCATGGATCGTTTTTACGGTTTGTTGAAAAGAAAACAAAAACCATGCTTAAATTTCCAGTCTTTAGACAAAGAAGAAGATTCGAAACTGATCTTTGACCACCAACTTCTTGTAAGAAGTCCTTTCGAATTGGTTTTCAGTTTGCTGGAAGGAAAACAGTACCCACAGCTTCAACATTGGTCTTTAGACAGAGACTGAGATTCAAAAACTGATCTTTATATAAAACACGGCTTGAAATCTCTTGACAAATGGATCAGTTTTTGGTTAAAATAAAAAGAGAAGCCACGGCTTAACAAGTTTTTCATTCTTTAGACAAAGAAGAAAAAGATTCAAAACGTGATCCTTGACCAATCATGGCTTGAAAGAAGTCACTTTGGATCGGTTTTCAGTTTGCTGGAAGGAAGCGGAATCCACGGATTAAGCATAAGTGTTTAGACAAAGACTTAAGATTCAAAAATTGATCATTTTATAACTCACGGCTTGAAATCTCTTGACAAAGACGGAAAACAGTAACCATGGCTTAAAGTTCCGAAAATTGATCCTTTACCACCAGTAACAAAGAAATTCTTAGACATCTGTTTTCAGTTCGTTGGAAGGATCCTTTTAACTTTTAATCTTTAGACATAAACTACAATTCGAGCATGTGCTTCAAAATACTTTCAAATTCTTAAATACTCTGGGGAAGATTATAAGTGTAGCAGACTTCTGTGACAATCACATGTATGTTGTGTTTTAAAAGTCTTTTTGATATAATTGGTTATATATGAAATTTATAGGTTAAGTTATAGACGTTTACTTGAATTAAAAACTAATTTTGATTTGTTCAGTTATAAGACTAAATTTTATTTCCACAGGGCATGTGCTCCAAAAGACTGTCAACTTCTTAAGTACTCTGGAGGAGATTTCAAGTGTAGCAGACTTCTGTGACAATCACAGGTATGTGGTCTTCTAAACATTTTTTTGATAATCGGTTACCTATGAAATTCTTCACTAGTTAAGTTATAGACGTATACAGGTATACTTGAATTCAGGACTAATTTTGATTTGTTCAGTTATCTAGCTGATTAGATTCTCAGTGACATGTGTTTTGCTATACATCAACGACCTTTTACTTATATTCGTCTTTGTCACCTCACTTATTACATTCACTCAAAGTGCTCTTAAAACAACTTCAAATTCTTAAAAAAACTTCAAAACTAATCAATTGTTATTTTGATTGGTCTTGAATCTTGCTAACATTGTTTTTGTCAACAACCAGAACCTTTGGACCTAAACACCCAAGTACCTTAGTGTTATTTGTAAAATTAGTTCAGATAAATTTTTGTCACTAACTCTTTGCAAAAAAAGGTTGGGAATACATTATACATAGCCCAACTAGAACACTGAATTCTACCATATGTTTAGCGCGCTGCGAAGCTTGTAAGAAGATTCTTCATTGTGTAGATTAGTGTAATTTGTATAAATATAAAATGTTATTTTATGTTTTAATAACATTGTGTAATTCAGTCGAGTAATTTGTGTTTGTTTATATATATATATTCATATGATCATATCATATAAATAAGATTAGAGGGGAGAGAATAGAAGACTGAATAAGCAGTAAAAGAGAGGTCAACAAAACTAAAAGAATGTGTTGCTGTTTTTGTTTGCCATGGATCAGCCAATATTCACCAACTTGCTAATATGTAAAGAGACACAAAAAGTGAGACTCTGAGAGTAACAGTGAAGAAGATTGTTTTGATGAAATCCATGCCGTTTAAGAAAAGTGCGTATCAATTAGTTGAGCTTTGTAAACTAAGAATGAGGAAGTTCCAAAATAATTAGATCCAAAAGATCTTCCCATGGAGCTTGGTTGAGAAAATGCTAACTGAGATTTCTCCAACATGCACCCATTGTTGCAAAAGCTTTCCCTGCGTTTTTATACAAACAAACCAAATGTCACCATAATGCATTAATATTTACAATGAGAATGGTTTTCAGGTGATTCCTTGAGTTGCTACCTTGTGGTATCGAGTAACCATGTGGCTATGCCTTTCCTTCTGTTAGAAGGTGAGACCCAAATCGCTCTAATTCCACAAACAGCCGGTTTAGCTTCTTCTTCACATACAATTGCTCCAATATGTAATCTATCATCCGATGCTCGACATCTTTTCGATACTTCTCTTTGTAACACAATGTTTCCAAACTGAATGGAGGTTGAAGGCGAGGAGGAGGAGCTCTCTTTTTTTAACTGTCTTTCATTATCAAGAGTAGCTATGAGCTTAAATGCTTCCTTAATTGGTTCTGCAACTAGACATCCAGAGATCCTCTGAGAGGAAACGAATAGATAAACCTACACATAACAAGGTAGTTCTTGAAACAACAGAGAAAGTAATTAGAGGCTATATCATATTTCTTGTGAATTTATTGAATGAGGTCATCTAGTCAAAGAAACTCTTCTTTTCGCACAATCCATTTTCTTGTTTGATTTCAATGCTAGTCATAGACATGAAAGGAATCACACTAAGTCGAAGTCTTCCTCTTTTAAGTTGACCAAAGTGGACCAAGTATTCGCAAAGCTTCTCAAACAAGTTGTATCAGAAACCAGTTGGCTCAATATAATAGACATCAAATACTAAAAACCAATCATGAGCTATGGAATTTATCCGAAAATGTCTGTTGAGACGGGTTTACAAGCTCATACCTTACAATGTTGGTGAAGAATCCAATCCTCACCTAGCTCAACCTCCATCATTTTCACAACTTCTTGCACCTGCAATTACAAAAGATACCGCCTTTTAGATCCTCTAATGAAGAACCAGTACCGTTAACAGCGCAACTTGAACAGTGAAAAAAATGAAAAATGAACCTTGTTTCTGTGTGCAGGAGAATCATTTTCCAATACCATAACGATGCGGTTCTTGTTGAACGAAGGCGTTGTAAACGCTCTCTCGTTCTGCCAACCCTGAGAACAATAAAAAAGCCAACACTAAATCAAATAACCTCTACAATAATCAAAGAAGCATATGTATTTAGCATACAGTCACGAGCATCCTAACCTTAAAAGGGATTCCATTCATATAAATCTTGTGAAAACCTTGATGGTTTTTCTCATCTATTTCATCTCCAGGAGCATAATTAACTCCACACACTGCGCAATGTCTGAGAAGAAAATCGGATTGCCCCAACTCTAAGTGGAATTGGGTATAATTCCGCTTCTTTTTCAGATTTTTAGGTGCAGAAGAAGATCCTTTCTTAAGCACTTCACTTCTGAATACCCAAAATTAAGAGACACGGTTAACAAATAAACAGAATAACCCAATAGCAAAATAAATGGCTACAAGATGAAATTAGGAGTTGCCCATCACTCATTTTCGATTCTTTCAGAAAGCCCTAATCCCTTACTCTGAAGAACACCAATAAATGCAGAAGATTCGAAGAACATAAAGAGAAGTAAGAAAAAACCCCAAGGATGATTGATTTACCTATCGGGTATCGCAGATCGACGCTGGTATGTATTGACGATGGCGTTTCGAGTATTCTCCCAGAAAGCTAAACCATCGTGTGTGTCTGATGTTACTGAGGCAGCGATAGAAGACGAAGAAGAGGGCTTGAAGAAAGAATTGATTTTGGCTTGCATAGTTTAGATTTAGGAGAGAGCTCAAAATCCTTCTTAGGTTTGTTTTTCCCCTTTACTCCCTCGTCTTTTGCGATTTTGGCGCCAATCCAATTTTTTGTCAAAGATTGTTAACCTAAACCAAAGTGAAATTTTGGCGCCAATGGAATTTTGTTGTCAAATAAGTGATTTTTATGCCGATTCAAAAGAACCAGCAAATGACATTGAATAGGGACTAAATGCTCATATGCCCCTAAACCTTAAAAATGTTTTCTCATTTGGCCCCTTCTAAATTAAAGAAGAGAAATGACTATTTTACCTTTTAATCGGGTTATATAATTGTAAATATACGGTGATATTAACGAAAACATGGTGGTGCAGATGGTGCTATTGGATAGTACTTAGTGCTTACAATCACAAAATTTGCATAATTGAGGGGCCATTTTGTATAGCATAACTGAAGATAATTCGGTCCAATTTAGTTCCATGTCATAGAGTGAAAAAAGATACGGCATGCGAGGCACATAAGACATAACAGCGTTGTGCGAACACTACAGCTTTGATTTGATATCGTCGATAAATGTTTACATATCCAACTACATTACACGACGTCAAAGACTAAAAAGAACAAGAAGTGAAGTTTGTGTGTGCTTTTATATAATTACATGTATGTATTGTGGTGTATAAGTTACTTAATAACATGTATCCACCGAAGATTAAACTGTATTAATCTACCTTGTTCTCCATCTACTCCCTGAATGTTACCTCTTTCCTCTTCAACAGAGCCAAAAAAAAAGTAAGCGAAAAGCCGATCATCATCTATCGGATAAAACAGAATTGCTCCATGACAGCACAAAATCTCGAAAAACATTCGGTAAATCTGCATTCAAAACAAAAGGAACGAGATTTTTTCAGAATCATACAAAACTCTTTGTAAAGTGCTAACCCAATGGCCCAAGATTCCCATGTTTACTGGATCGTAAGAAAGTCGATGGTCACTGATCGATTGACATTGGGCTAATAGGTCCGGTTACACAAAAACAGTTGAAAATCTCTAAAGGCTTTCAAGAGAAAAATAGTTGCAAAAGCTTCATTATTTGAGTGATAGATGAAGAGCACAAAAAAGAAAGCCATATGGGGTTTATCCTTTTTATTACCTTGCACTACCTCCATGGCGAGTGTGGGAATATCTACTTCGTCTTCAACCAATCTGTATACGTCCACAAGCTGAAAGAACAAAAATAAATTTACTGCTTTTGAGTGTCAATCGGGATGATAAGTGCTACATATACAACTCTGGTGATGTATGATGTATGAACCTCTTCTACGTGAAGCTTCGAGTCCTCTGTGAGTGCAAGAATAAGTTTCCTGCGGATGCCTTCGTCAAGGAGAAAAAGACGAGCTCCGTCCTTAATGGTATCTGTCAAGTCAAGCTTACTTTCTCTGAAAATTTTCAGAGCAAAACACGGGAATTAGAATTCAAGCTTCACGGGATTATCAAGCGAGGTTTGGAGGCAATGCTTATATAAAACTCGGTTACTTACACACGCTTTACTCGTAGAGCAGGGTTGTTACTCATTTTGGCGACATTTTCCTTTGCAAGTGATAAGAGGTTTTCCAGCCTTTTCCATTGGAAAACACCATCTTTGAATAGAACCTGACACCGCGGTGGCAACAAGAGCTTTGATTTCAGCTGATGCGGATAACAATTCGACATTGCACATATGAAACTAAATCAGAATTATCAGTTAACCTGTATCAAGCGTTCCCGAAGTGCAGGATTCGGATCCGTTAGGAGCCGTTTTGCTACATATGGATAAGCAACCTAGAAAAAAAGTTAGCTTTTAGAGTGGAAAGGAAATATGAGTGTGAACATATAGCTAGTATCTGCTCACTTCAGGATTTAAATGTCAGCTCATCCTAAGTTTGAAAAAAAAAATCAAAAGAATAGACGTGACCTCACCTCTAGAAATTTAAAATCAGGCTTCAGAGTGAAACATATACCCTCCTGCGTAAGCAAAGAACGAATAACAAGAGAAAACCGCTCCGGGATACGAATGGGAAAGTCATACACAAGCTTGTTGAATTGGCCTGCAAAAAGAACGTGACACCAATTCTTCAGATGTGCAAGGGGTGCTCAGTAAACAAAACAAACTTGCTTGACGAAAGCAAATTATCAAGTACCTGTAACACTTCGGAAATTGAAATCTGCAAGTCCTTTCCCCGCAGAATTCTGCCAGATGGCTTCTAAAGCTGGAACAATAGGAGAAACATCGGTACCCTTGGCCAGGAATCCGAGCCTAGTGAAATCATTTGCCATCTCCCCATAGTCCTCATTAACCGCATGAACAACAGCATCAATCAAAATTTGCTTGTTTTGCTGAGAAAAAAAAAAAGGATTTTGTTTAGACTATAAATGACAAAGTCTCTATATACAGATGTGAGAATTACTATGGGAAGGAGGCATACGCTAGTTACTAAGGTTACTAGATACCTCAGAACCATTAAACTCATATTACCTGACTCAGAACAGCAACATTACCAAAGTCCACATAAGCAATACGCCCATCCTGCATTGCAAAGATATTTCCAGGATGTGGATCTCCATGGAACAATCCAAATTCCAACAGCTGCCTTAAGGCAGCACTCACGCCAACAGTCAAGAATCCATTTAAATCAATACCCGCATCCTTGATGGCCTGAGTACAATTGTAAGAGTCAGTACTCAGAGTATACTGTATTTTGACTTTTTAAAAGGGTATAAAGGAATTTATATTGGGTTGGCCCCTATTTGAAAGTCATACCTGTGGGTCAGTGCACCGAATACCATCAATCCACTCCATTACCAAAACCCGTGGACCACAAAGATTCTTGTATACTCGAGGAATTTTGACAGTAGGGTCATCTTTGAAGTTCTCCAGAAAGTCTTCAATGTTTCTGGCTTCCTGTAGGCAAGAACTTCAGTTAACCGGGATTAGAGAAAGACTCATTTTTTCAGCTCATCAAAACAAAAGAACGCATAGAGTCAAATTGACAACTATATGAGATACCAAGGTGTAGTCAAGCTCCTCCAAAAGCTTTTCTCCAAATTCATCAACTATTAGCTCTGCGTTGCAACCCAGTTTCTGTATACTGAAGCCATTTAAGAATGAGGCGAGGGTTCGGAAAAGAAAGAGATCCCGGTAAATTATGGGCTCTATCTGTGGTCTCTGCACCTGTATATACATAAACATAAATGTCAAACCCAAACTTTAAAACAGTTTTCAGTTTGATAAGCCTGTATGAAATATCACAACTTTCAAAGCAGATCAACTCTATAGCCACAGTAAAAAATTTCCATTTAGAAGAACCTTGATAGCAACATCCTCTCCAGTGGCACGTAGAGTAGCTCGGTAAACTTGGCCCAAGCTTGCAGCCGCTATTGTTTGTGAAGAAATTTTGCTAAATAGGGCCTCAAGAGGTTGGCCTAACTCTTCCTCGATAATATTGAAAGCAACCTACAGAGTCCTTCACCACTTAGCTTCACCAAACGATGGCATATGATACCAAGAAAAATATCTTGCTCTACAAATTCCTCAAAAAGATAAGATTTTTACCTCGTTAGGGAATGGAGGAACATCATCTTGGAGTATGCAGAGCTCATTCATGTAGTCTTCACGGATGATATCAGGCCTATTTGCCAAAACCTACCCCCATGTAATATATGTTAGTCGAAAGCCCGGTTAAAACCATTAAAGTCCTCAATATAACATGGATCCACATACCTGCCCAGCTTTGATAAATGAAGGCCCCAAGTTGCACAACAGGTTCCTAAGCTGCCGAGCACGGAAGGGGACAACTTCCTCATCCCTTCCAACCATAAAGTCATACATTAAGGTAGACCAATACAACCCAAGTGTCCAGACAATCTCCACACCCCTTGAAGCAAGAGAGACGACTGATCCTCTTGATTCCAGAACTTTACTCCTCACCTGATCAACAAACACCAGTAAATTCCAATTCAGACAATCAACAAGTAAAATTGTGAAAGTAATTAAACAAAAGGAAAAAGAATCTAGCTGAGTGCCTGCTAGATTTCCTATAAATTCATTAAAACTCCACCTAAATACAAGAACATAGATTCCTTCTAAGACACTACCAATCAAATCCAAGATGATAAACAAGTCAAACCAACAAATTACAAACAGAGATAAACAAATGAAAATTGGCTGAACCTATTGCGTAAATCGAACTAGAATCAACAGAAGCAATCATACAGTCTCCGGAGAATACTTTCGGAATGGAACGCAAACGCCTCTCTCGATATCCAGCTGCTCAAGCGCGGAGCTCGATTTCCCTACTCTCTCCACCCCGCTCATCGCCGTTGTCATTACCGCAGCGTCCGTCGAAATCCGGCCCCCAACATCCGTCGCCGCCGCGGTAACGGAAAAATTAGAAGTCCGTACAGCCGAGAACGTCCTGCCCCGCCGCAACTCGACTGGACTCCTCAATAGAGCATCTCTTCGATCAAGAACAGCGCGATTATTTCTCCGGCGACGCTGATTTAAGGAGAAATTAGGGTTTACGAAACTATTGCAGTGAATTGACTCCATGGATCAGCAGCGATGTACGGAGGATTATCTGAAGAAGAAGAAGAACCAAATAGTGGATATGTTTCCGTTGGACGAAAACTAAATTAATTTAGAATTACCGAAAATGCAATAAACCGACTGCCAAGTGCCAACCACAAAATATAATTATTATTTTATTTTTTACTTTATCACCTCACGTTTCAAAAAGCCCACACATATGTAATATTTAGCAAAACGACCCAAAACTATTTTTTGGGGTTTCTTTGTACATCCCACAGATTTTTTTTTGGGGCCAAGAAAGGTGCAACTTTTTAGCATACTCGTATGGTATAAAAAGAATTATTTTATATCAAGGGATATTAAAAGGTGACAAAAAAATAAATACCAATATTGAAATCTATTTATCGGTTTTACATTAGTTGAAATAATGAAAATATTTTGTAAATTAAGATGGCTTCATGTTCGTATTCTATTTCTTATACCATCCCCACTACAACTACAAAGTGTGGCGCCATTTCCTCCAATAGTCTCAACACTAAACGTACGGTCCCCCAGGGATCTCTTGTCCTCAGTCCTCACGAAAGTCAACGATTACTTTGCAGGGCTTCTCTGCTTCCACTGGACTTCTTTCAGGTCTCGTTCCAGTGATGTAAAACAAATGGAGCATCTCAGTCCAATTATCAGGAATCGGGTCTGATCAATATCGATCAATCAATAATATTTCAGATATTGTTTTATGTTTTGATTGTTAATTTGCCTCTATGTTTCTTTCATTCATGACCCCACAACTTTAAATAATTTAAGCAAATTTTTGTTTGTTGTAAACGTAAAAAAACTTCTGTTTCTGTTTGGTATTTGCATTTGTCATTTACAAAAAAAAAATATTGTACAAAATACTAAAAAATATATAATTAATATACATAAATGTGACTTTTGTTTCGTTTGATAAACACAAATGTAGAATTTGGGCCGAGCTTCGCGTTACAAATATGTGCAAAATATAGGCTGCGCCTTGAGATTATGAAGCTGAATATATAGATGAGAGCTCAACCACTACACCATCAGACTTTTACAAAATTATGGTTCAAAACACTAGCTAGTTTGCTGGGCTTTAAACGAGAGCAGGGATGGTGGTACTCGATAACATGTATCACTTCATGCATGGTACTTTGGTAAGCTCTGATCCATTACCATCTCATGTAGTTATCTCCTACTTTTAATATTAAAAATGGTGTTAAAATAGTCATAGTACTTGCATTTATGATCATAAAGATTAAGCTTAATTTCTTGCCATAAATCAGCATATATACAAATCTATTTTTCTATGTCTTTGTAATTTGCTCCATTGTTCTGCTTCCGCCTTCGATTGTATTATGTTTTTTCTCATCTGCATTTCCTTAATTAAATAGATTCACTAATGTCTTCTTGATTCAGACTTTCCCAACATAATCTTTACCTTGCTTGGAAAAATGATTCGTTATCCAAACTAAATAAGATGCTTTATCATTAGAAGTTTTTATCACAAAACATTAGTGTCTTGTGTAAGAAAATGCTATGTTCTGTCTGGACGAGTCGAGCATTTCTCTATTTTCTTATAGTTGAACCGACACGATCTATGTATGTTAATACTCCAACGAAATATACATTGAGAAACTTTGTAGTGGAACAAGTAGTCTCGAATACGAAATAAATGACGATTATTATGAGCAAATAAATCAAAATATCCTTTTTTATTTATTTATTACAGACATCAAGCAATCCAGAATCTTGGACCCATAATGTCAGGAAAAAAGAAAATGTAAACCAAAATCATACACAAACTATAATAAATTTCCAATAATGTAAGAGGTCCCGAATATGTGAGAAGAAAATAAAAAAAGGATATGTGCGAATTTATTTGGGAGAAAGAAAGTTTGTTCGATCGATATGGAAAAGGAAGTGAGAAAGTGGGGGTAATGGGCAATGGGGAATCGACACGTGCCCACATTCCGTGTAAAAGTTTAGGAGTCACGTGCGCCCATCATATGAATATGTGACGAAGTGGGGAAATGGGCAATGGGGAAACGACACGTGGAAAAGTTGGGTAGAAAAGTAGGGTAGGTCACGTGCGGCCATCATTTTATCCATTGTCCTTCCCAAACCTTTGGGGGCCCTCTCTAATTGGACGCCTTTTGACTTTCCTTCTTTAGATTTTGGTCGTACTTTAAATTTACTATTTTGTATCCCATTATGGCAGTATCCATGTGTGTGGTTTTAATTTCTATATCTTTTTCTTACCATATTATTTAAAAATACTTGAATAATTAGAAAATCTGATTATGACTTTCAATTTTCTAAAATTGTTAATTTCCGGTGTTACTTGATCAAATACGTGATGATCAGTCAACTGAAGTTATTATTAAAAAAAACTTAATGCAAAAATGTTTTATGAACACATATAATAGTTGAACTATGGCTTATGGGTGTGATTAAACAAAAAACAAAAAACACTTATCCCCTATATATTAATTGAGAATCATTTTAACAAAATAACCTTATGTTACGTGGAATATTACATCAGTGTCATGCTTACGTGCCGTCGCTAGAGTGATTCTCAAGAAATATATTTTATAGAACATTAATTACTAGACTAATTACATAATATGTTATTAGATCAATCATATATAAACTATCTTTATTTTAAATATTATAATCTTACATAAATTAGCTATATTTATTTATAGAAAATCAAATAAGTAAATATTCCATAAAATTATAGCTGATTTTATTGTTTCCTAAATTTGGTTTTTAAAATTTTATTTGAAAAAATAATGTTTTAACTAAATAATTAATTAGTAACATAAATATGTAAAAACTTTAATTGTAAATTTTAATTATTTATACAATAATATTCTATAAAATATTTAGAAATATTTATTTATTTTTTTAATTTTTAAAAAAATATTATAAACATCTTATCCCGCGTATAACGCATGAAGCACCTAGTTATTCCTTATTTTTCAAACAACAATTATGAACAGAGTCAAACTAGGGACTGTGAATTATTTTAGGAAATGTATCTTTGATTGGTAATTTTCTTCTTCCGTAAGATGTAATCAATTTTGAAGTTTCTACGGACCTAAAAAGTTCACGTATATACCAAAATGGCTTCAAAACCAAAATATGTTTTCATGGAAAAGGATTTAATCCCTTATATAAAAAGTAGTTTTTATTAAAAACCACTAATTAAGCTATACTATATATATATATATATATTTAATATCAATTTTTTTTGAAATATCAAATTTAGTCAACGCATAACATTATTTGAATGCTAATTAATCATGCACTAAATCAAATATATCGCATTATATAAGTAACATTCAGTTTTGATATGGGCTGATTGGTTGTGGATGTAAATTTATGATTTTTGCTGTTGAATTTGGTCTGTGAATTTTTTTTGCTGTACCTTTAGAATTTAGGCTGCAGAATCAACTTTCCATAATAAATAGTTTGCAAAGACAACCTTCCATAATTTTTCAAAGACCAAAATTTATGATTTTAAATTTTTAGCTTTCTACAGTATAAAAAAAATCAGAAAAAGGAAACAAAAACAAAAATAGTTTTACCTTTGAAAAATATATGTAAAACGTGATTGTTTTGAATTTAGAAATTTAAATCAATGTTTGTAGAAAAGTTTTAAAGCGTGATTGCTTCTTTACCATTCCATCTTAAGAGAACTTGACAATATGATACTTGTTCATTAAAATCACAAAATAATACAAATTATTAAATTGGCTTTAGCTTAAACCACCCCAAATCGACCAACACAAAACACATTAAATGCATAGAAAGTAAAATAAACCAAGAACAAACCCCCCGAGACAACAAATAAAACAAAGCAAGGACCTGCATACATAGTAATATATATACATGGTAGATATATCGCCAAGGATAATTGGAGAATCAAATTGAACCAGGTTTTTGATGATCGACTACTACATGTCTCGGACATGGAAGACGTTAGGGTTCTTGACGACGATATCGTACATATGAATAGAGTTAAACTTGGAGAAGTCGCGAGGGAGAGAGATGAGATCAATCGATGTTCTCTTGTGGAACTGGAGCAGATGATCGGTGTTGTCTCCACCGTAGTACCTCTCCCACCCAAGCTTCTTCAAGATCTTCTCAAGTGATCCGTACGAAGAGACAACCTCGCTGGTCGGAAGATGGACGAGTATCTTCCTCCTCATCCTCTGCTGCTGGCTACCGCCGGAAGAGGAAGATTCCGAAGAATCTCCGGCGGATTGGTTGTAAGGATTCTCCACCAGCCTCATCACTCCGTTCTTGTTGAACACCCACACACCAGACATTGTTAATGTTGTTATATATTTATGATTTACGAGCTAGCTAGTTTTTTTTTTTTTTTTGTTGGGGTGTGATTTTCACTTCAAAAATAAGTTTGTTAATTTTGGTGAGGAGAAGGAAACTGTGTAGATGGCTATATATATATGTCAGTAAAGGGGTGAATAGATACTGACAAGTATATTATGATTATACTATGTAATATTTATATATATTAAATGTAAATTTCCAGAATTCTCGAAAAGGAAGAATCTTATCTACCAATCTTCCACCAATTTATTTATCATTTGTGGACGCAAGAGAATAATAACTCAAATTCCATAAAATCAAAGCTATTGTTCTGATTCGAGAGTATATAGACGTAGTTAAATAATATTTGAACTATACAACATTATTTGATCGTCATATTTGCGACGTAAGAAATGCCGTATCTTTAGTATGGAAATTAATTGAAAGAATGTTAAACTTATTCCTATATGCAAGGAAAAAAAAATAGTATTGGAAAACTATTTAGTTCGAGCGTTAGAATATTAAAAAATAATGGGTCCACATGCTATATAGGGATATGAGGGATTAGTTTTCATTGTGGAATCTCTTCTTCTTTTTCCGTTTTTATTATTTTTTGTGCGCGGTTAAATTATTTATTTTCTTTAAGTCAAAGAATCTTTGGTAAGATTTCACAAAATTTAGATTCTTGTCGTTAAATTAATTAAAATGCATCTACGATGTATATGGAATTCAAATACGGCAAGACTTCTTCTAGTTTGCATGAGCTCAACTTGACGTAACATCGCTTAGTTAAATCCAACTTTTTTTTATAAAGGGTTTGGTTAAATCCAACTTATTATTACGTAATCACTTCATGGTCATGGCACTTACAATAATTTTATAATTTCTAAGATGATAAGAAGAAAAAGATGGAAATATGAACATATCAATCGATTTATTGAGAAAATGCGATGGATATCGGTGTCTTTGGTAGGGAATGATCGGATAATTACAGGTTGCATCATGTTAATTTCAGAGTTTCAGATATCAATAAAGGTTATAAAATCTTTGTTATAATTGAGTTATAGGCTTATAGTTTTTTGATGATAACAAAATTTTACGATTATAACTTAACGAAATGATTTTTTTTTTTTTTTTTTGTTATTAACAAAACGAAAAAAAATCTTAAGGAAAACTTTATTACTGAAAAATATATGTTTGGTATTATATATATGTAAAATAATTGATATATATATATATGTGACAGTTCAAAACATTTAAATGATTCAGTTTAAAGAACATTTATGTGGCCTTACGTTAGATATATGTGTATATCACCCTGCATACACCAAACAATGTATGTTTTTTTCTACAGAATAAAGGATATTTTTTTATAAATTTGATTCAGTTATACTTTAAGTTTTGACAAATTTTAAAAACTGCCTTTAAAATTGTTAATTTCAGTGATAAATAAGTTTTGATTATTCTTCTCCTTATATGTTTGTTCTGTAGACACAGACACGTGAATATTAATACTTACTGGTCCTTACTCTCCTTTTTAGTTTTCACTTTTCACCTTGCTTCTGCCTTTTTTTCCTCTCTCTTTCTGTCTTTTTTTTTGTTTTGTTTTTTAAAAAATATATATATTTTAACTTGTATTGTGAGTCTGTGACCATATATAAAACAACAATAATTGGTAATATTAATGTATACCTTATACATTTCCCATCTTTACTTTCGTGTGAATTTGGAATATATTATAATCGTTATCACACATTAAAACCTATGAAAATCTCACGTTAAAATATGGTAGTATTGATTTTTATGGTAGGTTAGTTTTAAGAGTACATTGCAAAATGGGTTAGAGAGATGTGCAATCAAACCAGAAAGGTTTGGATGCCTTTTTTCTTTTGTTTTGCAACTGAAAAACTCACTTACAAACTAAAAAGATAGGAGATTAATTTCAATTTCAGCCGGAAATCCCCGGTTACAGTTTTCAAAGTATGGAAATTGTTATAATTCTTTAACCATCAGAGATTTTATCACTTCTCTAAAGTAATTTACTTCCCCTATATGTCCTTTTCCGTATTCAATTCTTTCCTCTATCTTTATAGATCCTTTGGTTCTCTCGTTTACATATGCAGTGTGATAATGACTAGTTTCAACATCATCAGATTCTGCTTCCAGCAATAATTTTGTGATAATGCAATATTCTATATATATACATTTTAATAAATTTGTGGAAAGATATATATATATATATATATATATATATATATATATATGGACAAAAAGTGGCATACAAAGCACAAATGAATGTGAAAAGAGAGACATGATGAGGAAATAAGGGAAGTGGGAGCGAAGGCCCTCGTGGGAGATGATGCCAAGCCACGCTCACTCTCTCATTCTCTACAACGTAACACACTCACCACACAACACAAACCCAAGGTATTAGACTTTTAGTCTTTTTGTTCCTCTTTTTACTTACCGTTTTAGGTCCATCCTAAGTTGACATCTATATAAATATACAGTAATTTATACTACATGCTTTGCTCGTGCATTTTATAGTGATTATAAATATATACTTCGAATACTTGAAGATATATGAATTTAATTAGTAAAATATATGGAGAGTTCTTATTGTATTAATATATAGGGTTTTGAAAGCTGTTATGGCAAAAATATTTCGTTGCGACTGATTTTCACTAATTGTATTGGAAGGAGTATTTGTGCTATATCAAGAAGAAAGAGCATTAAAAATGTCAGCAATCTTTGGTTATATCTAAAATCCATATTGGTTTAAAATTATGTCACAATACCAAACAGGTCACATCATAAACTAAACCAGAACAAGTTAAGTGTGTTTCGGTATGGATAAATCTCAAAACCCATGTCCATGCCCCATTCCACAAAAATCTCTTGTTCATGGTCAATACAAATATGGCACCCACAACCATATTGATATCAATTGTTCTCATGCATCTTATGTCAGCATCATTTGTTCTTGTAGTGTCAAACATCATAAATGCAAAACATCCACAAAACCAAAATAGAAATAGTTAATATATTGTTTCTAGAGGCTTCCGAGATACACTCTCCAAAGATTATTCTCATTGATCCATTCATGTGTTCACGTTAGCTAAGCCAACTTGATTCAACCGTAAAGTTTCCATCACAATTGTTTTTCTTGAATGATTTTGTTTACGACCACATAAATTCTCTGCTTTTTTCTTTCACTCTAATCATATATTAATTAGATTACTTTATGAGTAATCTATCTTAGAGTTGTTCTTGATCAACAATATTTATACGCAAGTTTTTTCTAGAAACCTTCAGAACAAGAATTAAGGTTCGTAAAATAGATTGTTAAATCTATTCTTCATATATGTAAAATCAGTATTTCAGAATCTGAAGCATTTAATTCTTTCAAATGATATTCTCCGAGGAAAAACTGAAACACATATCAAGATTGGAGAAGTAGAGGTAGAAACTAGAAACTATTTTTTCGATCTAATATATAGCTAAGAAGCTTCAATTTTCATTTTAGAAAGTTATTTTTTTTCTAAATAATACATATAAGGATATATAGGTTTAGTGGTATCCTTAATTACGAAAGATATGCTCGAGTAGCCAATGAAGGATCGATTGGTGCCAGGCCACCCTTATCTTCTACAACGTAGAATAATTTTGTCAAGAATATGACAGCTCGTTCTAATTTTAAATCCCTAACATTACTAGTATTGGTATTTATTTTTTTCATTTATTTTTATTAGGCTACACAACGAATTTGATTCGAAACTAGTGAATCACTATACAGGATCTAATTTCCTTTTTATTCATAATTGATAAATTATATTTTCGTGTTTTTATAATTAACAACCATAATTACTGTAGGCATGTAGCCATTTTTTTTGTTCAATCTCGTATTGATTCCTAAAGTTAGAGGACATCATTTTCATCACTTTGTTTTTAAAAGTATTTTTAGTCTATAATATTACAATTTAATTGTCCAGATTTCAATTTTAAGAATAGTTCAGTTGTAGGTTTAAAAAAAAATATTTTAAGTCTATAATATTACGATTAATTTGTTTAAAACGGGTAACTACAACGTAACATCTCAAAGTCAAATCCCTAATGCGTTATTGAATTTTACAATGGACATTCAGATCAATTTTTGTTAAATTGATAGTTCTAAAACCTAAATATGTATAATGTCACGTTCTACGAAAGATAAGTGTGGCAACGCCATTTTATTCAGACTATAATTCAGATGAGCCCGAACTTCTTAATTAGTAAAAATGAATACAATATATTTTGTACGTAGTACACGGTGCAAAAAATATTATTAAACACCTCAATTGTAAGGTGCTGTACTCGTAAGTTAGCAAAAAGAATATGAACTCCGAGTTGCCAATTCGAATAATTGGTATTTGGTACAAAACTGAAACTTTTAAATATTCGTGTCTTTCTATATATTATATGAGTATGCGTAAAAGACCATCTAATTAGAGCATAAAATCGACAAATGAAAACGTGGTAGACAATGTTAGATAGAATAAGTAAGAATAGAATAGATTCTACATTTTTTGGATGATAATTGATACCTAAGCAGCTTATTATAAATGCGGTATTAACTGTGACAACCTCTTTGACTTAATCCATCGTTTAAATGATTTATAAATGAAATATATTGTAGTTATGTCATTTGATGTTCATCTAGTACTTGGCGTTTTCACGGTCTTTAACTGGTTTTGAATTCCAATTTTACTCCTTATTTTCTTTTTATTCGAAATATTTTATTTTTTTAAAGAACACTTATCTTTATTCGCAAAATTCAGCTAATTTATATTTTAATTTTACTCTAGTTTTAAGGCAATTATCTATAAATTAACATGAATCTCGATGTCCAAATTAAGTATCATAATAAATTGATGATATTAAGTGGATGAGTTGTAATCTTCTAGCAAAAACAAATGTTTAACCATCCACACACAATGAAAGTGGTTTGGCTATCTTTTCCATGTCAAATGTTGATATTTATTTTAGAAATGGATGATTAAAACTCCTTTGGATTATATACATGCGGCATTAACTGTGAAAACCTCTTTGACGTAATTCATTAATTAAATGTTTTGAAAACGAAATATATTGTGAATATAGCAATTGACGTTTATTTATTACTGTCGTTTTCACGGGGTTTTAGTTTTTTGGTATTAAATTCTAGATTTATTTTTTTTACTTTTATTCAAAAATTTTAAGGTTTTTTATAATAATTATCTTTTTTGTTCGTGGACTTTTTTCTTATTCATAATTTATCATTATTTCTTATTTATAATTTACTTTAGCTTCAAGGGAATTCTTTATGAACATGAATATCGATGTCCAAAATATCCTTAAAAAATTGAGGATATTAAGTGGATGAGTTGTAATTTTCTAGCAAAAAGTAAAAATAGTGTTTAACCATCCATGTCAAAAGTCGTTAGGTTATATTTTCCATCAAATGTTGATATACTATTTTTAAAATCATTGATTAAAACTTCTTCAGATTGTAAACGAAACAACTAATTTTATTACAATTGTAAATTCATCTAATAAAAATGCAAGTTTCATCATTTTTAATTTAGTTTCTTCAATATTCAACAAATTAACATAAAACACTTGTTAAAGCCTAAACTATATACCAAATTAGCCGTCAAATAATTAAATTCTCAATGGCCAAGTCTTATTACACTCTAAAAATAGAAGAGTAGACTTAGCTCACCAAAAAGACTAGTTCAGATTTAGTACCAAAAACAGAGAAAATCTCTCCTTTTAACCACTGTTCTACAACTTCCTCACTTCTCCTGCATAAATACCAAACGAGTGAAGCCATTGAGGTTTAGCAAAGAGAACACACAAGATGGGTCTCAATGCCTCTCTTTCTCTCCTTTCTCTCACTCTCTTACTCGTCTTCTCTATCGTCGTTACAGCTGATAACATCACGCAGGCCTTTGAGAAATACTCCAATTTCAGCACGATGAGCAACCTCCTCATCCAGACTAAGCTCACTGTACCCATCAGCAAATACCAAACCATAACCGTGCTCGCTGTTAGCAACGACGCTATCAGCTCCATCACAAACAGATCCGACGTCGAGCTCAAGAACATTCTCATGACTCATGTTATTCTTGACTACTACGATGAGCTCAAGCTTCAGGGGTTGAGGGAAAAGAGCATAATGCTTACTACCTTATACCAGACCACCGGTTTGGGAGAAGAGATGAATGGTTTCCTGAACGTTACCAAATTGGAAGGAAGAGTTTACTTTGGATCGGCTGTGAAGAACTCACCTTTAAACGCCGAGTATGTCTCAACGGTGTACCACAATCCTTATAACCTTTCTATAATCCAGATTAGTATGCCAATCGTGGCTCCTGGACTCAGCTTAGCAGTTAACCCACCTCCACCACCACCCGTTCCTTTAGCTCCATCTCCATCTCCCATGGATGCTTCAATGGTTCGGGCTCCATCTCCCATGAATGCTAAAACAGCTCCAGGACCAGCTGATGATGACAATTCCTCAGATACTGTTGTCCCAAAAACTACACCTACAACAGACACACCGGAGGCTGATTCTCCTGCTCCTGCTCCAAGCGCAGATAATGAGAAGATTGAAGCTGCTGATAAGGCTGGACCATCTTCTTCTGCTTGTAAGGCTGGTTCGAGGTTTGATGTTATTCTCTTGCTAGCATTTTTCGCTAGCTTTGCTGGGTTCTAAGATGGTGATGTGGGTTGAAGACAATAATGGTAGGTGAGATTCAAAACAATTTTTCCGTAGCTTTTTAACCAAGAAGAGAGACAGGACCGTTGGAAGTGAAAATCTAAGTGTAATGAACTTTCTACTTTTCATGCATTGTATTTATCAGCCATTTTGAATGCAAATGTGATGTTTTTCCTATTGGATTTGTAACACATTTCTAAGCGTGTTAGAGCATACTTTAACCAGTGCAAAGAATGTTAAAACCATGCGTGATCTCAACAACAAAAAACACTTCTGCATTGGTTTGATTCAAGCAACGAGATGAATCAAACTAGCCTTACAAATACGAGTTAATCCCAAAAACTACACAGATCCGTTTCTATCAACCAAGCCAATCATGCATTGCAAAACGACGAGACTGCACTTACAGTGCTCATACCAAAACAATAAAAGTGAACCAAGCAAATCTGACATTGCTCTAGAAAGTCTTTTATGGAATCCTAATTGATTAAATTGAGGCCAAAGCAGAAACAAACAAAAGATTCGGCACAAGAAGAGCCTATTTGCAGTCTGCAGCTGTCTCTCATTTGATCTTCTTTATGATGTCCTCGATGACTTCTTCCATATCAAGTGCCTTCATTGGTGCAAATGGACGTTTCATCTCCTACGTAATGAGATAAACATAATCTTCAATTTCTTCTAAATTTAGATCGAAAGGCAAAAACATATTCATAATGTATACTCACAATAACACATTGAAATTCAGTTAGCAAATATTTTACCATAGTAGTAAACTGCTTAGGTATATTTTCTAATTTCAAATTAGTATTTAACATGGCCCTATTGAATGTAAACGACGAAAAGCCAACTTATGATGTTCACAACTTTCATTCCTGATGACTTGTTACATTATAAATAGTATCAATTTCGTAATGAGTAAGAATCTAGAGTTGATTTTCATACTAACAATAAACCTTACTCAAACGGAACAAATTTTACAAAGAAGAGAGGCAAATTAGATATGTTTTTAAAGAATTAGAGTGGAATGTTTTACCAAAAGACTTATGAATTTTTCGCCACCTTCCTCCCGAATCTCAAAGCAACCCCGCCTCGGCTATTCGAGCACACAAAAGAAAGAATTAGCAATGGAAAAGAAAATCTTATCAAGCAAAATTTGACAAATATGCTCTAACACAAACATCAATAGCGAGCATTCATGACAATATACTCAGCTGCAGTAAAAGAATTACCTTTTCAGGATTCAGAGTCACCGTGACGCCGGGAACAGCTCCCTCCAGAGCTTCCTTCACCTGAATAGCCCTTGTCTTGAAAGCATTGCATTGTTTACTTCAAGAACACAACAAAAAGTAACCTCTGTGAGAAAACAAGACATAATTACCAGAAGTAAATCCTAGTTCTATCCATTTTCAGATGGAACATGTCACTATAAGACATTGCAATTAAGCTTAGGCAAGACAAGAAAACAAGTAGAAACCAGATAGTGAAGTCCTCTTCAGAAAGGTGAAAGTCACAATGCGAGCAAAAAGTTAAGGGATAAATTAGCGTGTCAACTTCATTTGCCCCAGCTTACTTCACGAAACCACTAATCACTGATAACGAAAATTATGCAGAATCAAGAAGAAACCCTAATAATAAGAAACTAGAAACCCTAGCTGCTACACTGACAAAGACGTCCCAACAGTCTGTTCAATAACATCAAAGTTTTAGGCTTTTAGCTTCAGCTTCGAGGAGATTACCTAAATTTTCACTCTTACGTGACCCTCCATTTTCTCAGGAATGTAAAGACAACACAAAAATCGAAAATTTATGCATAAATTACCAATGCTCTATGACAATCTTCGCTTTCGTCGGGTCCTCAACCTCTGGCTCTGCCTCTTCCTCTTCTTCTTCCTTCTCAACTTCCTCAACTGCTTCGTCTTCCCTCTTTCCCTTCTTGGCTCTCCCAGTCTCAATCGCTGAATTCTTTCTCTTTGCCTTCTTCGGCGGCGCAAGCTTCACCTGGTTAGTGGCAGATCCAGCCGGTTTAGCACCGTTTTGTTGAGTCTCACTTCGAGTTCGACGATCCATGCTCCGAGTCACTCTAGACGACGCTATCGTCAAAGGTTTCGCCTTTTCTTCTCCATCTGCCTTACTTTTCCCCGGCGCCATTGTACGGAGAGCAACAGGGTTTGGTAGAAACAATCTTCTTTTCTTCTCCGTTGGCAACCTTAAAACTTCTGATGTTGGTCTCTCTTACCGCTCTTTCTTGCTTTTTGTTGATGGATTTGGATAAACGGTTTAGATTAACCCTCTTGTATTGATAATTTAACCTTGGAAAAGTAATCTGAATGAACGGTAGCGATTTAACCCACAAGGATTAAAAAGTTTGACCGTTGGATTTGCAGATGCGACATTAATTATTATGATCATCTCAAGGTAGCGGTGAAAAAGGCAGTGCCAATAGTGCGCTACTGCGCTGTACTACGAAACAAACATCCATGTGATTCGAAACGCCGTGGTCTTTTGCTTCTAAAGGGCACAACTACTTACCGTTTTGATGGGATAGACTGATTTTCTAGCATTTCGATTCCAGTTCATTTGGCTTTTTCTCAGCTCAATATAAATTAGAACATGTAATCATATTTGTGAAGAAATGTTGTTTTTTTACTCAAAAAGTAATAAAAAGTCTCTTAAGTAATAAGAAAGATTTTGCAAATAACTTAGTCTTTATAACGTTTTCGCTTTATAGCTTTTTAGGTCACTAAAATAAGAGATTTTATTTATCTTTTATGATGATTAAATATATATTGAACTTTAAATATCCTCCAATCCTTTTCTGGATTTCTATGAATTAATATAGCCATCAATCTAAATTTCCAAAAGAATAATATATAGTGATAGTTGAATGTATATGAATGCAGTAATGCTAAAATATAAAAGAGGCATTACTGATGAATCGCAATACAAAGTTGTTAATAAAGTAATACTCTAGCACGCTAAATGTTTGTTAACCATAAAATCAAAAACACCAAAGCTTTGTTCCTGTTCTTGTCTGTGTCAGGCTCAAACCCCAACTTTGAATCACAGCAATATGAATGGTCCCAATATTTATCAATCATCACAAGGCGGATGCTTTGGTAAGAGCTTAACAAAGACCAAACCGGACAATCGAGAATCCAATAAGATTTTCAGACCAGCGACGTGTAGTTAGGGAAAAGATACATCAACCGGTCCAGAGTTTCAGGATTAAACTTCCGAGCAAATAGATAACATGGACGTTGCTCTCCTTTCCATAGACACGGCTTTACTGTCGTCACTTTCTGCATAGAGAATGGTTATGGATCAGTGAAAGAAAGTCCAAGAACAATGGTAACAAGAAAAAGAAGAGTCGGGTTTTATTACCTTTAAATCGCTTGTGACATGGTAAGCAAGTTGGATGGACTGCATATCATCAGGTTAAAGCAAAACTTAGATCGCAGAGAAGAAAATCTAACTGAGCATCGAGAAAGAGAAGAACAAGAGGAACCTTGATTTTCCTGATGAGGTAAGGAGTGATGTCTCTTGCATTGTACATTTTCGGGTGCCATTTGCCTTCTGACCAATCGACATGTGTCACTGACCAGTTTGCTATTCCATCTGGATCAATCATCTGAAATAAAGATATCATGAACGGAGAGATTATGATGACGTAAAGGCAAATGACTAACGAAGATGCAATCAAGCAGTACACTGACATTGAAAAGAGTTGGGAAATAATGCTCGTCCGCATAGCAGTTGCGTCCTTCCATATTCGGCTGTGACAAAACATAAGCCATTAAGTAAAATGCCGTTTGATTATACAAATGCTAACAATAGGAGATCAGTAGTGAAATTCCATGACATCTAAACATGTCTCAGTATCCCCCCCATATCGTCTCTATGCTATAAAGAAGGGAAAAACACATGGGTTTTGTTTGAACATCACACAGCATGACCACTATATCAATTAGCTACAATCTCAATGGGCGGATCACTGTCTAACTTGACTAGATGACTTAGTTTGATCACCAAATATGCAGAATCAAATATTATGGGAGATTTGGATAAAATAAGTGTCACCAGATAGAATATTAGTACATACAGCAAGATATGGTATGGCTGTTTATTATCAACTATCATGTGAATATGAGCACACATGAAATTGACGGCTTTCTTACCCTACAATAAAGCTTGAATTTTGTGTAGTAAAGGCTGTCCGCCATGACGACTATAGCATGTCTCCTCTTCATTGAAAACCACTGGAAAAGATGGTTATAAAACGCAAAAGAAAATGTCAAGCTTAAACAGAATTAAGTGGAAAATAATGAGAAGAAAAGGGAGGGATGATAAAGATAGCACAGAGAGACAAAAGGTAACATCCATGACTACGTAAAAACATGACCATTTTTTTGTCTGAACTGTAAAATTCCTCCTACAAACATCTAATATAAATAATTTGCAGGACAAAGAAAGGGGAATGATATCTTATCACATAACACATTAACGCATACCTGTGAGCCCTTCCGAAAATCCTTCTTTTCAACCTCAGGCAGCATATGTTGTGAATACCGACCAGATCCATGTGGTCCAGGATCCTCAAAACTGAAAAGAATGCAAGATGAAGATACTTAACGCCAGAGAAGACGGTATGACAGCGAGACATAAAAGAGGTTCAACCGCATGAGTAAACTGTAGGCACAATAATACAAATTACCAATCAATGAAGCTGAGATTCGCGAAGATCAAGTGATTATAGATATAGTTAAAGTCGAATAGGGGAACACAACTGCCAAATAACAACGAAGAAGTGTAGGATTAGTTAAGCATTACATCAAGACCTAAGAAAATTTAATATCAAAGAAACAATGATTCAATCACCTATCTGAAAGCAGCACAAAGTGTTGATTATCAGGATCAACGAGAGCATGAGCTAATAGCCTTCTTTCCGCATCAACCATGGATATCTGACCCCAAGCAACCTGCAAAAGACAATCATATTAAAGGTACCTAGAGAAACCACTACTAATAAATTTTCTGCACAAAATCGACTGAATGGTACAATCAATCTCATTTACCTTGTGACTGTGAATATCACGACCAACAAAATAGCTGCTTGTATGTACAGGACTTTTCTTTGACGCGTGCACATAAATTGAAAATTTGTTCTCATGACCCTGAATCAACCAAAAGGAACCACCACCATTTTGTCAGTTAGGATAAGAAATACATTTGACAAAGTTGAAACATCAAAGTTATATCTCTAAGAAACTCCAACTGATGAAAGGGCATTTTACTGAGAAAATCTTACACGGAGGAACATCTCCCACAGAGGCTCAAAAGGCAGCGTCCCTGGCGTTAAGAACATGAAGGCAATCTTGGGATTTGCTGACTTAGATTGAGGTAGGTTCATGATTTCATTCATCACAACTTGAGCTGCAGCTTCATTGTCAGTTAATTCCCTCGAAGGTACAAACAGAAACTGTTGGTATAACGGACATCCAGGACCAGAAAACATATAGCACGCCACAGAATTCCGCGGAGGATATAAGAACACCGTGATGACTACGACCGTAACCAGAACAACCAAAGTGATAATCCATCTCGGGCCCTTAAAAGGAGGCCTTTGACGAGAGTCTGACATAACCGCAATATCTCTTAAGCTACCGTTTGAAGTATCAAAATCATCTTATAGTCTTCTTCAACATCTCACTCTTCAGAATCCCTGAAGAGAAGTAAAATTGAGAGCTCATAAGGTATTTTATTATATACAGATTATCCAAGAGATAGAGATACTGTGAACAGTGTGAAAATATACAACTTAATCCAGATTCAATATTGTCAAAACAGAACATCAAGCAATGAAAGTACGAACCAATAATACAAAAGGCTTCAAGAGATTCAAAAACAAAGCCAGCAAATATCATTCTACCACATCAAAAGACTCAGTTCCTCTAATCGGAAAATGAAATTCAATTTTCGATGCGCGTGGCAAAGATCATCACTATCGTCGTCAAAATTACCGTAGACAAGATAGAAACTGGTAAAACGTGAATATAATCATATGAGCTCTCTGAAACAGTTTTTTATACAAAAAGAACACAGAAAATGGCTTCAGAGCGTAAGGAGAAGACGAACATCAAAAGATCTATCGAACCATCAAAATCACCAGTGGCGCAGAGTCGCCGCCACGGCCCTCGGCGGAATAAGCGGAGGATACGAACAACTGCACAGGTGAGCAATTAAGAATCCCTCGCAGAGAATCTGAAGATCGAAGAATCCTCTGTGTCCCTAATCTTCCACAGAAGTACCAAAGCAAGCGCCTCTCTTTTTCTCTCTCTCTATCTAACCACTAGAAACGGTCACTGTAGCTCCAATTGAGGAACGAACGGACTTCTCTTCTTTCAATTTTTCAATAAAGTATTTTTTAACTCCATAATCCATATTTTTTATTTGTTTATTTTGGTAATTAATCCCCCTGATAGAATTTGTTGAAAAAAAAAATTAATAAAAAATTAAGCTATTTTGGAAAAAGGGAGATTATTAGTTTATTACAATAAGAATATACTTTGATGAGTTAGTTAGATATATATTATTTCTATAAAATCGGAAAGAACTACTATAAAAGAAAATAATTAGATTTTTGTGTATAAAACAAATGTGGACTGCAAAAGTTAAAAAACTAGTGAGAGAAGGAACATGTTCTTTGGAGAGCTATGACAAATAGTCTTTCAGTAGGAGCCAATATGAAAAAGAAAAAGCTGGTTCTCTCCATCTCCTGTCCCAGATGCCCGGATGAAACAGAGAATGTCAACCATCTTTTGTTCACTTGCTCTTATGCAAGACTGGCATGGGCGATGTCAGCACTGTCCCATCTTTTCTTTCCATCAGCAGGTATCTCTCTATATGAGAATCTCAGTACTTTGCTCTTTCCTGTCTCAAACTCTGACAGAGAACTGAGAGAAAGGTATAAGTCTTGGCCCTGGATTGTCTGGAACATATGGAAGAGTCGAAATGATCTTGTCTTCTCAAGCATTGACAGGAAGTGAAGGATTTGGTTGAGGATGCAATTGTGCAGAGCAAGGAATGGGATGACGCCACTCTGACCTCAAATACTTCTGTAGGCCCTCGGACAGCTTCTGTATCTACTCCACCTTCACGCGACCATAAATGGAGACCTCCACCTCAGGGGAGACTCAAATGCAACCTGGATGGCTCTTGGGATGAAAAGACTGGGAGATGCGGTGTGGCTTGGATCTTAAGGGATATCACGGGTACCATTAGGCATTATGGAGCAAAGAGGTTCCCTCTGCTCTGCTCTCCTGTTGATGCTGAAGCAGCGGCTCTAGCTTGGTCCGTATCTTGTGTCTCCAACTTAGGTTACAGAAATGTTTTGTTTGAATCAGATTGTGTTAGTGTGATCATGGCTGTGCAAGGTACTCAATCTTGGCCGCGCCTTAGCAACTATATCATGGATGTCTTGGGCAAGAGTGTGGGAAAGGATTTCTCTTTTTCTCATTCTTCTAGACAAACAAATTCGTGTGCTGACGCCTTAGCTAAGGATATTAGTAGTTACCCTACTTATCATGCTTATTTACATGTTATTCCTCCTGTTTGGTTGATCCAACTTGTGAGAAAAGATTTAGCTTGTAATGCAACTCTTGACTAGTAATTGAAGTACTGATTTAGGTGAAAAAAAAAAGTGAGAGAAGGAACGATGTCCTATTTTGAAACCATGCACACAGCACCCCGTTTTCATTAATCTAACCGGAGAGATAAACAGCAAGACGTTTGCAGTGGAAGGAATCTGGAAAGACCAAGTCAACAATAATGGGACCCGAATCCATGCAATGTACGTGTACCCAGCCAAGACAAGTAAGGAAGAGTCACGTCTCTAATCAACGTTCCACCTTCCATCTCTTCCGTATTTATAAAACGTCTCCACTGAAACACTAAATTCGTAGAGATCTTCTAAAGCCAACAAACAAAGTAGTTCTGTTTCGATTTCAAACTTCTCATTTAAAGTAGGAGCATGGAAGTATATATATGATTCTTGGTGATGCATCTGCTGCAACAGAGGCCAATCTTAATTATGTGGTGTTTCTGTTGAGTCTTGAGTGTGCTAAGAATGAATATCTGACCGATAGGGACCAGAGAGCGGCCTATTACCTTGGAGGGATCTGTGGCTTAGTGCCGGAAGTAACAGATGATCTGCAACTAGCTGTTCGTGCTATGGGTCGGAGAGTGCGAACGATAAGTTTCCCTTCAGCTGCCGCAAGAAACGGTTTAATCGTTCCACCAAAGATGGTAGAACCCAAAAAGTCAATATATCGCTTTCTTTGGTTACTTAGTGATCATGCTTTACAAGAATGATACTGAAGTCATCTCTGATAAATATACTGTTTGATGCAGCTGGTTATGTTCCGATCAAAGGAGACGATGTGTCCGTGGTCAATGATGAGGATCATTCGAACTACTTACGGTCCACCTATGGTAAGAACCATGCGATCCGGAAAGCTGTCCTCAAAGGTATTCTCAATCATACTAAGGATGAAGTTTCTTTGGTGATGTTTGTTCATATGTGGCCAAGATTCTTTATTGGATAGACGTGGAAGAATTTAGGTTAACCATAAAAAAAATTTCAAAGTCCCCTGTTCTCGGGAGTGAATTAGTAGATGAAGTGAAGAATTCGACTAGGGCAGCTAAAGCAGTCTTGGATACTGAAAGGCCTAAGTATTACATGATCATGGAGAATCCTGAGAGCTACTCTATACTTGACAGTTCCAACTTCCCCAATCTCACTGTTGTTGCTCGGAAGTTAAAGTTGAACGAGGAGATATGTGAAGTAGAATATTATGTTGTTATGATATCGCGGAACATGACAATACTGAGTCCGATCTCCGATGAAGAAGATTAAATTGATTCTTAGTACATCTGTATCGTAAGAGTGGTCTAAATCACTTTTGGTCCTAGTCCACATAGTTTTAACTTTATAAACTTCACTTCTGTTAGTTTCTTAATTAGAGTCGTTGCTAGGGGTGTGATCTCCTTGTTTCGTTGGCATCTGATCAATTTTCCCCGGCGACATTGGTGTTTCTAGATTGGTTAAGGTTGTAAGAAGATACTCCCATAATTGGAACAGAATGGTTGTGGTTTTTCCACCTTTGTAACAACTTTTTTTTCTTATGATTATAAAAGTTCCAGTGTATGTTGTCCAAAAGATACCTTCTAGCAAAATTATGCGAAGAATTACGTATGCTTCAAAGTTTGGTTCTTAAAAATGCAACTTCCAAATTAAATTTTCAGTTGTTTAGTGAACCTAGATCATCTTTTTACATTTACACGACATACTGATAGGTTTTTCTTTGGCGTCATATAAGAGATAGTAGTATTCTTTTTTGCAGTGGTCTTTCTTGTGTAAATTATTGATTTCAATTACCAAAGTATTATAAAATTAAAATTCAAGAGGCTCAATATAGTAAGTTCATATGTACATATATATGTATCTAAGCATTTTTAAAATATGTTGTACCATCGAAAGTAATCCACAAAGGATCTACCTTTTTTCCCCCAAGAAAAGTTTGTTTAGGTTTATAAAATTTTAGAATTGATAAACAGTTATTACCATTACAAGTTTATAACAAGAGTTCTCCCATCATTACAAATCTAACAGTAGTAACTCAAAAGAAGCAACATACCATAATACCTAAGTAAACAGGAAGCAATGGAGATTGAAATCAGACCCTAAAAGACAAAAGGAAAAAGAGAGGAAACTATGAACTGTAGGACCAAGAGTAGTAACCCATGTTTGAAAATTGAAACATGATTTCATCTAAATATACTTCACTATTAACTCAGAATTTCCAGTAAGGAAGTTGATAGCAAGCTTGGTGGCTTCGCACACTATATGCCAAAAGCGTAGTACTTCAAATGCATGTCCACACAGTAGTCTACTTGATTAATGAGAAATGGAGCTTTTTTGGAAAGAAAAGGGAGATTATTGCAATAAGAATTTACTTTGATGAGTTAGTAAATGATCTATATTTTTTTCTATAAAACCGGGAACAAATCAAATACTATAAAAGAAAATAAATTAGAGTGTTATGTAAATTTATATCCAATCTAATTAAGTGCTTATATATAGGAAATTTTATAAAACCGGGAACAAAAGAAGCAGCCATGCATGGAGGTTGACAACAAAAACAAGGAGTCATGGAGATTGATATCATCAGACCCTAAAAGACAAAACGAAAAGAAAAAAAAGCTTAATACTTGTTGTTGGCCTTTGGACTACTCTAATTGATGATGAATCGTTAGTCCCAATATCTCTTAATAATTATCTCTTCCACGTTGTGTTTTCTTTTCAAGGTTGGCTAAAACTCTTAGGTGGATTTATAGGCAAGAGTTCATTTTGTAAGAATATATTTTGAGGAAGAGAAAGAACCATGTCAGAGTTTAATGGAATTATATGAAAGAAGATAAGTAAAATCTTTCAAAAAAAAAAAAAAAAAAAAGACAAGTTGAAGAGAAAGAAACGAGTGTGAAAGAAATTAAAGATATCGCAATATATCCACGTGAAATGGAAAAATACACTAAAATACACCAAGCTTTGCTAGATTTTCTCTAGTAATGTCTAATCTTCTGTGTAAAAAAACTGAAAAAAAATTGTCCAAAACAATACAAAATAACAAAGGAAAGAAGCCAACACTTTGCGCAAAGAGCCTCTAAAAACCCAGCAGACACCGACTCTAGGCTTTCTCTTCATTCAACAAGCAACCCGTCCGGTAACCTTATGACCTTAGAACAGTCCGCGACAAAGGCATTTTAACCTCATGACCTGGAGCGATTAACAAGCAACAGATTAAGAAACGATGAGCATGGAAGCAACACATAATCACCTAATGTTATGTGGCACCTGCACACGGGTCTATCTAGATGTATACTCAAAACCACATTCCAGCCAGAGAAGCGACGTTCGATAATCCGAGTTTGGTTCTGTTACTAACACTACATATTTGTTTGTTTTCACACTAACTAGACTACATGATTTCCTCTGATGTTGGAAGCTAGAAAACTCATAACTACAAGATGTTCCTCAAATAGCCTACTCAGTTTGGCATATATCAAGCAAAATTAAAACGTGAGAGTGTACCTCGACTATTTTGAGTGCGTGGAACAATGAATTTCACTTGTCAGTGTGACCCCTTTTGGCCTTACGACGACCATGGTGGTGAGGGTGTTTAACAGGTTTCTTTGTCTTTGTGCTGCAATAAACAATAATATGAAATATTTCTATGAGTAAGAATATTACATAAGACGACTAAATGGATTAATTAGGAGACTTGCCAGAAGAGATAACGAAGCACTTTGTAAGCAATGAAGATGGGTAATGCCAACAATGCAGAGGCCTACAGTGGATAGATTAAGATTTGAAGTTAGAGAGGAAACAAAGCATGCAGTCTCAGAATACGTTCTAGAAGAAAGTAAGGCAAATACCGCAAACCAAACAAACTCGTTGGTAGCAAAAGGCTCTGTCAGCTCATGGTTTTTCAGTTTTCGTTCGACATGGGCTTGGACCTTCACAGATAAACATATAGATTTTAGCTTTAAAAGTCGAGCATACTCGTTGATGAATCCAAGAAGTGGAATAATTCAGATATATTTATAATATGCACAAGTAAGGTTTTGGTTTCAGACCTGATGGTGATAAGCTGTGGCGGATTCAAGGAACTCTTTATAGACGATGATCACCTTGGTTGTGTAAGGTTTCATTGCAACCTTCATTTTATCAACATGTGGTTTTGTGGTCGTAGCCACTTGGTCAACATATGGCTTGCTGAACTTTTTGGCCTCCTGGAGATTGTAACAAGCATTAAGTTTACATCCATAAATATTAGCTGATTAATGTTTACCAGACCTATCGGTGAAAGAATAAACTAATATAGACACTATACCTGATAATAGGGGTCTACAAATTCTTGAACCGTGACAATGTGAGGGGAAACAGCACTCTTTGATGCATGGTAAGCCTCTTTAGCTTTGATGGATAGTGTTCGGACGTGTGGCTCAACATGCGTAGTAACGGTTTCCCTGATGGCTGGAATATATTTCTACAAGTAGTGTCATAAAACATATTATATATGAGCCAATTATAACTCTAGAGATAGGTGATTCATCAAAAATGCAGGCATTCAATTAGTGCCAGAGAAATTTACTACAAAGAAAAATTGCCAAAAAGATGCTTACAGTTTTAACGTTTTCCACGTGTGGTTCAGCCCACTTCTCACCTTGAGCTTTTGCTTCCGTCACCTAATCAATAATAAGTAAACTTCATTAGCCAGATGCTCTCATGCTCTGTAGAGGCATAAATCTCAATAGGACAAAATTTAAACAGCACCTTTAGAATTACTGTCTCCACAGCAGGTTTCCCATGGGCCTCCCAATGTGTCTCAGTATAAGTCTACGGGTACATGAAATTCCCCATGTTAACTGGGGAAAAAACTGCTATGTTACAAAACTGTAAAAAGGCCAGCATGAACCTTACCTGAAATTTAAACCAGTGAACAGCAAGCCAAGGGGGAAGCCATGAACCATGAGCCTGAGTAAATAAAACAATTGACATTAGCTTTTTGCTGAATTCCGGCTTCCAGGCTCCGCTGATTTCCCAAACAATAGAATATATAATGCTATAATAGCTTCAGAGACAGCCAAATGGAAAACTGTGTCAAACTAATACCTCCAGCAGTTCCTTAGCCTTCGTGGTTGCTTCAAGCTTTGTCCTCAACATTTCTTCCTGAAATTTAAAAGTTGGAAAAGCTATATGTGAGGCAGAAACCAAAAGCATAGGAAATCTAATTTAATAATAGGTTACTGTACCTCAGCTATCTTAATAGCACGTTCAAGTTTTCCTATTTTGTTCTTCTGCTCTTCATTTGTCTTCTGAAGCTGCAAGACATCAGATACTATAATTAAACACCTTCAGGACACTACTATAAGAACTGGCTCAACCAAAAGTATAAAAGCATAGTCGATGGTATAGTAAGAAGGAGGGAAGTAAAGCGTTCTGATGGGATAATCAGATTGCATCACGAAACCTGTTCTAAAGAATTCCATACAACTCAAGCCCAAATTTAGATCAAACACAAGTATCAAATCATGCAAGGATCTATCCTAAGGAGATCTAATATAGCTGAATGGAAACAGCAATGGTAATAACATAGCATAAATGACGAGGCTTAGAGCATGAAGATATTTTGAACTCATCCTTAAACAAAGTCTACCTAAAGCTGAGATAAAAAAAAACGTAACTAAGCATTCACCATGTCTCTTAGAGAAAAAACAAATGAAACTGTGTAAAGAGAAAATGAAACAAGGGATGTAAACAGACATACTTTGTCAAGGCTCGAGTTAAGTTCACTTAGTTTTTTCTCAGCTTCATTAGTCCGAGCTTCTGTGGAATCTTTCTCCTTGTTCTTTTGCTCCAAGAAGTTCTTGAGTACCTCTACCTGAATGGCAGACGTAGCATCACAAAAAATCAGATTCCGTTTGCATATTCCAGCCGTATAAACAGATAGAGTTCTTGAACTTAAAGTCTCACCTGCTTCTCCAATTCAGCAGCTCGTGCTTGAGCCTTTCCCAATTGTTTTGCAGAATCTGATGATCCCTTTTTCTGGAGAGGAGTGAAAACATACAGATCAGATGTAAACCAAACATGTCAAAAGATTAGAACAATTTACGACACGTTCCAAACAAGTAGGTGAAATTGAACCCATATTAGATCCATACTTGTAGTGATGAGACTTCAGTCTGCAAGGAAGCAATCTTGTCTTCCCTTTCTTTGAGAAGTTTCTCCTTCTCTGCTACTAACTCATCTTTGCCCTTAACCTCCCTGGTTTTCTCTTCGATTTGGGATTCTTCACAACAAAACAAAAAGAAAACATAATTGGGATTCTTCACAACAAAACAAAAAGAAAACATAAAAGCTCATAAACCAAAATTTGCATCCACCAAATAAACAAGGCTAAGCTGAACGGATTTGAGATCTCATAAATGTCACAAAACCATAGCAAGCAATTCAACATTGCGGATAAATTTATACGAATCACATCTGAAATCGATCCAAAAGCAACCAGTTTAAGTCAATGTTATAAGAACAGAAACACATTAAGTAGCTGAAACAGTAATTCCGAATTCAATACGAAACGAAGTCAAATAAAAATCAAAACTTTGCAATTATTCGATCAGAGGGAAGAGTTTGAACAATGCAAGTCGCTAACTAACCTAGGGCACGGATCTTGGCATTAAGCTGATCCAGTTGGATCTTTGAGGAGCCGTCGGATCCGGCAGCCTCAACAATCTCCGGCTCATCAGCATCGGCGAAGACGCTGGTGGTGAAAACCAAGGCAAGAAGTAACAAAGCCACGAGCTTTGCGGCCGCCATGTCCAGAGTCACCACCGTCGATCAAGGAAAAGGGACGGAGATTCCAAAAAACAAGAGAAACGTTTCCTCTCTCACGGTCTCACGATCTCACGATCTCTTTCTCTCTCTCTCACAGTTATATACTTATATATATATTTATGAAGGTGTTTTTTTGACCATAGACCGTAGAAATTTCTTAACCCTTTCGTTTGTTATTAGAAAAAAAAGAGACAGCGTGCGAAGACGAAAGAGAAGGTTTTGTGTTGACGACGTGAGCTTTATGGCTTCGTGGGTATGTCGTGACCGACGACGACACGCGGCATCCATCGGATCCACTTGTGTGTTTTCACATGACGTGGCACAAATCCAAAACGTTGACAAATTTTTATTTATTTTTGGGTAAAATATGACAAATCATTTTACCAGTCGACTTGATTAATGTCGTATTCAAAGTAAGTCATCATCAGATCAGAACTAATTTTTTTGAAAATCAGTTCTTTTACTATATCCGATTTAAACCATTACATAGATATTCATAGTTTAACCAGACGTAACATAATAAAATGAAGATGTGATAGCTATTTCCAAGACTATTTTATTCTTATATTTTGCGTCTGTATGTATGAGATGTGTATTATATATCATCTATAATCAACGAAAACCATACTTCGTGGGCTATGTATGGTCCAATAGTGCCAATTAATTTCCCGTTAAATTAAGCAACTTTCTATTCTGAATTTTCAACGAAATTCCAATGTATAACATTGCCTGAGAGCTAAGAATCTTTGTTTTTCTCTCGAAGCAACACCGCACGTTAATAATTTTTGTATATTTTATGCCTTGAGTCTTGATCCAACACAATTTACCTTCATTTTTAATGTAAAAGGTTGGGATCACGATTCGCGATAGCTAAATCTGTACGATTGATTAAGATCACGACAATAAGTACCGCTGGATCCTTAGAGATGTGTCTGGTCTATCGTTCCCTTTGACATTAACCAAATTAACAAAACTAATGAGTAATTAGTAATTATTAAATACATGGACAATGCTAACTCACCTCAGCTCAGCTAGATCAGACCTAATTAACTTAATTTATCCTTTCACTCATAAATACTTTGAATACATCTCTCTGTATACTCCAACGTTGCGGTCTCATCAATCATCAGCCGCACAGTTCTTGCTTCTCTAAGTTTCCCTAAAAAGAAATCTGGGAAGAAGATTATATAATCTATGATTTTTTTTTTGTTTTCAACAGCTTTTAATTAAGAAAGTTTGGAAATCCAAACCGAAGGAATAGAGTTTACATAACATACATCACGCGATAATGATCTAGCTACGTGCTAGATTATCCGCTAGTCTATGATTTCTTATGAGTTTTAAATTAGTAAAACAAATTTCCAGGTAATTAAAGGTATCGATGATAATCATTTTTAGCTAGGTAATCTATCATCTTATCGTTTTTTTTGTGTTTCTGCTTCAGTTCTTCAATTTCCTTAATCAGATGATCTTCACATAGTTTCTCTGTTTTCTCCTCTGACTATTATTCTCTGCAATGGTTGACAATTGACATATGCTGCTCTGGTCTCCCTCAGAATCATACTATCTCTTCTGTTTTTTACTACTCGCCTTCTTCTCATCTGGGCAACTACTATATATCGATGGCTATCTCGTGCTTCAATGGTCATTAATTACAAATTAGTGGCTATTATCCATGAATTACCAATCCGTAGCTAATTGGTAACGAAAATCCACGAACAAGTTATTAGCTACTGTCGCTTAGCTACTCAAAATTGAGATACGTGAATAAAGTTTTAACTACGAACATGTCCATTGCTAAAATTAATTGTATTTGTTTGTAGTATATAGCTTTTCGTATACCGAATCCAACCTAAAATTGAAAAAAAAGAGTTCGTTAACAAACAATTTGAGTTTAGGCGAACATGGGATTCAAAACTCAGTTTCGGATATAATTAGCATCATAATCTGAATTGACATCTCTAAACGAGTTGTGAACATTCTGATAATTCATATTACGCAGAGAAAAACAACAGTGTTGGTATATTTAAATTTCTATATTGTCTTTGCATGGGGGGATTTATGTGGGCTCGCGTGACGACGGGTTCCTAACACATAACATTATAACAACTAACTAGGAGAGATACTAATGCACGGAACAAATGTGAACATCACATTTTTTGGCCCATTTCTTTCTCGACGTATGCCACATGCATTATAAATTACAAACAGAAAATAACGTACATACCAAGAGAGCTGTGCGATATGCTGATACGTTATAAAGTCACCCACATGGAAATGCCAATAATAACACTCAATAAACCAAAACGTGACATATTACACCACACAAAACACATACTCCAATATAATATCTCAAAGTTGTCATTGTAAACTTATACGCTTCCATCATCTAACGCCCAGCAAACCCTAATCAATATATGATCGATATCTAATTATACTACTACGCATATAGTATACTTTAGGTATTTTATTTTTTAATCGAATGATCTAAAATTAAAACGTAAAATTAATCTTCGAAATTGGCAACTTCCATGTAAATTCGTCATGCAATTCAGTAGTCCTGGCCTTAACCAATAGGACGATGATATCACTGAACTACAATCACTTGTTCTACTGACCAAAACTCCATTCGATCTACACAGATCCACAACAAGACTTTTTATCGAATTTTCTTCTTTCTTTACCGAAGAAGAAGAAATCGAGGTTATAAAGAAGAGGAACCATCACGACCGAGCACAAAAACACAAGCACCGGTCCAAAAATCCAAAGCATCAAAGGCAGCGCTGCGTAGAACAACCGATTCCCTACAGTATTCAAAACAAACCCTCTCTCTAGCAACTCCGCCACGTACTCCTCTGCTGTCATCATCATCTCATCCTCCAAATCCTCCGGAGGAAAAGGAGTGTTGATGAGGATGTTGACTTGGTTGATGAAACGAATTGAGAGTGAGTGAGAGAAGAAAGAGAAGAGGAAGATGGTGAGGATCGTGACGTACTTGAGAGCCACCATGAACTCTCCGCGAGCTCCAAAAATGGCGTCGTTTAGAGGCTTCTTCACTGCGTATGTGCTGCTTATAACTGCAGCTAGACCCGCACAGAGAAGGATCGATGTTGTTGCCATTAAAGTCGACCCCATTATGCAGTTTCTCAGCGTTTGAACGGCTAAGATGTTCTTCTTCTCGTTGTCCTAATTAAACAAATACATTAAAAAAAAATCATATATTTATGTGTGTAGATGTTTATATAAGAAGTTGAAGGTTACCTTAATGATGGAAGCGACCCAGGAACGGCGTGCTCTAGCGTTAATGCCGATGATGGTGGTGAGAGGCTGTGTGCGTAACTTGTGCCACAAGTAAACATGGTACGCTGCGTATACCATTAGCCCTAGCGGCACCAAGATCACATCTAAATAACATTCTCTCCATTCCATTTCTAATTCAAAATTACCGAAGTTCTATTTTATTTTTTGGTGTGTATGGGTGACTTATTGGAAGGTTTGGAAAACAAAAAGACCCTATTTATAAGAAAAATGATAATGATCGTTAACCAAAAAATAAAATAAATTGCTAATTAATTAACGCAAAAAAAAAATAATAATAATAGAGAAAAGACATAAAGGTCCGGTGTGGTGGATGCCGGATGGAGAGGGATGACGTGGCACAATTTGTCCTTTTGTTCGCCATTGTTAGTTTTCAAACCCCAAAGTGATCTCTAGCTGAGCCCATCATACTATTTATAATTCTTGCACGCTTTTGATTTCTATGTTCTACCATTTCTTTCTTCTTCTACTCGTATATATGGAAAAGGCCTATATTAATCACCTCTATATATGAGGCCGTCAATTAAAATATTTGATATATATATATATATATAATCAGTTTCTCACAAAATAGATGTTTGTGTTTTTGTTTTATATAGATGGATATTTACAAAGTTATATTCAAAATTTGATGACATTTTTACAGAATAAACTACATAATTAGTTATGTTTTAGTTATAATAGTTTAGTTTAAAGAATAGCAAATAAATTTAAAAGATTAGCTACTCGTACTACTTAACTATTCGGTTTTTTCGTATACTGCAACCTAAATTTTTTTTTTAGAAAAACCTCAACATTTAACTTAATTGTCCCTCGTTTTATCAAATGATTACTTCACATTCTAATGAACTATTCTTCTGGTTATTCTATAAATATATTTATTATGATCTTGATTCTTGATACGATATAGATATGATGTATGTATGTATACATTAATACATGCACGTTGACACTTATAAAATGTTATGTACGATAAAGCTTCGAAAGTTTGAAACTAATAGTCGGATTCTCTTTCCTAATACCTGGTGAATCTGGCAAATATAGTGTTGCTGTATCTGAAAGTTTCAATTTTTGGATATCTTTTCATATATTCTTTTAACAGAAAAACGTATAATTTAAGGATTAACAAAAATTGAAACAAGTTTACATACAAATTTAAGAACGTACTCCCACATAAAAATAAATTTCATAAAAACCGCTAAAATATATTTTCGTGTGCGATATATATATGATACAGCGATAAAAATTACTCCATAACAACGTACGACTATGCGTTTTATATACTAGTTTTGATAAATACGACACCATATCTTACAATCTATAATATATTACGGCAATGGAGCACTAAAAAACCTGCAAATAACTAGCACTGGATAATTTCCCAAGAGTAATGAGTGAAATCTGACGAGGACCATATACAGGTATATATTGTGAGTGATAATAATTAGTCCTTATCATATGAGATATGACAAGACATGAGGCCGACTTTAACCATCGCCGATAAGATTCATGCTTACCTCGTCACTTAACTTATTTGGTTTTGCGTGTTTCACTCAATTATCTTCCCACACGTTGGAATCCTAGCTATTACTTCCACAATCCACATAAACTTATCTCTATTTATTTATACTCTTTTTGGAATTTTCTTTTCAATTACAATTCCTTATGAAGGATCATAATATTAATTAATAGACCGAGTGATTTGGGGTTTTGGTGTCATCTCGTGAATTTTTTTTTCCACTTTCTAAACGCAGAAATGAATGGGAACATTTATTTGATTCATGATATAGTTCATTTTATCTTTTCCGATCATTATTCTATTCATTTTTTTTTCATTTATTATTATTCATCTGATACAGCTCTTTCCTTTACAAAAACTACCCGTTACACTCTATTATGAATAACAAGGTTTGTTCCGGTTTAAATGGAAAAAAGAGGTCAGTTTAATCAATCTGATGACTCGGTCAACTCTGGTTCTCTTTTATCCATGCGTGTGGACCGTGTGGTTATGATTCGAATTTTTTTTTTTTTGTCGGCTGATTCGAATTCTATTGTAAGTATTTTTGCTGTAGAAGATCGACTGATTTTTTTTGAATCTTTCGTTGCTATATTTGACGAATCAAAATGAGAATAAAGTAAAATAGAGATACAATAATCGTTTCAAGAGTGTCTAGCTTTGGTCGTGTCGTTCTTGGACGGGAAGTGCGGCTTGATTCATATTTTGAGTTCTTTGTAATTCAAACTTTATAGTGCTCCTTTATATCCTCATTAGTTAGAACTAAAGGAAACATAAAAGCTAGAGCAATCATCGAGCAATATATTGATTTCTTTAATGCTTTTAAAATGGAGTATTAATTATTGAGTATTGTATTTTTTTTGAATAACCAAGTTGGCTGTTGTTTAATTTTCTGTAGTTATTAATTGGACGTAGTTGTTCAAATCAATGTTTGTGAGTTGTGACTGAACAAGTTTAGGGTGTTTGGCGTATTTATATAAAGTTAATGGGTCACCTTTTCACGAAAAATATCTCGTCCAATCAAATTGTGCTACATGAACTCTATTTACACATCACATAATATATAATAATTATAATTGTATTATTATGGTAGTAAAAATATAGAACCTAATAGTTTGTATTGGTTTCGTTGTATCTTTACATGAGTTCAAATCCGTTAAATGCATGCATGTTGTTGACAGAAAAAAAACTATCATAGAATATTTATAGTACTTGTTATATATTCATAACATAAGTTAGAAGTAGAACCATCACATGTATAATAGGAGGAAAAGCCATCATATAAGAAATAATTAAAAATAAAAACATAATAGCAAATTTAAACATATTATACATAATTTCACATACATATATAAATGTGTATATATATATATATTGTTAAAGAAACACATGTTTAGAACAAAAGATGATAGCACACGTCTATAATCTCTAGCAGCATAAGAATATATCCTTCTTTTTTTTTTGGTGCATCAGATTTGAAGATGTGCAGAATAAATCGTGAATGAATAAATCTGAAGATTTGCGTACTAAAAGATGTGTGGTTCTATACTTTTTATAATACTTGTCCCTCACTGGACAAATTCTTATGCTAGCTGCCTCATCCCATAAGCAATGTGCTCCTTAATATCTTTTTTATACCGACAAAGTAATGATTTATACATCGTTCGGTACATTTCTATTCTGAGATGACTTTAGAGTTTCGACTTTCGTTTTATTTTTATGAGTGTTCTTATCTTAAAAGTCACCAAATAGAACGGAAAAAAAAAAACAGAAAACAAAAAATTTGAGGAAAAATTGTTTCAGCGTCGATTACTTATCTGGAAACAACATAAACCTTCTTGGATAGACGGTGTGATCGTTGAATTCAAGGGAAGTGTTGATAAATCCATTTTAATTTGTATGTACCCCTAATATCGACTCTAACAATTCCATGAGACACTCTAAAAAGAAACACAAGCTATTAATTTTGTTTACTGCATAGTTTTTTTTTTTTGGCTTGGAAATCGACTTAATGATAATGTGAACTGTCTTTGGATGTCATTCTTCATTGGCTTAGTCATTCGCCACAGATCCGACATCATGTGTATTAGGCGTTGATGTAAAGATGTTCGAATCCTGTTTCCCACGAAAAGAATTATATGCTCTCATTTGTGGAATCCAATTTTTAAAAGTAATGCTTTTGAGTAATAATATACTTTCTTGACAAACTTAATTTTATAAAAGTAAACCTGAAAAAGCAAAATTTTATCATAAGGTAAACATTAAAAAAAAAACTCTATGGAACCTTTTTTTGGGAAAAATATGTATAGCAAATAAAAAACAACACCTCAAATCGAGTCAAGTATCGGCGCAATCTCATAGAATAGTTTGGTATCAAAAGAAAAAATAAAATAAATCGTTCTACATACTAAAGAAGATCATATCGTGCAATCTCACACTACAAGAAAAGGGATCGTTTTCCGACCGCCGTATTGGTCGGAATCTGGTCGGAAATCGTCATTTCCGACCAAATTTCGACCAACACGGGTTGGTCGAAAAAACTGTTTTGGTCGAAAATTGGTCGGAAGTTTTTCGACGAAAACGATAGTCGGAAAAACGGTCGGATTTGTTGGTCGGAAAAATTGGTCGGAAATATTAGTCGGAATTTTCTCGGAATTTGGTCGGAAAAAATTCTGGCAAAAACACGGTAAATAGGAAATTAGTCGCGGAAAAAAGTCAGAATATTGACGAAATATTCCGACTAATTTCCGACCAAGTTGATTAGTGTGGTCGGAAATTAGACAGAATTTTTCCGACTAATTTCCGACCACACCAACCAACGTGGTAGGAAATTAGTCGGAATATTTTGCTATTTAAAAAAAAAAATATATATTTACCAAAACTAATTTAAAAACTATATAAAACATATTTCAAAATTTAAATACATAAAACATAAATTTTATAAAAACTACAAATATAAAAGTTCATGATCGGGCCATATATCCATTCAATAATGCATCCATAACCTGAAACAGTGAAAAATTTACATTACGATTAACTATATTGATATAAGTAGAAATAAAATGTGAAATTTGATTAAAAAAAAAACAAGAAATTTACCGTTCACTTTTTTTCCTGCGAAGAGGAAGAGTGTTTTTTTTTAAACTCTTTCTTGATTGTGAATTATGAAGATTAGAAGCTTGACATATATAATTAAAAATTTCCGACTAATTTTCAACCATCGTGGTCGGAAATTAGTCCGAAATTTTTTTTACTTTTTCCGACTAATTTTTGACCATGGCGGTCGGATTTTAGTTGAAGATTTAGTCACGTGTAATTTCTGACTAAAATCCGACCGTCGTGGTCAGAATTTAGTCGGAAACTTTTTACGTTTTCCGACTAATTTCCGACCATGGCGGTCAAAATTTCGTCGGTAATATCCCTTTGCTTCTCGCCAATACAACTAATTAAGCTGATACAACTAAAAATATTTCTGACGATATTCCGATAGCCATGGTCGGAATTTAGTCAATGAACTTTAGATTTTCTACAAATTCAATATTGTAAGACGCAATGCATTCACAAAACTAATCATTTATGGGTCCAATGGAATTCATATCGGGAAAAAATTGGCATATATATAGATGAGTAACTAGTTATCTTTTAGGAATTAACACGAATTACCGGAGATTAATGAAATTTTAATATGAGATTGATGAAGAAATGATTTTAAGAATGGAGGCAAGAAGAAGAGAAGAAGAAATGAAAAATAAGGAATGCCTTTAGGGTTTTAAAATATATATGTGTCACTTAACCAATAAAAATGACGTAGTTTATCATTTAATTGAAACAAGGCGTTTTATGTTTCTTCTCTTCTTCACTCGAGTCGCGCGATTCTCGAAAAAGAATCCCTAAAATCTTCCCTGCTTCCTCTTAAACCTTGCGGGTTATTCCGACCAATTTTCGACCACCGTGGTTGGAAATTTGTCGAAATTAATCGGATCTCCGACTAATTTCCGACAACAGTGGTCGGAAATTGGTCGGAACGATTCAAAAAAATATTTTTTTTATTAACTATCAGATACTATATTAATTATTGACGAAATTCCGACCATTTTCCGACCACCGTGGTCAGAAATTGGTCAGAACGATTCAAAAAAATGTATCATAATAGTTTAATTTACAGTAGTTTAATTTTCAGTAGTTTCATTTTCATATCGAATTTAGTCCAAAATCGTGAACATTTGCCATTTTCAAAATTTTATCATATTATTCCGAGAAAATTCTGACCTTTTTTCCGACGGATTTCCGACCACCTTGGTCGGAAATCCGTCGGAATTTTTATCAATTTTTGACGGAATTTTATCGGAAGAAAGATTAATATTTTTTCTTCTAATTTTCGACCATTTATCCACGTTTTATGTTGGTCGGACAATTTTCCGTATTTCCGACAAAATTCTGACGACATAAAGTTGGTCGGAAAAATTTAAAAAATTTTCGGCTAATTTCCAACCAAAAATGTAGTCGTCGGAATTTCGTTGCCAATTGCGGAATTGACCCTTATTTCTTGTAGTGTAGTATAGTTAGAAACTTTGGTCATATGCGAAGACAAAATACGTCACCGTAAGAAAGATGAAAGAGAGGGAAACTTGGAGATAAACCTCACTGAGGATATAAACAGTTTTCTAGTAAAAGGTGATTCGGTTATGGCCTTAAGGTCTATTCATATTGCTAGGTCCATATTTTTGCTGTTATCATAGTGACGTATTCTATCATTTCTTTTTGAGACTTGACACAGTTGCAGACTCTTTGATTTGGTACCATTTGAGCTAATCCACTTTCAAAAAAATCTATGAAAAACGTGTGTTGATATCCATATATTGTTGATATCCATATATTATAGCCCGATGTATATTACAAGATGGTTTGGGCTTGAGAGTTGTGAAATTAGGCGTATGTGGGTTTTCAATATCAATTAAGAAAAAAGGATTCGCTTGTTTCAACCTTCAAGGCCTAGTTTCTTTACTGATGTACAACTAATTACTAAAGACATGTGATTAATGATAAACTAAAAAATTCTTTAGCAACAAAATTGAGTGGATAATTGGTTTTCGATAGATCTCATCACTGTTTCTTCACTACTGATTGCAATTTACTTATCAACAAAATGCCCTATCTTGATATGTTTGTAGGGTTTTTGGGGTTTTTGATTTTTGATTTTAGGAAAACCAAATTAATAGGTTTTAATGCTACTTAAAAGTGAATATAAAACTAATTTTCTTAGTTTTCAGAAATTTAAATCATTGTCTGTCTTCTCTGATTTTTTTTTCTTTTTCATAAAAAAACTTTAAAGATAGAATTAATCGAATTAAGTGGGTAAAACTAAAGTATTGACATCATCTCGAAATACTTGTTTTGTTTATAATGCAATATCCTGGTTTAATATTTTTGAAAATATCTGCGCATTTATGTATAGTATTGAATGTTACTGTTGAGACTTTTAAAAAGAAGGCATTCAATTCAACTTACAGAGTATTAAAAAAGAGTATGCTATAACGATCTATGCCGATGAGATTTTATTATTATACACATCCATTATTTCCTTTTTTTGCTACCTTATTATACATTTAATTTAGACCGTTCGGCAAATTTTTTTTTTTTATATAGAAATATCCATTTTGTAAAACAGCAAATCAAATCTTGAAGACATTGGAAATCAGATCAAGCAAAGGCAAAGGCAAGATCAGGTTAAATAAAACGGGAATTGGAATGTGTATCATATAATAAAGAGATTTAATATACTACAATTTTCAAATAATCATCTTAAACCAAAAACAATCATGAAAATCATCATTGATTTATGGCACGTAGAGAGATCAGGGAATAAAAGCCAGCTAGTTTTTCCAATTTTAATTAAGCTACATTTTCTCAATTATTCATAGGGGCTCAATCATTTATGTATGTTTCTTCATGGGTGGTTAGTACCACTTTACAACATAAACTCAAATTTTCATTAAACAATTTTTTTACATTTTAATATCTTCAACTATGTACGGATTATAAACTTACTAACCCCCTCAAAATATAGAACTGTGATTGTTTTCCTCGAATGACGGAGTAAGTAATTAGTCATTTAAATTTGGAGCAACTAAACTCTGGGAGTAAGTTATTAGAAACTAATTTACTAATGCGTACAAAAAAAAATAGAAGAACGTGTATTGTGATATAGGCCATGTTGTACGTACGGGCCACTACGTATTAATCAATCATTTAGAGATAAATAAATTGTTTAATATTAAAGTATATGGTGGATTGGTGGCCTATTGGTCTCGTGGATAGCAGTTACGAGGGGGGAAAAATTGGTAGACAAAAATCGGTGGACGATGCTTTCTCTAGCAGTTGACCCACCGGTTGATTAAACTTATACATTCATTTTAAAAATCTAATTCTCATAATGTTTAAAATATATGATATGTATCGTTGTCTAGTTATAATCCAAGTTAAAACCCGAATATGTTCGTTTGCGAGTTGTAGAAAACCAAAAAAATAACAAATAACAACATAAACAAATATTTATCACTTTACTTTTATAATAGTTGTTGATACAGCCATCACATATTCAACTACATCTTTTACAGCACTAAAATCTACGTACGTAGTCTTATGTGCTGCTACGACTTGTATTGTTTTCTAATGATGATCAAATAAAAACAACACAAGACCGGATCGGATGACAATAACCAAACTACTGATAAATAGTAAACTATTTCAATAATGTTATTTGTGGTGTACGATAATGTTAGTAGACGAATCACAAATTAAGAGTTGTAATTTTGGGTTTTCATGATTCTTTATTTAGAATTCCAATTATATAATCTAGCATAATCTGAACTCATTACGAAAATATATAATCTAATATTCTAATAAAATAATTTTATGATTAACGTTTATAAAATATTCTATGCTTTATGCGTAATTTTTGCTGATATATTCATTGCTTCCCCGCTAGTTCATCACCAGCACATGCAAACGATCGCCAGTCTGAAAACTTCAATGCTATAATATTGAACAAGGCATTAAAAATAAGTTTCTTAATTTATCAAATCGGCGTCAACTTTTTTTATTATGCATTTTATGGAATATTAAGCCGACTTTATTGTTGATATCATAAGAAATTAAACCATTTCGAATATAATTCAAAACATATGATTTAGTCGTTGTAACCAATCATTATTTGCATTTATTTTCAAATTTTCTTTCTTTGGTATCTTGTTGATTTACTTGTAAAGCTATCTTTCTTGATCCTCTAGATTTACAGTATCGTCTTCTAATCACTGATTTATGAAGCCATGCCCAAAATCACACCCACATACACATTTATATATACAAAACGTAAAAAATTATATGATCGGATCTGGAGAAATAAACCCACCCTATATAAATTAAAATCTGAAAAGTAAAAAAAGTTCACATGGGGTGGTTCAACTAAAACCTAAAACCTAAAACCTGGAACCGCACGAACAGTGACGTGGAAATTGAAGTCCTTTACCTGCACGGTCCTCGTTCGAATGGGAACTTCTGAGATGCGTCGGTAAAAGTAAATTATAAATAATAATGTTAAACACTTTTTTTTTTTTGTCGTCAATACTAAAATTAGGAAAAGTATATCTAAATTTATTTTTATATATTTTGGGAAAAGGAAAAGAGTGAGGAGATCCAATCCTTAGATTCATGTGAACTGAACTGTGAAGCCGTTTGCTTTGGAAACTGAAGCCTTCCCCATGTTTCATGTTTCTCTTCTCTCTCACACCACTTCACTCTTTTTTCTTACATTCGAAGTTATTTCTTTTAGCTTCTATTCATACAGTACGTTTGACGGACTCACGGTAATAATATTTAAAACCTACTCTTTCTATTTCACAGTAAGTTAAAAATTATCGTTTTTAAGATTCCAATGTGGTAGAACATATCTAATTAATTTATGTTTATTTGAAACTAAACAATGTAAAGAAAGAACCGAAGTCTAATAATAGGTTATTCCTTTCAAAGATGTAATAGAAACTTTAACTAGTCTTCTCTTTAAAAAATGTCCAAGCGATATTTATTTTGAAGCAAAGAAAGTAATAATTTAAGTGTATTATGTTATGATCTGATATCAAAAGTCTTAAGAGATCAACAGCACTAATATGTAAGAGGCATAGATTAATTACTCCACTAATTGCTAAATAAGTTTGAGTTAAAACTCATAATTCATCAGATGGTATAATAGTCCAATAAGTTGAAACAAATGTAATTATTTCAAAAGAAAGTGGAGATCCGTTCGAAATGAATAAACTGAGAGTCAGTATCTAGAGTGAACATGTTACGATTCTACATAAAAATATAAAACATCTACAGTAATATATCTCTTGCGCTCACTATTTATTTTATTATTTTTATGAAGATAAAATGGCTGAAAGAGTAAAACAAATCTAAATCTATTTTTTTTACAAAATAATTATGGTGTAATCAATAAAAAGATTGATTACTAATTGCTAATTTGAAACGCAATCCCAAAAGCATAAACAAACATGGCCTTAATAACGACTGAAGTTAAGAGAAGGTCAAACAAGAAATAATACCCCAACGAGAGGTTTACAAGTTGGTTATTAAGAAAACCAAAAGCAAATGATTAGTCGTATATTTTGAAACATTTAATTTCAAAACTAATCTATTAAATAATTAAAGCAAGATTCCAAAATGTCATCAGCACCTCTATATATCTCCATATTCTCCAAAACCCACCATGTCTCCATCATTACACAACACACAGAGATAGCTATACAAACACCAAGCACATAGCCATTTCTTCTTCGTCAGTTTCCGCCATGGAAGCCAAGAAGTCAAACAAAATCAGAGAGATCGTTAAGCTTCAACAGATCCTCAAGAAATGGCGAAAAGTCGCACACGCATCAAAACAAGCCAACAGCAACAAGATCGACAGCGTAGATGACAACAACAACAACATCAACATCAACAACAATGGAAGTGGAAGTGGAAGTGGAAGTGGAAGCAAGAGCATCAAGTTTCTGAAGAGGACATTATCCTTCACAGACACAACAGCTGTTCCTAAAGGCTACTTAGCTGTCTCGGTGGGGAAGGAGGAGAAGAGATACAAGATACCAACAGAGTACCTTAGCCACCAAGCTTTCCACGTGTTGTTGCGTGAAGCAGAAGAAGAGTTTGGGTTTCAACAAGCTGGTATATTGAGGATTCCTTGTGAAGTTGCTGTGTTCGAGAGCATTTTGAAGATAATGGAGGACAACAAGAATGATGCGTACCTGACCACTCAGGAGTGCAGGTTCAATGCCACGACTGAGGAAGTGATGAGTTATCGTCATCCTTCGGATTGCCCTAGGACTCCATCTCATCAACCTCACAGCCCAATGTGCAGATAATTTTTGTTTTCATTTGCTTGTTACTTTAATCCATTCTTCTTCCTCTTCCCCATGTTCCCCCTTTTTCCCTTGGGGATTTGGACTTTGTGTACTATGCAACTTCAATGAGAAAAAGAGTAAGAGATAGAGAGATTTTTGAATAATGGAATGTACAAAACGGATCATTGAAACAGACCAACAATGAAAATCTATCCTTTTTCGTCTCTGCCCTAAAGTGAAACAAGGAAGTAAAGATTCAAACTTCAGAGTTCACCAGTAGACCCATTCAATGTTCTTTGGTTCAAAGTTGAAACATATAAATGTGAGACCACAATACAATCTCCCGCTTTCTAGATTACTGTTATTTTGATATATTATTGAAGTCGATCCTTCATCTAAGCGGATAACACCGTACAAATGAACATGGAGGAGAATGTGTCACATGAGTAGTTTAAGAATAAATAATCACAAACATCTAAACAAAAATAATTACAGAGTTCAGTTTCCTTTTTCAACATCTGCATTTTCCCTCGAACTCTAAGTAGAAACCAAACCACATCAGCCCAAAATGCCAAGTCAATTTAAAGGATGAACTAAGTATATAGTTGTGGTGCAATGGTAAGTATACTCTAGTGGCTAGAGCGTAAATCGGGCATCCCAAAAGTTCGATACCCGCTCAACTTACACTTGACCATTGTGGTATTCATCTGGCAGTTTTAGGTCCCCGGGTTAGGCTTAAGAGACTTTGTTACAAAAAAGCAAAAGGTTCATGTGTCTATCTATGCATCCTACGTTCTTTCCGGGAACTACCCATGTGTATTGATGTTGCTATGTTAAGTAATTAGAGACTTAAAATAAACTAATAGAGTAACTAACATGAATTAAAATAGTGTAAATAGATGAGTACCTACGGCAATGTACTTTTTAATCATCAAGTGGAGACCGTAGTTGTTAAACAATTTAGATTAACAACGTACAGTATCCTATGCTTTTACAACCGAAAATAATGCTATAATAAGTATCTTAATTAGTGAATATAATAACAGAATTACAGACACATTTTCTCTAAATTAAGTACCTCTCATTATTGAACTCACATGCAATTAACGATTAATCCCTAACAGAGTACGGCAAAATCGAAAAGGAATGATCATGGTATCCTCTCAAAATCAATCAAGATTCAAGAGAGAGAAAGAGAAGGAGATAATGTTTATGTTCTCTCTCACCAGGTTTAAGGGGTGGTCAAAGTCAAAGCTTAAGCAGTGAGATCTGAAAAAACGGAAAGGCCACATGACATCTGCACCACGCCCATCTAAAGCAATCACCCAATAATACATGTGTAATCATCTCCTGAACCTGATCTCGAGGATATACTGTATAGTGATTATATAAGCAACTTGAAGGAAGTACATGTTATATAATAGACAGCAAGATCCAGCAAGAAATTTAACATAAGAACCATAGGCCTCGGAAACTTAAAAGAATTATTGTGACTGTACGTCCTTGACTCATAGTAAGTTTACTGTTTTAAGAAGATTGGTATTCAAAGTTATGAACTAAAAGACAATTAGAGAAACAATGGAAATGCTTATTTTCTAAGGCATTAATCATTTGTAAGCCCTTTTACAAATCATCTGATTACATGATCATGCAAAGCCCATTCATGTCTCGCTAGTAGTTGCACAAGAGTCATGAACTTTCTGTTTCTAGATAATTCCCCAAGAAGCATTGTTCCACAATTAATTATTATTTCAAGTGAAGCAATGGCAAATACTTTAATATAACTGCAAGTACCAAAAGTCATAGCAGTTAGATCAGAGAGAATATCATGAAGAATCCAGAGGTTTCTCATTCTCAGAATCCTGCTTAAAGAAAGTTTTGAATGTGTCGATCCTCGTCTTTGCTCTGGTAATCTGCTATCTTCCAGAAATTTCTTGGTCGCTGTTACGAAATCTTCTTTGTCATGCCATTTCCATTCCTAACACAGTTTAACATATTATACTACAGATTGAAACCTTTCACATTCTAAAAAAAAAAACATAAGCAAGAATATGATATAAAACCTCGAAATCTCATTCTCCATAAAGAGCCGGATCATGTTTGTTCCATACATATGTTTCGACTTGCAGCTTCTCTGAAGTATCCTGCAGATGACAACGCATCAAGAGGTTTATGTCAGAATCCAATATGTAAGAAGTAGTTGTTCCTATCAAAACTTTAATTACCGTCAGCACCACTTCAACAGGCTTTCTGTCATATTCAACATCCTCGAACTCATCTAACATTTTCAGTTCATCATCTGTGATTCCCTTTAGTACCTACAACAACAACAACACAGTACTTCAAATTCAAAATTCTGAGAAACCTCAAAATCAAGAGTATACATACACAAACAAGGAGGGAAACAAAATCATCTCTACAAAATAAAATCCCCCACAAAGAACAATGGCCTTAACGTTTCTCTATGGATTTAAACTCTTGTCCTAGTTTACCATATGTGAAAAATGGAGATTAGGGGTAGTAAATGAACCTTTCCGGTGACTTCTCCGGTACCGTACGGTAGAATTGTTGGATAAACACGGCCGTTGAGTCTAAACCTGTGACTGGAAATCCCAGAATGTCCGTTAATCAACATCCATTTGGATCCAAAACAAATGAAATTAAGACAGATTGAGTGTGAAAGAGATAGAGCGAAACACATAAACCGGAGAGTACGGCGGAGATACGGTCAGGGACGCGATTAAGAAGCACGTAAACAACTTCGGGTTCCTGGAGACTGCCATAGACAAAGAGATCAAGACCAGCTTTCCCTGACAACATACTCATCTTTCTTTGTATCTCCGACTCCGTCCAGTTCCTGCGACTGAGTCTACTACACATAGAAGTTCAAGTGTCCATTGTCCGGCCACGTGTCAAGCATACAAAAGGTTGTGATTATGTTTTTTATTTAGCCACCATATATTTCTTGATATTGTTTTGTGAAAACAAACTGAAAAATCAGTTTCGGAGAAGATGGCAAAGTTTCCACTGTATCACAATTCGGGAACAGAGGAATTAAAACCATAGCCATAACAAACACGATATCCATTTAAAAAAGACAGATCGGGTCATTACAAAAAAACCTCAAACAGAGTTTAAATTCTTCGAGTCACTGGAAAATGTAATGAAATATCTAAAATGTTTGCCCAAGAGTAAGATAATGATCGTTGTTTGCTGATCACATGGCCATTGGTTCAGGACCAGCAGCGTTCAGGATGTCTAAGAGTGAGTTTTGGGGCTCCAATTCCTCGTGCCAAAGCTGCAACTTATCCCCAGGGTAGAAGTTTCTCGTGACTCCCTCTGAGTTGATCTGTTCAAAAACATCAAAAGCAATTTGTTAACTAAGTTCCATTTAAGAGGTTCTCGCTTCAGAGAATTTTGGTCAGAGAGATATCTTACAATGACAGTTCGTACGACACCTCCACTGGCTCCATCACGGGCGATGGCTAGTGAAACCGCCTTCACAACAAGTTGCTGAAAAATAAATAGCAAGGACCAGTTACAACAAATGCGGTTTGTGAGATTTTTGCAAAGGCAGAGAAATAATGATACTTACCTCGGCTTCTTCTTTGGTCATGTCTTCTTTCCAGGCCTGATCGAAGAACCCGTAAAGATAGCTCGAACCAGAGCCTACACAAACACACACAATTCCATCAGTTGTTGATAGAATACAGCTATGTTAAAACCGAAAGATATAAGACAACTATGTTAAAATTCAAAGATCATAAGACACAAAACAATATGGTTTTTACCTCCAATGGCAAACGGTTGCTCCACTACAGTTCCACCAAGTGGAATCCCGTAGATCTTCCCACCCTCATACTTATCCCATCCTCCAACGATGAGACCAGTTTGGAGCATGTTCTGCCCAACAAAGACATACAATGCTTCAGTCAACAATCCATCTCATAAAAACAAGGAATCCGGACAATAACACACTGAATAGATTCAGGGTACAGAAAACTGAGATTGTAGCATATATATACACAATAGAATGCATACTTCCTAAGCACTGCATACAGTAGCAATAAAACAAAAACTTTCTACATTTCCAGTAAGAATGTTCGTTCTTCAGAATAGAGAACAACCTTTACAACAACACTACGAACAACAAGAGATTCATAAATACTAGCATGCTAGGTTTGAGAAGTAACATCAATCTCTATGGCCCCAAAATTTTCAGCTCAGTTATAATAAGGCAATAAAAAAACATAAGCAAGTTGTCATGTTTCCCAAGGTCAAACTTCCAAACAAAAGTTATCAGTTTCTGTAGAGCATGTTTTGTCCAACATTCACATTCCCCACTACTGTGAGTTTAAGTTGCTGGTAAGACAACCACATGAAACTGCAAGCTTTAAAGCAAACTAGTACCTTGTTATTATAAGCAAGCATCCTAATAAGGTTGGCAGAAACCTTTACAGTTGCAGGCTGCCCCAACTGAATTCTGCAAACCATAAGCAAACGCATTATTTAATCTTCAGATATATAAGATAACATAAGTATCAAGTCATGTAGTTTCGTCAAATCAAGGAGAGAATGAAACACTCACGTATGCTGGTGAAGGAAGTAGCGAACATAGTCAGAGACAACTTGAGAATCAGCAGCCTGCAAAAGGAACAAGAAGAAAGCTTATTGTAATCAGTAAAATACATCTACAATAACCCATTAGCAAGTTAATCATGAACAACAAACATCCAAGTAAGAAACCCAGCAAGTAAAAGAGTTCCAAGAAGAAGTCTAGCGAGCAAAATAGTCAAGACAGAATTGGTCAAACAAAAACAAAAATGAAATCCCTAAGATAGATCCAGCAAACGAGAGATTATTACCGATCCAGAGCGGCAGACGTAGACATTATCTGTGAGTTGTGTGATCTTATCAGAAGCCCTGTTCGCTACGTACATCCCTGCGAGAGTAATTGATAGCAGATCCCAATTTCATCAGCTTTCTCAAAATTTCCCAATTTAAAAAACCGAATACGCCTATTCTCCGTTCCGATTGAAACAAAAACAAAGCTTAAATACAAACCCAAACGAACAGGAAATAAAACCCTAGAAGAGTAGAGAAGGGTAAAATCTCACCGGTGCTGGTACGTGAGTCGGCTCCGAGGACGACACCTCCATTGTAAGTGACGCCGATGATGGTCGTCCCCATGGAGTGCGGCGCATCGAGATTGAGATCCATCGCTGGAGAAATCTAAAGTTCTGATAAACGTAAAGAATCGTTGAGTTGAGAGTTTTGCGAGTCAGAATACGGTGATGACTGATGACTGATGAGAAGAAGCTTGAAAAAGAAGAACTGGCTTATACCCCAAGTCGGCCTCTCTTTTACTCTCTTTTTTTTCTTTTCTGAATACAATGTATTAAGCAAAAAAAAAAAATTCGTGATTTACGTAAAAGCCCATGATCTAGTTGTCTTCATATACAAGCCCAATACGTAGTTGCCCTCACTGTTTTGAATAAACTATTTTGTTAAGAGTTTTAACTTTTTAGGACAGTGAAGGAGTCATTTGTTCACTTACGCGATCTTATCAAGTTTTTTTTTTTTACTCAGAAAACTGATTATTGATTCATACTTAAATCCTGGATACAAGTTTTATCAAGTTCAACAAAATGATTCAACCATACAGGTGGATAATCATCCAAAAGAGCAAAATAGAAAGGACACATAGTAATGTGCTTCGCCATTTGATCCGCACAAATGTTTGATTCACGATGGGCAAACTGGAAAGAGTAATTTCTTTCGCCCATGCGTAAGCCTATAATCTCCGAGGTAAGACTTTGTAGTCTTGGCCAGAGTAAAAGAAATTAGATCGCCTCTATCAAATCCCTACAATTAGATTCAAAAACCACATCTTATCAAGTTTTCTATATAATAAAAGGTTTAGTTTTCAGTTTTCTATATCACCCAACAACAAAACCCCAGCCAATCAGCCGGAGATAAGCCAGCCGAAAACGCCGGATACATAGCCGGCCAACTCCGTTGAGAAAACCGGCCGTTGCCAGAACGGAGTCAGCCAACGTCCTTGAAAAAGCCAATCGTTGCCGGAAAGAAGATCGGAAAACACTTTCTCTCTAAGAAAGTTTCGAGAGGAGATAGTATCTAAATTTCGTTTTTTAACATATTCTTATTTTCTTCAGAAGGTGCACACCTAGGCACTCGTTAGGACAGTACACAAGGCAATAGAGTTCCAAACACACAAAGATTAAACCTCTCTACTCGGAAAACAAACAAAAAAAACAAACGACCTGATTCACTCGTCTCTAAAGCCAATTTAGAAGAAAACTACAAGAACTATATTGTAGTGGCAACAGCTTCTGGATGATGAGGAAGTATCTACAAGAACTATATTGTAGTGGCAACAGCTTCTGGATGATGAGGAAGTATCTGATGAGCCGTGGGGACATTGCTCTTCGACTTGCTAGCTACACGGCTTGCTTTTGACTCCTTCACCAGTGTCACCTTCTTCGTTGAGGACTCTGCAAGAACCTTCCTCACCTCGTTTGCCAGCTCTATAACATAATCCTCCTCATGCCCTGTTTATAAAACCAACACGCTCAACATATCAAAAACAATGTCTCTCTTTAAACCTTCAAGGTTAGACAGAGCCTTTGACTCATAAGAGACTACAAAGCTAGAGCAGACGTAGTTTTCGAAAAGTGATTATTAATGTTCAATTCGCGTAAAGACTTTAAAAAACTGTGCAAATTCAAACCCCGAGCTCGTAATTCTTAATCATGTTGTAGACAAAGGGAGCTTGGACTAACCAATGTCGTGCATTGCCTTCTCTAGCAGGAAGAGATAGTCTCTGTTGTTACCACATGGTCCATTGGCTGTCGCAATTTGTCTTTTAAATACACAAAACAACATGCTAATGTGAGGACAAGAATCTGGCATATAAATTGCTGAACAGAAGAAGTTGGTCTGGAGACTATAATAAGTGTTTACCTTGCCATGTCTTCTAATGGCGCAGGTCCAAGGTAATACTTGTTGGAGACCTTGTCTGGAGTAGATGTGAATCTGAAGATTGTAAAAAATGCATCCATAATGAATCACAACACAAAGACTTTGTAGAAGAAATGTATAAGATACTGCGCTATTTGCCTTATGGATGTGAGAACAGCCACTAAATAACTTACACTATCACTCCAGTTACAGCTGGCTTCAGGGGATCATCTTCCTGTGTAAGTTAAGACAAGAAAAATTTCAGGTCAAGTTTTAGGAGCATAAGAGAAAAGGCTTATTCAACAGAATCAGGCATGTCACGACTCACCTTGTAAAAGTCTACACATGTCTTGAGATCATATTCACACTCTCTACGTTCCAAGTACTGTGCACAAATAGAATGATCAACACAAAGGCATGAACATGATACATCATGCGATCTAGTTTTTAGATGCCAAAACATACCTCCATAGCCAGACGTTCTTTTTCTGGGCCTCCGCGGACACAGAATGCAGCACCCCACTGTCAAGAAAATGTTGGATTGTTAGTAAGAAAAGAAGAATGTATGAGTAACTAAGCAGGCCTCAAAACAGACTCTAAGATCCTTAAATCATATACATGTAAGAATTGCTACTTACGCATATGGCTTCTTCAGCTTTCTCGAGGGTGCAAGTTCTTGCTGGGTGTTCTGGTGTACCTCTATGATCAATGCAAGCTACCAAGTCAAATTAAAACACAGGAGAATTAATCAATCAATCAGTCAATCTTCAATAGTGGGAAGAAGAGATAAATCAATCAAATAAGCAAGGGAACAAAATTGTTATCTCAACAAAAGAATAGTAATTACCAAGATCAAAGACACGTTTATATCCCTTGATGAAACCTAACACTTTCTCATCGTAGTGAAATCCTGGGTTCCACACAAGAGAGCCATAGCCAAATACCCACATCACCATTTTCTGCAATTAATGCTGTATAAAGACGAAATATAAGATTAAGACACAAATCAAGATTTTGTGGAGGGTAAATGTCAGAGAAAAAGGACCAACATGTAAAGACAAGACAAGTGCTAAAAACACATGTGCAGTGAACGATTCAGACAAATCACGATGGACCAGTGTTCCAAGTGTTAGTTCCTCTTTAAACGTCAACAGATAAGCTCAGTTTTTGGGTTCTCTTCAGGACAGCTCAGAAAAGATAAAGACCCAAATCCTTTTCATTTCAATTTGAAAAGCGAGGAAAATTTTCTAGGTAAGCTTATGAGTTTTCCATAGCAGTGGTGCAAGTGAAATCGTAAAGGCATGAATCACCAAACTTTTGGAACAAAGACAAAATACAGTAAACATGTGTTCCCAAATTCTAGAAAGAAGGGGAAAAAGGGAGTGACTTTTTCTATTCAGATTTGGTGCAATAATCATATAATCAAAACAGAACGGTAAGAACATTTCCTTGGATTTCAATAAACATAAACACTACACAGAGAAAACCGCTGAGAAGATGCAACAGAAGCTACCTAAACCAAAATGCGGAAGAAGAATAAAAATCAAAACTTTACCCTGGAGCACGGATCTTCGTGAAGAGAAAAATCAAAAATCAATCCCACCGTGAGACAAGATCTCCTCTCTTAATTAGATAATCCGAGAAAAGCTGAGAAACTCGTGGGCGGAGGAGAGATTACAGAGAAGAGGTTGAAGGAACGACGTCGTATCGGTTCGTGTGGAGCTGGTAATGGTAATGAGACCACTTAGCTCCTTTCTCCTTCCTTCTCTCTCTCTCTGAATCTCTTTCTCTCTACTGCTTCTCGAGATGTATTTTAATGAGGAGGAGGCAATGTGTGGGGAGAAGAGCATTTATAGAGAGAAATGGAGACCGAACCGTGTGTTCATGCCACGCATGTCTTTTTTGTGTTCTTCAGATTTTTTTGTCTGTTTCGTTTTCTATTCGTCACGTGACTGGCCGGTGAAGACGCTTGTTTCTGGCCTTTCCCAAAAAAAGAAATATCTTTATTCTCAAAATAAGGAATCTCATCCTATATTCACAATTGAAATCGACTTTTTTTTTTTTTTTTTTTTTATGGAAACTCATATTTCCAAAATCTAAAAATATTTTCCTAATAACTAATACAAAATTTTCGAAACGAAAAGGAAAACATTTTGAAGCCAAAAAGATACATTTGGAGGCTAATTTTTAAACATTATAAAATTAACAGTTTTCAACTAATTTATTTAATGACAATTATGAAGACAAATAGTTTTTTTTTTTGTTCGAAGCTAATTTTAAATGTATTTGTAGAAGCTTGATCTTCGAGGGAAACAAAGACACAATCAAAAACACAAAACACAAGAGTCAAAACATATTTGTTACACAAAGGCATACATATACATTGACATTACCAACGTCACTGATACATACATAAACAAATAATATATTTGAGGCTTTAACTTAACGTAAATAAGACTAATTTATTAATCATTTTTCATGACTGCTTGTTTGCAAATTACGCCATAACAGATTCCGAGAAGGCAAAAACTAAAATCTCCTTCACACGAAATTGTCAAATTCGATCAAATTATCCTCCAGCTGAAACCCTCCGATCACCTCAGAGGTTCTTGCGTTGAATTTCTCCGTCAACGAAACCCAAACAGATGACGCGTCGCTAACATTCATCATCGAGTTTAGTTTCGAAGATCCTGCAAACGACGTCCTTATTCTAAAACGAAAGATTCGTAACATAATCTAACCTTTCCATTTTATTTCTCAGCCAAATATATAAAAGTTTTTTTTTTTGGGAAAAGGTTTAATTGAGTGATTTCTTTTTATTTTGATAACATTTTATATAAAAGGAATTTCCTTTTGTTGAACAAACAAACCTCTGTTTGTAAATACTGATCTCTACTTGGTTCTTCCTTGAGAAATCAAAATTATATCACAGACTCTTCACCAAGAGAAAAAAATATGAGAAAGAATTTAAGAGAGAACGTACGTTCTAATAGCGACGAGAGCAAGCATACGTGAACAAATCGATCAGAGAATATCTTTTTTTCTTTTCTTTTAAACAAAGATTCAAACCAACTTATAATTTTGGTGAACCAAAAAAAAACACAGACAGTCATCGATGACGAAGCATGGTTGCATATCTTGCAGAATTAGGGGGTTATTCTCAATAGAGTCGTAATAATACATGAGATCAAGCACTAACTCATGTTTCTCTTCCTAGTGCACATCACCAAAATCTGAAGTAGCACAAATGTTGTCATATATTGAAGCTTCGTAACTCGGATCATCTAGTAAACCACCATGGTCAGGATTCTCAATATTGATTTTTATAAATCACCAACGGTCATATTTTTTTTCCAACGGTCAGGAACAGTGTTTTTACAATTTATAAATACACTCTCTCATTCACCCATTCATTCACATAAATCTTATTCATGTAAGAAATTTGCTTAAATTTCATTTGTAAAATGATTAGCACATTTCTAATGTTTTTTTAGTTTTAATAATTGCTTGTATTTATGGCCTATTCGTTGGAGAATTTACCCACGGAGAGTTTGCCTTACGCATGAGTTAGTTTTATTTTGGCGATATTTTTCTTTGTAATCGCTTTGTTTATTAATATGTAATCGGTTTAATAATCGTTCTAATAAAATTATATTCAGTTTATGTTTTTAGATAAAAATCAAATGGCCAATACTGAGAAGCTTCGTTTCCCTGCTCTCAAAATAACTGGTGCAAACTACATACCATGGACCACCGATATGGAGCTATATCTTGGGTCAGAAAATTGACTGATACCATACAAGTGCAAAGATCTTCGCCTCCTGATGAGAAAGCGAAGTCTGTAATGTTTTTGAGGAAATATTTAGATGAAAATCTAATTCACGATTATCCACAAATAAAAGATCCACCAGAGTTATAGAAAGCTCTTAAGGAAATATTTAATAATCAGAAGAAGATAACTCTCCCACATGCTCTGGATGAATGGACAAACCTGAGGTTTCAGGATTTTGAAAAGGTGGAGACATTAATTCTGCTATGTTAAGGATAGCAGCATAATTGAAATATTATGGTAAACCTGTCTCGGAAGCAGAAATGTTTGAGAAGACATATCTCACCTCTTCGTTGGGGAATGTCTTCGTTGGTAAACCTGTCTCGGAAGCAGAAGCTGGATATGGCGAAAGCGTATGTGTGTGATTTCTGTAAAAAGCAAGGTAGGTTTTGGGCGTTTTCTTGCTATTATGATCTTCATCCTACATGCGTGGAAGAACAAGAAGCATTGTTGGTTTAACAAAAGAGATAGTCGTCGTGATTTGTCTGAATGATTTAGTAATGTTAGTAAACAAAGAAGATTTGATATGTTCTGAAAGTATTGACCTACTATATTCTTCATTTTTTTTGGTTGTCAAGTAAACCTCAAAACAGAGTTAGGAATTATTAAGATCAAGATTGTAATTGTATGTTCTGTTTGTACAATTATTCCGGTGTTTTTACTATAGTTTCTTGCAAGTATAGATTGGAAAAAAAAGTCTTAGCTTTTCAAAAGTCAATAAATTGTATATCATGTTTTGAGAATAAAAATCCTGTCGTGTGTTTTGGTATGATTTTTAAACATCTTCCAGATTTGTTGCGTGCAAAAGAAAAGAAGCTGTTTGTGGGTAAAATATATATAACACACAATTGATGGGAAATGTGAGTAAAGAGAGGCGGGGAAGAAGGAGAGGTGCTCAAAAGAGAGAGAGAAAGAGAAGTAGAGTCAATGGATTTTTATAGAAACCTCTTATCTCTCCTCTTCATTCTCACCTCTTCGGTGGAGAATGTCTTCTCAAGCATTTTTGCTTCCGAGACAGGTTTACCACAATATTCCAATTGTGCTGTTATCCTTAACATAACAGAATTAAACGTCTTCACCTTTTCAAAATCCTGAAATCTCAGGTTTGCCCATTCACTGAGAGCATGTGGGAGAGTTATCTTCTTCTGATTATCAAATCTTTCATTAAGAGCTTTCTATAACTCTGATGGATCTTTTATTTGTGCATAAGCGTGAATTAGATTTTCATCTAAATGTTTCCTCATAAACATTATAGACTTCACTTTCTCATCAGGAGGCGAAGTGCTTTGCACTTGTATGGTATCAGTCAATTTTTCTGACCCAAGATATAGCTCCATATCGGTGGTCCATGGTATGTAGTTTGCGACAGTTATTTTGAGAGCAGGGAAATGAAGCTTCTCAATATTGGCCATTTGATTTTTATCTAAAAACATAAACCGAATATAATTTTATTAGAACGTTTATTAAACTGATTACATATTAATAAACAAAGCGATTACAAAGAAAAATATCGCCTAAAAAAAACTAAACCCATGCACAAGGCAAACTCTCCGCGGGTAAATTTCTCAACGAATAAGCCATAAATACAAGAAATTATTAAAACTAAAAAAAACATTAGAAATAAATGAATCATTTTACAAAAAAAATCTAAACAAATTTCTTATATGAATAAGATTTATGTGAATGAATGGATGAATGAGAGAGTGTATTTATAGATTGGAAAAACATTGTTCCTGACCGTTGGAAAAGAAATATGACCGTTGGTGATTTATAAAAATCAATCCAACATTTTCTAACATGCGATCAATTAATTTTATCGGATTCAGATAAATGATTTATAATAATCTTTCAAAATTTATCAACAATTTTAGGATGACAGGATTAAAATAATATACAGATTATAAGGTAGCTCAGCCAACCAGTAATATTAATCAGTAAAACCGAAATATGAAATGAATTATTTGGCGGTTTGGCCGTCCTGATAACATTGAATAAATTTTTTGGCGGCTTAGCTGTCCGGTAAAATAAAGCGTATGGCGGCTTAGCCGTCCTTCAAAATAAATAGTGGTGTGTTAACCAACCACTTTACCAAATTCGATTAAGAGGCGCTAGTTCGCCTATAATATATTTTAGTTTATTAAATAAGGTAACTTACCGTGTTCAGTTAGCAAGATAAATGTACCGTTTAATATGATAACGTTATGAACAGTAACTCTGATGTGAATAGTAACTTTCGGCATGAATAGTAATTTTTGGCGTGAATTCGTTCAGATTCGATCAGAGCGATCGTGCTGATAACGTATTACGAATATCTTGATTTTAAACTCAAGAGAGCAAAAGAGAGATTAAACAAAATGTTATAAGTATGTTTTATTATGATTTTTGTTGTGTAACTTTACAATGCCAAAATCCCATATATATAGGGATGGAGGAGTGTAAATATTTTTTAACTTCATTTACTACTATATATTATAATAATAAATAATTACTCTCTTATTTTGACTATTATTATAACATGTTTTAATTATTTTTTGTCTTCAAAACCTACTTATAATATATATATATATATAGTTTGGGCCGAAGTCAAATAAAAACTTTTGGGCCTGTTGACAAGATATAACATGATATTTGCTTCGGCTTCACTAATTCAGATATCGCACTCGTCGGATCAAAGTGACTTGCTGGCGTCGACGTGTCAGTTTCCGACGATCTGGTAATGCTCAAATCTCTCTCTCTGTTGAAATTTTTGATGCTCAAATTAAGTTCTCTTCTTTCGCCAGTTTGGAATCCTCGTATGCATCTGGATTCTTGTTCGAATTTCGTGTCAGATTTGTGTGGTACCGAGTTATCATTCTTCAATGTTGAAAAAATCTTAGCTGCATTTTGGGGATTTTGTATGTGTTTAGTTCCTGAATTTGAATATCGTTACCCATTTTTAAGTTTTTCATTCTCGGATTCATACTATACTTTGGATTGAAACAGCTCAAAAATCACGGATGTAAAAAGAACATGAAATCTCATTGTTTATTTATTTATTTAAGTTCCGATCTAGTAGGCAAGTGACAAACATGCATATGGACCTCACTACTATATGTATATGTATAAATATTTTTGGTCATTGTTCAATTTGACAAAAAGTGTTTAATGTTTCAAATCACAGTTTTGTTGTAATGTGTAGCTGATGATTATATTAACAAGGGGTTAATCAACCAAATTGCAGTGAGCTTTTTAGATGGATGAAGGAACTTCGGGTTCACGGAGAACGCGGTCTCAAGTTGCTCCGGACTGGACAGTCAAAGACTGTCTGATACTCGTGAATGAGATTGCTGCAGTTGAAGCGGATTGTTCAAATGCTTTATCCAGCTTCCAGAAATGGACAATGATCTCAGAGAATTGTAACGCTTTGGATGTACGCAGAACTCTAAACCAATGCAGGAGGAAATGGGATTCATTGGTGTCTGATTACAATCAGATCAAGCAGTGGGAATCCCAGTACCTAGGCAGTGCTCGTTCGTATTGGTCCCTGAGTAGTGAGAAGAGGAAGATACTGAATCTCCCGGGGAGTATCGATAACGAGCTTTTTGAAGCTATCAATGCGGTTGTGATGATCCAAGAGGACAAAGCTGGGACTGAACCTGATAGTGACCCGGAAGCGCAAGACGTTGTTGATGTCACTGCTGAATTAGGTACATTACACTATTTTTCTCTGGCATTTTACAAATTTTAAGAACAAATAGCACATGGACAGACTTCTTCAGTGTTTTGAGATACAGAATGATGAAAATTGTCGGTATAGTTTATCAGGCATAGACGAATTTTCTGAATAACACTGTGCTTTGGTGCTTCCCGTGCCACCGTAAGACTCTATAGTGAGCTACACTATGGTTTCTTGCTCATATTGCTCTTTTCGTAGTCACTATCTTTAGGTAAATACAGGTGCATAAATGTAAACTGCTCCATTTGATGTTACCCGGATCAGTCATCACCGACTCTCTTGCTAACCCCTTGAATCACTTTGGTTGTGAAACTCAGCTTTTATAGGGTCAAAAAGATCAAGACAGCGAACAAAGGTTACGAAGGTGATCCCGCCACAGAAGACAAAGAAAGAAGAGCCACAGACATACAGAGTGCAGGACTACACTCAAGAGAAACCTACAAAAGCAACCCATCAGAACAAAACCATGGAGGAGAAGAAGCCGGTGGCAGAAATATCCACAGATGAAGAAGAGGAGGAAACAATGAACATAGAAGAGGAGGTAGAAGTGATGGAAGCGAAGCTTAGTTATAAAATTGACTTGATACATGCGTTAGTCGGGAGGAATCTAGCAAAGGACAATGAAACAGGGGATGATATTAGTATGGACGACAAGTTGAAGTACGTGAGACAGCAAGGAGACGAGCTTATCGCCTGTCTGAGTGAAATTGTTAATACCCTTAGTAGGCTCCGTGAAGTTTAGTCTAAGTGATTTTCTAGGTGAATAACTTTCAGCTGTAAAATGTTTAGGCATTTGCCTATTTGGAGTTGATCTAATCGTAATACAGTATTGAGAAAACGCTGGTGCTATAATTTGGTGAGAAAATAGAGTAAAAAAAATATATCGACTCCACTGGGGATCGAACCCAGAATCTCTGGTTTCGTAGACCAGCGCCTTATCCATTGGGCCATGGAGTCTTATTATGCTAAAGAGGTAGAAATAACAGTTTGACTCTAGCTGGAACCAATTCAAAACAAATAAACCAAAATAAAATTGCATGAATTTTGAAGCCATGCATATATCCAATGTTTTTAGATTATGTATGAGTATATCTTAAAGAAAATCCATTAAAAGTACACTATTTTTGGATTGAGTATATATTTTAGACTAACAGAAAAATATCAACTAGTGATATTAGCACAATAAATAATGTGGAATGGCAATATATTTGAATTTCATAATCATACCAATAAAAAAACAATTAAAATTGTGTATAATTCATGTGGTTTGACAACACTTTCATGTTATTTTATTAAAACATCTATTACAAAAAAAAGAAGTTAAATCCAAGAAATTGTTAGAAATAAGAATTTAGATTTATAATCTAGTACAAAAGTCAAATAAAATACACAGACATAAGAAACACACGTAATCAAGTTATTAGATAATAGAAAATTGTGAGTGAACACCATGGAAAAGCTGACACAGTACTTGGTTCCACGTTGTTGGCGAAAACGATTGTGTGCTTGACCTTTGCTGTCATTTCACCATCAGCCGTCCTTTCATCCTTGCTTCCGGCAAAAACTCATCTCATTTGATTAATCCACAGGAAGCCGTCCAAAAAAAACATATTCTCCGACATATAAATCTTTACTCTTCTTCTCAAACCCCAAAATTTCGATATTTTCACAGAAATGACCCGTGATGACAAGTTCCCGATCGTATACTTTCTGCTATTAATCGCCGTCTACTTCGCAGGTACTATATCCGGTGACGGTGACGCTGATGCTCTTTTAAAGTTCAAATCATCTCTCGCCAACGCCACAGCGCTCGGCGGATGGGAGTCCGGCGAACCTCCTTGCTCCGGGGAAAAAGGAAGCGACTCTAAATGGAAAGGAGTGATGTGTTCAAACGGCTCCGTTTTTGCTATCCGTCTCGAAAACATGAGCCTCTCAGGCGCGCTTGACGTACAAGCTCTCGGGTCAATGCGCGGTCTCAAGAGCGTCAGCTTTATGCGTAACCATTTCGAAGGGAATATGCCACGTGGACTCGATGGACTTGTCTCGCTGGTGCATCTTTACCTTGCGCATAACCGATTTTCCGGTGAGATAGACGGTGATTTGTTCGCCGGAATGAAGGCTTTGGTGAAGGTTCATCTTGAAGGAAATCGGTTTTCCGGTGAGATTCCCAAGTCGTTGGCGAAATTGCCGAAGCTTACTGAGCTGAATCTTGAAGACAATGTGTTCACTGGGAGATTACCGGCGTTTAAACAGAAGAATCTCGTTACCGTTAACGTTGCTAATAATCGTTTAGAAGGTCGAATTCCGTATACTCTCGGCCTCATGAACTCTATATTCTTCTCAGGTGATCATCATTGTCATCTCTGTGTTATTTTTCTTTCATTAATTATCATCATCATCTTTCACATATATATATATATATTGGCAACACACAACAATTGTGATTTTAATTTCACTAATATTAATCGGAAATGTAAGTCTCTTTACCCCTATTTTGAATATAGTCGATGATTTTCAAGCCTAATTAAGGAATTAACTTTATCTAATTATCACGACTGATTGGTTTTGTTTTTTTTTTTTTTTTTTTGTGAGTAGTGAGCACGTTGGGCACATTAAGTTTTGCATGTAAAGTTACAATATGAATTTATTTTCTTCTTTTGACGTCCTTACAATATGATTTTAAATTGACAAAATATTTCTGAAAAATACACTCTTTGGCAGAATAATTCGAATTAAATAAGTGGGCCTGTGGAGAAATGGGCTATGTAAGATGTTAATTCTATAAATTGTTTGGGCCTAAAACAGGAAACAAGGGGCTGTGTGGAGCGCCTTTGCTTCCGTGCAGATACACTCGTCCGCCGTTCTTCACCGTGTTTCTCCTTGCCCTCACCGTCCTCGCCGTCATTGTCCTCATTACTGTCTTCCTTTCCGTTTGCATTCTCAGCCGCCGTCAAGGTAAAGGCCAAGACCAAAGCCATGGCCACGTTCACGCCCCAGTCTACGGACAAACCGAGCAACAACACAGTGAGAAGAGCTCGCAGGACTCCAAGGTCTACAGAAAACTAGCTAACGAAACTGTGCAGCGAGATTCAACAGCAACATCAGGAGCATTATCAGTGGGAGCTCAGTCTCCAGAAGAAGACAAGCGAGGAGATCAACGGAAGCTACATTTCGTCCGGAATGATCAAGAGAGGTTCACGCTCCAGGATATGCTCCGTGCGTCGGCGGAGGTTCTCGGAAGCGGCGGATTTGGATCGTCGTACAAGGCGGCTTTATCGAGTGGCCGTGCGGTGGTTGTGAAGCGGTTTAGGTTTATGAGCAATATCGGGAGAGAAGAGTTTTACGATCATATGAAGAAGATCGGAAGACTGTCTCACCCTAATCTTCTTCCATTGGTAGCTTTCTATTACAGAAAAGAAGAGAAGCTTCTCGTTACCAATTACATTTCCAATGGAAGCCTCGCAAATCTCCTCCATGGTAAAATTAAAACTCTTCAAGTGTTTGTTTGTTCATCTTCATCTTCATCTGATGATTTGAGGAATCTAATGAGTTTTGTTTGATGATTTTGCAGCTAATCGAACACCAGGTCAAGTGGTTTTGGATTGGCCGATTCGATTCAAGATTGTAAGAGGAGTTACGAGAGGTTTGGCTTATCTCTATAGAGTGTTCCCGGATCTAAATCTTCCTCATGGCCATCTCAAATCTTCCAATGTGTTGCTTGACCACAACTTCGAGGCGCTCTTAACCGATTACGCTCTTGTGCCGGTGGTGAACAGGGATCAATCACAGCAGTTCATGGTGGCTTACAAAGCACCTGAGTTCACTCAGCAAGACCGGACTTCGAGAAAGTCTGATGTGTGGAGCCTGGGAATCTTGATTCTTGAGATTCTGACAGGAAAGTTTCCGGCGAATTATCTCCGGCAAGGGAAAGGAGCTGATGACGAGTTAGCTGCTTGGGTAAAGTCTGTAGCGAGAACGGAGTGGACTGCTGATGTGTTTGATAAGGAGATGAAAGCAGGGAAAGAACATGAAGCACAAATGTTGAAGCTGCTCAAGCTTGGGTTGAGATGTTGTGATTGGGACATTGAGAAGAGAATTGAGCTTCATGAGGCTGTTGATCGAATAGAAGAGGTTGACAGAGATGCAGGTGGTGGTCAAGAGAGTGTTCGATCTTCATACGTGACTGCTAGTGATGGTGATCATCGTTCTTCAAGAGCTATGACTGAGGAATTCTCGCTCATGTAAAAGCTTCAACTGAAAGGCTTGTATCTCTCTCCGGTCTCCACTAGTCTTCTTCTTCATCTAATTCTCGTTTCCTTGATATTTGTTGAGCAAGTTCGTATCTTTGTTTGTAGGTAAAGACAATTACTTTTTTTTATTGCCAGGGTTATTCGCATTCAATTCTTTTTTCCTAGTTTTATCAGATATGATTGATGAGTAAAGCTTCAAGCTTTTGTTCTTTTGTTGATTTTTTCACCTTTCAGCCTTTTTTTATTTCCCATTATTGTGAATATTATATTCTTGCCCTATTTTGTTATCATCCAGACGCAAAAGAATGTCTTTTATGTCCATTTCTTCTTCAACTTGTCCACTTTCTGCTGCAGTGTTGAGATAAGCAAGAATATAAATTAATGGTTTTCACAAGCTTGTTGCTTTAGATATTGGGTAACCTTGTAAATGGTATATTCTTTGAGGATATTTTGATTTACTTTTACTTGTTCGTTTGATAGAGACTTCAATAAAGTTTATATCTTTTTCTATATAATTTTCCTTGTCCCCATGTGATTTTCCTTTATCCCCTTTTCTTGGAATTTACAAGCTTAATCAACCGACAGGAAAAAACCTGTGTAGAAATCTTTTTACAATCTACTCTGTATTGAAATTATTTTCTGTGTAGTTTTCCTCGTATCAGAGGTTATACCACCATCTCTCTGGTATCAGGTATGTTGAGTTTCGTTTGTTACTTTTTTCAACAGGTCGTCTTATACAGTTCATAGTCTGTAAAGCCTGTTATAAATAGTCTGTGTTTCAGTTTTTTTCAGTTGTATGTTCCTTCCAAGTTTTGTTCTTGGTTTCTAATGTTTTGAAACTGGTCTTGATATTACTGTATGTTTGATCATTTGTTATGTTCATGAAGATGGACCTTAGGGTTTTGTAATCCAGAAAAAAATAACTAAGGTTTAACTGTAGAGCTGTATAGAACATCTCAGTCTTCACGAGTTTTACTTAATTACAACGCATATGCTCATTTCTTTAGAAGCCTTTCGAGTTGGAATTCGCTTGAGCCGTTTTGGATAACATGTACTCCTACAATAAGGCCAAGGCACCTGTTCTTGATGAAGCATGTCTTCTCGTATTGGTTTAGGTTTCTGAGCAGAAGCAGCATAAAGCATAGTGGGGTTGCAGTTTAGATGGCAGTATCAGCTGATTACCAAGTTAAGTTTCCTGAAAGTGGTGATTTTTACTCTATACTAGCAGCTGAAGGGATTGAGTTCCTTTTGTCGCATAGTGGAGAGGTACCGCTTATGCTCTCTCGTTATTATATTGCAATATATTTTGATATATTCTTCTGGTCCTTCATACTAAACTATAAGATCATTTCAATCAGGTGCCGTTGGAATATATTCACGGGAAGACGATTTGTCTCTTCTTCTCTGCAAACTGGTGCAGGCCTTGCAAGGACTTCACTCCGGAGCTGGTAAAACTCTATGAAAATCTTCAGAACCGAGGAGAAGAACTCGAGATCATCTTTGTCTCATTTGATCATAATATGACTTTATTCTATGAACACTTCTGGTGCATGCCATGGCTCGCAGTTCCTTTCAATTTAAGCCTACTCAACAAATTAAGGGACAAGTACAGAATTTCTCGTATTCCGTCACTGGTTCCTCTATATTCAGATGATATCTCGGTCGCTGAAGATGTAATTGGTCTAGTAGAAGACTATGGTCCTGAGGCATTTCCTTTCACTAAAAAGAGAAAAGAAGAACTCAAAGCCGTCGATGACTCCAAACGCGTTGGAGGACAGTTGGAGAAACTCCTTACACACGAGTGCCGAAATTACGTTGTTTCTAGAAATGGAAGTAAGGTAAGAAAAACTGACATGTAGACTTCAAATATCTGGTCTGATCAAATGATCCAATATGATTATGTATGTCTATGAACATTATGCAGGTGCTAGTTTCTAAACTTGTGGGCAAGACCATAGGGTTGTACTTTGGTGCACACTGGTGTCCGCCTTTTCGATCTTTCACTTCTCAGCTCATAGATGTGTACAATGAGCTTACGACCACAGAAAAAGGCTCCTTTGAAGTCATCTTAGTTTCAACAGACAGAGACTCAAGAGAGTTTAACATCAACATGACCAACATGCCATGGCTTGCAATACCTTATGAGGACAGAACAAGACAAGATCTTTGTAGAATCTTCAACATCAAACTCATACCTGCATTGGTCATCATAGGACCGGAAGAGAAAACGGTGACCACAAACGCGAGAGAGATGGTATCGTTGTATGGATCCAGGAGTTTTCCGTTCACGGAATCAAGGATTGTTGAATTAAAAGCTTGTTTGAAGAAAGAAGGTGATTCGTTTCCAAGGAAAGTGAAGGATAAGAGGCATGAACATGAGCTAAAGCTGGATATGGCGAAAGCGTATGTGTGTGATTTCTGTAAAAAGCAAGGTAGGTTTTGGGCGTTTTCTTGCGATGCTTGCGATTATGATCTTCATCCTACATGCGTGGAAGAACAAGAAGCATTGTTGGTTTAGCAAAAGAGATAGTCGTCGTGATTTGTCTGAATGATTTAGTAATGTTAGTAAACAAAGAAGATTTGATATGTTCTGAAAGTATTGACCTACTATATTCTTCATTTTTTTTTTGGTTGTCAAGTAAAACTCAAAACAGAGTTAGGAATTATTAGGATCAAGATTGTAATTGTATGCTCTGTTTGTACAATTATTCCGGTTTTTTTACTACATTTTCTTGCAAGTATAGATTGAAAAAGAAAGTCTTAGCTTTTCAAAAGTCAATAAATTATATATCATGTTTTGAGAATAAAAATCCTGTCGTGTGTTGTGATATGATTTTTAAACATCTTCCAGATTTGTTGCGTGCAAAAGAAAAGAAACTGTTTGTGGGTAAAATATATATCACACACAATTGATGGGAAATGTGAGTAAAGAGAGGCGGGGAAGAAGGAGAGGCGCTCAAAAGAGAGAGAGAGAGAAGCAGAGTCAATGGATTTTTATAGAAACCTCTTATCTCTCCTCTTCATTCCGTTTTTCCCTTCCAACAAAATTTCAGACCAAGAACAATCAATCAAACGGATCATCTTAGAAAGGAGACACACCCACGAACTTAAAGAAAACAAATCATATATTTGTCCATTGAAGCTCAAAACATCTATCTGAGTAGTGCTCTTCGATTAGGATGGCGAAGAACAGGAGGGACAGAGACGGAGGAGGTTTTGGCACGGATGGATTGGTTGCTGTGGCGATAGACAGAGACAAAAACAGCCAAACTGCTCTGAAATGGGCTGTTGATAATTTGTTGCAGAAAGGCCAAACCGTCGTCCTCGTCCACGTCAAGCCTCGGGCTTCCTCTTTATCAGCAAGCCCTTCTATTAACTCAAACTCTGCTAGTATAAACCTTTCTTCTACATCTTCTCTATTTCTACTTTCTAGTTCCTTCTGCATCTTTTATGTGTCTTCTTTCCTTTCTCGGTAGCTGATGAGTTTATCTCTTTCAGAGATGAGCCAAATAAATGGTGATTCTTCATTGGTATGTGGAGACCCAGAAGGCTCTTATAAACAGTTGTTCCTTCCCTTTCGTTGCCTCTGTTCACGTAAAGATGTGAGTCTCCAATCTTATGTAATATATAAGCCAGGAAACAAATTTACCTCTGCTCTTGTCTCTTATTATGTGCTTTCTTGAAATGGAACTTGTTCAGATACAATGCAAAGATGTGTTATTGGAGGAGTCAGATGTGGCAAAAGCTTTAGTCGAATATGCAAATCAGGTCGTCATTGAGGTATTGGTGGTTGGTTCGTCCTCAAAAGGTGGCTTTCTCAGGTGTGTTTTATCTTTTCTCTTTCCGGTTTTGGCTGTGAAATCTTTTAACCAGAAATGGTGGATCAGATGTCAAAAATTGGGTGTTATGACTCTGCAGGTTCAACAAACCTACAGATATTCCAGGAACCATCACGAAGACTGCACCTGATTTTTGCACGGTTTATGTCATAACCAAAGGAAAGCTTTCAACAAAGAGAACAGCTTCTCGTGCTGCGCCCTCTGTTTCTCCATTAGGCATCCAGTTTCAACAGACTAGCTTAAAGCCACATCCACCTTTGCCTTCTCCTGCAACTACTAACACAAGAGGTTAAAAAACAAAAAAAGGCTTTTCCTAAGTGTTTCTTCACATGTCAATCTCCTGCAAATACTGAAGCTTTTCTGACTTTATTACTATATTTTGGTTTCCGGTAGCTGAGAGACAGTCGTTTGAGTCTCAGCATCGCAGGTCCCTTGACGATCAATCAGATTCCTTCAGGTGCACATCACTCTTTTTTTTTTCAATTGACACGCTCGGGGAATCATGACCATAGACTTTAGACGATGAAAGTTCTTGGTTGAAACAGGTCACCCTACACCAGAAGAGGCTTGAATTGCAGATCATATGGAGAACTATCAATCCCGGATTTTGATACATCCTTCAACAGCTCTGGAAGACCAAGCATTGAGCGCAACTCTCCTTCCTTGTATGACAATTCGGATCCAAACCGCACTCCTCCAAGGCTATCAAATTTCTCAGACGTTGACTATGGTAGCTTCGAGTCGATGACCTTCAGACGGAGGTCAATGGATATAAGCTCACCAACTGCTTTCTCAACAGGCTCATTTGAGAATGAAAGGTTTTCATCGGCTTCCCAAGGAGTGGTAAGACTGATCTGTGAATCTTTTTTCGGGTTACATACTAGGAACTCCTAGATGCAAGAGGTTTTATGGCTGAGAATTGTAACCAGGATGATGTAGAGGCTGAGATGAGGAGGCTTAAACTGGAGCTGAAACAAACAATGGAAATGTACAGTACAGCTTGCAAGGAAGCTCTCACAGCAAAACATAAGGTATAATAATTTGAGTAGTGTTGCTTCATTTTTTCTTTCTCAGTTCCTACAATATGGATTCAAAAGCGAATTGTTGAACCTGCAGGCAACAGAGCTTCAACGCTGGAAGTTAGAAGAAGAACGGAAATTCGAAGAGGCAAAGATTGCAGAGGAAGCTGCATTAGCCATTGCGGAGAAGGAGAAAGCAAAGTCCAAAGCAGCAATGGAAGCAGCTGAAGCAGCTCAAAGGATTGCTGAGATCGAGTCCCGAAAGAGAGTCAATGCAGAAATGAATGCTCTGAAGGAATCAGAGGCGAGAACAAAAGCCGTGAATGCTTTAGCAAACTCAGAAGTCAGATACAGGAAGTATTCCATCGAGGAGATTGAGGATGCAACAGAGTTCTTTGATGAGAAATACAAGATCGGAGAAGGCGGTTATGGACCTGTCTACAAGTGTTATCTGGATCACACACCTGTAGCTGTGAAAGCTTTGCGCCCAGATGCAGCTCAAGGCAGGTCACAGTTTCGGCAAGAGGTGAAGTCTCGTAACAAAGTCTCTGAAAAACTTTAAACCCCTCAAGACTCTTTTTTGGCATCTGACTTTAATATAGTGCTATTTATCAATTAAACACAGGTCGAAGTGTTAAGCAGCATAAGGCACCCTAACATGGTTCTTCTACTTGGAGCATGCCCAGAATGTGGATGCTTAGTGTATGAGTTCATGGCTAATGGAAGCTTAGAAGACCGTCTTTTCAGACAAGGAGACAGCCCGCCCCTCTCTTGGCAAACAAGATTCAGAATTGCTGCAGAGATCGGCACTGTACTGTTGTTCCTCCACCAGACTAAACCAGAACCACTGGTTCACCGTGATCTCAAACCAGCAAATATCTTACTAGACCGCAACTTTGTCAGCAAGGTTGCTGATGTTGGCTTGGCTAGGCTGGTCCCTCCATCTGTTGCAAACACTGTGACGCAATACCGCATGACATCAACTGCTGGCACGTTTTGCTACATCGACCCAGAGTATCAGCAGACGGGTATGCTGGGTGTGAAATCTGACATTTATTCGCTAGGCATTATGTTTCTGCAGTTAATAACAGGAAAACCACCTATGGGTCTAACTCATTATGTCGCAAGAGCCCTCGAGAAGGGGAATTTGAAAGATTTGCTCGATCCTGCTGTGTCTGATTGGCCTGTTGAAGATACCACAGAGTTTGCCAAGTTGGCTCTCAAGTGCGCAGAAATAAGGCGAAAAGACAGACCCGATCTTTCCAAAGTTATCTTGCCAGAGCTCAACATATTAAGAGTACTTGCTGAAGAATCAACCCAGTCTGCAGTAGTCATTAACAGCCCCGGACCAACCCCCACCGATAGTCAAACATCTTCCCCCAAGTTGTGAGAACTGATAAACCAATACTATGCATTCCAAACTCGAATCCATTTACTCAATTCGCCTTCTTCTCCAATATCCCTTTGCAGGAACAGATGAATGGTGCTTCTCCAATATCAAAGTCTCAAATTTTGTTGTGATTGACAAATTAATCTGCACATAAAAAGAGACAAAGAGGATTCAGTTGCGATCAGTAATCCATGTTCCACCTGAAGTTACACTTAACCTTAAAAGGTATACATGCTAATGAAACGCGCAACTGAATTTGCATGCTCACTGTATAAAGTGTCTTTCCCTTGTAGAAAATGTTCAGATTGTACAGAGGATTATAGTTAACTTACCATCTAGCTCAGGATTGAGGAAATTCAATGATGAAACCTTTTTTTTTTCCTGCAACTTCTCTAACATAAAAGCCAATTCAAAGATGATGCTGTCCCTCTGAACATAAAATACCACACGTCCATAATCATAAAACGAATGGATAACTTTTATATCATTAAAAAATGTGTAATGATTTTACAACAATGTCCAATCTTTTCCGTTACGATTATTACTCTGATAAACAAAAAAGAATAATAATAGTGTCTTCATCAAAGCTAATGCTCTTCTCCATCCATGTAAGCTCACGAACGAATTGTTTATTAGCATGCGCCGCGTTGTGGATTAGATTACGTCGCTTCCACAACTTCTTCATCTCCTTTCTCTTCCTCAGGCCGGATACTCTTAGGTCTGCCACACAGTCTCACATTTTTGCCAGACAAGAGCTTCAGTGCTTTCTCTAAAGTAACCTCACCTGGTTCCGTGTTCTGCGAAGTACCAAGTTATCCTCAATGAAAACGACAATGCTTTAACTCATTTCATAACATAGAAAACATATTGTGGATGCAGATCCACACCTTATTTCCGTATCAAATATATCACCAACATCTCCTAATAAATGCTCCTCTTATTCTACCTATATCATACTCTAAGAAAGTATCATACAACAGTACATTACTATACCTTTGGAACAGTAGCCATAGTGCGGCGATGTCGAACAGTAAATCCAGATTTACTAAGCTTCAACTGCACAGGCTGTCCATCTTTAGGGTGGGTTCCCTGGTCATAAATCAGCATACCAAGTCGTCAGCACTCCAAAATGTTGAAACAGCCTAGCCAGAAATGCAATAACTTTAACCTTTATATTAGTCTTACCAGTGTCAGAGGATAGCGTAATAATTCGAGAGCACTTTCAAGCGTAATGGAGTTCACATCCTTTATCTGAAAAATAAGGTTGCAGGAGATTTCTCAGTAAGAAAAGGTAAGCATTATATTACCAGGACATTACTGCATATGCGCACTGGACGTGTGATCAGTATGCCTCCATTTATGGAAGAAGAGAGTGAGAAACATATATATATATATATATTAATTGATAAAACTCCAACATACATGGGCTGCATTTGCTCGTTTTGGTAAGTGCCCTTTTTTATCTTCACCGAGCTGTACATAATGCCCATAGGGGCCACACTTTAAAATAACCTGACAAGGAAATGGATTCAGCAAATTAAATTTATAAGAAAATTGTCATCAGAAAAGGGTCAGAACAGCGAGACCTTCTCACTGGTATTGGGATGAAGACCCAGCAATTTGGGCTCTTCTACGCAGGTATTCTTTGGAGGATCATCTTCATCTTCATCCTCTCCATAAAGCGTTTTAGCAATGAACCTGTATATGAACCACATAGTTAATAATATAGATAGATTAAAAACTCTAAAAAAAAGTTAATAGGTAAAATCTGATGGAGAGAATACATGAGTAAGCATCTCAGGTGTAAAAAGTTAGAGGCTTAACAGCCTGCGACTTACTTGCATGAAGGGTACTGATCACAACCGATGAAATACCCCGTACCAAACTTACTTACTTTGAAACTTAAGGTGCCTTCCATACAACTGAAACATGGAAAGAAACCCAATAACGATCAACATACACTGATTCAAAACTATAAAGAAACTTTGCGTCTTATTTAGGCCTCCTCTGTATATCACTGACGTGAAAGTATCTTTAGCATGGGCAGCCTTATATGAAAGCATGGGTTTCTTCAAATTTTGAATCAGATGCTCTATCTTGAAATTGATTAGCATTTCTAATTTTGATTAAGTAGGAGGGAATAATGGTATGTAGACCTCGGGCATGTCCTACTGGGACCAGGAAGGGAAGAAAACAGAAAGTCCTCATATTTTTTTTCCAACATTTTCTCCACCTGTAAATGTATGATAATGTAAGAAACTAACGAGAGAAATTGTAGAAAGAAAGTAGACTTCCAGAGTTCATTCTTGTAAGAAAGTACCTGTGAGCGATGGACATTTTCAACACGTTTACAATACGCGCTGAATCGTGTCCAGTAGTCTCTTAGGAGACCTTTCCATTCAGTTACACCACCAGAAACGTTATCAAGCTGAAAGAAAAATCAATAATAAGGAAAAAATTGAGTATCTCATCTTGCAATATTGGAAAATATTTATGCAAATGTAGAAACTGCTATAGTTAACAGAGAGTCAAGTGAAGAACAAACTAAATATCCACCTCAGTCTCCATATCAGCAGTAAAACTATAGTCTGTGACCTCAGTGAAGTAGTTGCTAAGAAAAGCTGAAACCTGGAAAGATAATTCAGAGGTTAGAAAGATATGTTGCGCTGGTTGGTATCTAAATCATCAATTAGTGAGCTCTATTTTTTAGGAAAATACCATCCTCCCACGGAATTCCGGATACAGCGCTCTACTCTTTATTGTTACGTACTTTCTGTCCTGTAAAAAATATAAAAGGTGTCAAAATGCTGCCAGTCTATGCCTCACATGAAAGGAGGGGTATTGCTAATTCCAGAGGACGGGAGAGCCTCTTAACCTTCAGCAAGAAACAGAAGCACTAGAAAAATGCCAACAGTTTCCTAATACGAGCACATACCTGTAAAACCCTAAATATAGATGCGTATGTCGAGGGTCTACCTATCCCGAGCTCCTCTAGCTTTTTAATCTGAAACACATTAAAACAGTTTTAACAAATTATGTATCGTGAAACCTGGAGGCAGTAAAAAAATCTCAGCCTAATGTCTGCACAACAACCGAATTCAGCACTCATACAAAAAGAAACTTCTTATCAATTCATGCTTAGCTACCATCTTACTGAAACAGAGATAAATTACTGTTGATGAGAACTGTTTAAGATCAATGCTTAACTTCAAGAATAATGAAAGCATCGGGTGGAAACTTGAGTGAAAGCATTATCTAGCTTAACAGGAACCAAAATAAGCTAATGGAGACTAGAATGTAAAGTGTCAGATTTCATTACACGTTTCCTGATTAATTGAGTCTTGAACTTAAGAAAAGTAAGTTAGATTGTATAAAGAAACAAGAAGGCAAAAGGACGGATACTTTTTGGAAAAAAAATTGTGTCAGTGTCCTCTTCTCATCTTCCTAATCATATTCCTTCCTCTTCGCCTATAGAAAACTAAATCACCGTGACCGCTAATTCCAAAAAGAGCCTACACTGATGATTAACATATTGTGGAACTGGATCTTAAAAACTTTTGACACAAAGGAAATGGGAGTGCTATACCAGAGACCCCTCAGAATAGCGTGGTGGGGGCAGAGTATGGTGCTGCTTGAGCTCCACTTCACCAATATGTAGCAGATCCCCATTCTAAAAAGAGGAGGAACACCAATTAAAGGTCCAGTAGTTCTCATAAAAGAAAAATTGAAGCCAGAAAGAAAATGAATCCACGGTACAAAACAAAGCTGAAAAAAACAAGGTTGTGATATTAGAAATGGTACCTTTAACAAACTGAGAGTTTCAAAAGTTTCCTCACGCTCTCTATTCTGATCATCATCTTTATTTTTGATTGCTTTAGCTTCAGGATCCTACAATATCACCAGGGACCAGGAGAAACAACAAAAACTACTTTAGCACATGTCCAAAATGAAGAAGGATCAAGCATTAGCTGATATCAAACAAAATAAAAATCCACAAAAGGCAAAAGCCGTCAAAATAAACATGCAGATAACAATCACAGAAGAAAAATTTTACGAAGAATTGCTCCTAAAGCCATATCTAGGGAATCATAAGCACATGTGAGACATTAAAAACCTACCTAATGATATAACTGCCAGGTAATCAACGATAATATGAAATAGGTTGTACCTCGTAAACTGCCTGGTATCCAAGGAATTCGACTTTTGAGCATGATGATCTGAAGATAATGGATTCAGAGGCATTTCCAATATCAAGTTGTATCTGAGAAAGAAAAGAGTCAGGAAAAAATTGGAGAAATATTTTGGATTTCAAAATATTAAATTTTCATTAATCAATATCGGTAGATGGGAAAATACAGTTACATACTCTCTTTTTTCCATTCTTTTTCTCAATAAGAAAAATAGCACATATATTACCTGCGCAATGGAAGCAGGCTCCATCTGACATGCCACAGCTCGTGACCATATCAAGGTATATAATTTGAGAGAATCCGTATCAAGCAGGCTAGCAATCATTGCTGGAAATGCATAGAAAGATATTGAGAGTTACGAAAGTAAATCATATGGTAAATTATTGATGATGACTAATATAAATCCACCAGTCTTACGGAAGCAAGGTAAATTATTTACTTACACGGTAATCTACGTATATCGGTAGGTCTAATAGCTTCATGGGCCTCCTGAGCGTTCTTAACCTTTTTAAAATATTTACGAGGACTACCTGATGTGAAATTATTCCCATACCTGCAGAAAATAAGTAATGCTGCTATAGTTTTCTCTGAGTATAACTGACTACGTAGAATAACCTCACAGATGCATTCATATGCCATACCTTTCTGCCACCAAGGACTGTATATCTTTGATAGCTTCATCAGCTATCTGATGGGAACAGAAACAAATGAAAAACGAAATAAAATAAATCAAAGAAAATTAAAGTGAAGTTGTAACATATAGCAAGATGAATCAGTCAAAAAGCAATGTTCTTGAAAAATCTAAACAAAAAGAATGCCCATAGCAGAAAATACACAATTAAAGAGATCACCCACATGTAAACCATCCGTCCGCATGTATGTTATAAGACCAGCTGATTTACCATCGGACAGTTGGACTCCCTCATATAGTTTTTGAGCGAGCTGCAGTGTACTTTATTATCAGAAATATGCACTCAATGAAAAGTGAACGAAAAAGAAAAAGGTTTCAGTTCCTCAACCTTCATGGTATGTGCTGTTGAAAAATGCAATTTGTTAGCAGCATCCTGCTGAAGGGTCGATGTTATGTATGGAGTTGGTGGATTTTTCCGTGTAGTGCTTTTTTTAGTGCCCTTCACTAGAAAACCTTCTGATCTGATCCTTTGCTCAATGTCCTGTGCATTGGCTTTAGAGCTGATAGAAAGCTGATTTAACCTTTTTGAATCTAAACTGGTTAAGTGAGCTGAAAATGTGGCTGAATTATCTTTCCCTTGCACTTTGATTCCTACAGTCCAGTACTCCTGAGACTTAAATCCGTCAATTTCACTTTCTCTATCACATACAAGAGCCAAAGCAGCCGACTGGACTCGCCCAGCTGACGGGCAACCTGGTAGTTTCCTCCAAAGTAGTGGTGAAATATTAAATCCGATTAGATAATCAAGAGCACGCCGTGCAAGATAAGCATGTACCAAGTCCCCATCAATTTCTCGTGGGGACTGAAGTGCACTTTTTATTGCTGACTCAGTTATTTCATGGAAAGCAACCCTTGCTACTGTCATACTTTCGTCTAAGGCACCCTGCTGCTGCAACATCTCTATGATGTGCCAGGCAATTGCCTCTCCTTCACGATCTGGATCCGACGCAAGAATCAAATTTTCAGCTCTGAGGAATAAGGTAAACAAAATGAGATAGAGAAGTACAATAGGAAAAACCATAGGAAAGAAGTGGTTCATATCATCTGAAGCTTGAACCAGTCACATATCTCAATAGCTAGACAGCACAATGACACACCCGGAAATTATTCTAAAATTAGGGAATAGACGATAACAGTAACAGTGGATTTCTAAAGTAGTGAAACAGGCAAGAAACCGTACCCATTTAATGCCACCTTTATGCTCTTAATATGAGTCCAGGCGGAAGATGGAACCTCCCAAACCATGCTGAAATCATCATCTGGCCTCACTGAACCAGACCTTGAGGCCAGGTCCCTGATATGACCATAACTTGGCAACACCTCATACATGTCACCAAGATAACCCTGAATAATCTTTGCTTTTGTGACTGACTCGACGACAATGACAGATTTTCCACTTGGTGGATAAAGCGGTTTAGATGCATTTTGACCTCGATGCTCTATGCTGTTTTTCATGTGTTGAGGAACCAGCTTCTGTTTTGGTGCATTGCTTGCTTTTGTTGACTTCAAATGCGGTTGTTTCGACTTGGAATTTGATGGAGCAGGACTTTTGGGCTCCTCCACAGTGGGATTTTTTGCCACCTCCTTCTGAGAACTGTACTGTTAGGTAAAAGCAAGGGTAAGACTATTATGTTCCTAACAATATTAAATTTTAATACCGTAGCAGATGACGACTTCCGATTTCCAGAACCAGAATGTTTTGGCTTGGGAACGCTTATCGGACTCTCTTCTAGAGAGACCGGCTCCAAAACTGGTACCACTGAAGAAGATTTATCTTCGACTTTCTTGCTTTTGGGGCGCCGTTTTGTTTTGACAGTAGTGGCTTGATTACCACTGCTAGCAGGTGAGGCTGCAGTCGATAGTTCCACCTTGATGCCACTGCTACCATCTCCAATAAATGGTTCAGTAGAAGTCACCACTTCAGCTTCCGAGGAAGCCAAGACATTAAGCTTCTTTGGGTTCTTATTAAATTTCTTGAAACCTAATTTATTTCCACCAGATTTCTCATCACCACCAACAATGTTATCTTTATTTCCAGTATTGGGGAGTTGAGAAGAATATTTCCCAGCTGGTTTCCCAGCCTGCTCCTGTTTTTGTGCATTGCTTGCTTTTGTTGAGTTCCAATGCTGTTGTTCCGACTTGGAATTTGAGGGAGTAGAACTTTTGGGTCCCTCCACAGTTGGATTGTTTGCCACCTCCTTCTGAGAACTGTACTGTTAGGTGATATAAGCAAAAGTAAGACTCTATGTTTACGAAAAATTTACAAGTTTAATACCTCAGCAGATGAAGAATTCCGATTCCTGGAACCAGATTGTCTTGACTTGGGAACGCTTTTAAAACTCTCTTCTACAGGGACCGCCTCCAAAACCGATACCGTTGATGAAGATTTACCTTCGACTTTCTTGCTCTTTGGCTGCCGTTTTGTTTTGACAGTAGAGGCTTGCTTAGCATTGCTAGCAGGTGAAGCTGCAGTTGATAGTTCCACCTTGATGCCACTGTTAACATCTCCAGTAACTGGTTCAGTAGAAGCCACCACTTCAGCTTTTGTGGAAGCCAAAACCTTATGTTTCTTCCACTTCTTATTAAATTTCTTGAAACCTATTTTATTCCCACCAACCTTTTCAACACCACCAACAATGCTATCCTTAATTCCAGTATTAGGGACTTGAGAAAAATATCTCCTCGTAAATGGTCTGAAACTATTTCCAAAGCATCTTGAAGTCGAACTGCTCCAATGTGATGCATAACTAAGGGAACCGAGAAGACTTAGATGCGAAGGAAGTGCGCAAACTAACTTAAAACAACTTGCATTTTCTCCTTTAAACTGAAGCTGGGATACATTTCTGTATACTCTATCGACCCGAGCTACTGAAGAGGAAGAGGAAGCTGGGAAATTCTGAATCGCCCTGCACTGCAACTGCAACGACAAAAAAACAAGTAATCGCCAGGATTCCATGAGTTCTACTGATGAATTTTCAAACGCTTATACATAACATAAACGAAAAATTGAAGCTCAATGAAACAAACTTGACTCCATTTCAATACTAGAACGACGAAAGTATAATGATTTAGCTATAAAAGACCAAACTTTAAATCGAGAATCTAATAATTTAGTATCCCACCAGCGGAAGAGTCGAATAACAAACCTTAGCCATGATAGGACGAAGAGACAGAACTGATGTCGAAGAAGAAGACTTAGCAGCCGCCAGTGAGATGGTTCTCTGCATTGAGAATACTCTGCTTGATTCAGAAACTTTCAAATCGCACGGCGAGTGATTCCGTAGCTTTTCATAAATCGAGCAGAAGAAGAAAGATTTTGTTAATGGCGGAGATGTCTGGTAAAGAAATTCTGAAGGGTTTACACTTTACTCAGTCTCTGGGGTTTATCTGCTTAGTGTGCCTTATAACTCGGGTCGGGTATAGGTCAGGATCAATTGGATCCGGAAAATTACCCGGTCAACTGCTTAGTCAAAATAGATTAAGGGTCGGGTATTCGTGGCCCAAATAAGACATCCGGATCCTAGCAGCAGAGTAAGGTCTCTCTCTCTCTCGCCTTCGTCTTCTTCTTCTGGTGAGTTTAGCTTCTGCTCCATCCGATTCAACTATTTTCTCAGAAAGTTGCGTTCTTCTTTGTGTAAGTGATAGAATTTAGGTATTGTGTCTCGCTCTCTCCAATTTCTTGCTTGTTAGGTTCGTGATTTCAGCTGTAGTCAGATTCACCGTGTGTATAGTTCGATGTTTCTCGTTGTATAGATACTGATTCGCTAATGGCAGTTACTTCTCTCGCTTTGAATGTATTGAGAACTTGGCTGTGTTGATTCATATGACCCAAATTCGAATGCTTTTGCTTTTGCAATCTTCTCAGGAATACTAGCTGAATCTATAGAACACAAGTGTTTCAACGTTTATATATGGATCACAGGCAGCACGATTATGCTGCGTCTTCTGGGTTGCCTTATGCTCAGCAACAGCAGCAACAAGGCCCCAACTTTCAACAGCAACAACCGCAATTCGGATTCCATCAGCAACATCAACAGTATCCAGCACCAATGAACGCTTCTGGTTTCATTCCTCCTCATCCTTCTATGCAGCAATTCCCTTACCAGCATCCTATGCATCAGCAGCAGCAGCAACCCCAGCTTCTTCCTCATCCTCCTCACCCGCAGATGTTTGGTCAACAGCAACCTCAGGCATTCCTTCCTCATTTACCTCCACATCACCTTCCTCCGCCATTCCCTGGACCGTATGATTCCAGCTCCTCCTCCTCCTCCACCAGCTGATCCAGAGCTGCAAAAGCGAATTGATAAGCTTGTTGAGTATTCGATTAAGAATGGTCCGGAGTTTGAGGCTATGATGCGAGATAGACAGAAGGATAATCCTGATTATGCGTTTTTGTTTGGGGGTGAAGGGCATGGTTATTACCGCTATAAGCACTTTCTCTCTATGCATCCCCCTGGAGGACCCTTTGATCCTCCATTTCCGTCATCTTCTATGCCTATGATACATCATCCGCCAAATCCCATGATGAGTCCTTCAATGAACAATGTGCCCGGTGCATTGGCAGTTCCACCAAGCCGCCAACCTCCTTTCCCATCATTCCATGACCACCACCAGCTGCAACAGCATCTTCCGCAACCTCATCCTTTTGCCCCATGCTCGCCCTGATTTTGATCAGTCAACTCATGCATTCCGAGGTCTTTCTGGTCCACTCCCTACTGATGTTGCTATGGAACTAAATAGTGTCTTGGGCAACCTTAATGGCACAAAAGAGTCTATCAAAAGTGCTAAGATTTGGTTCATGCAGAGATCTCCCTTTGCACCAGCTTTAGCAGAGGCACTAAGAGAAAGGGTTTTTGCAATGGATGATTCAGATAGACAGATGCACATAGTTTATCTAGCTAATGACATTCTCTTGACAGGTATCTAAACTTAATTTCTGATCGCTGTTTACATAATGTAAGAGGTCTTCTGCATATATGTAGTTTTTCGTTTATCTTATCTTATTAACATTATGATGGGTTGCAACATTATGATGCTTCTACCCTAATATTTTTATATTTTTTTCACTAACGTTTTGCTTCCTTAAACACAGTTTGCAACGGAGGACAAACATGCATGAGTTTGACAATGAAGCTCTTGCTTTCAGACCTGTTTTGGGTTCCATGCTGGGAGGATTTACCACTTCCCACAGAACAAGGAAGAAAACCAGTCACGTCTGGAGAAGATTTTGCAGTTTTGGGCTTCTAAGGAGGTTTTTGATCAAGACACCATCTCCTCCCTTGAGAAAGAGATGAAAAGTGGACCACCTGCAAATACCTTTTCTCATTCGCCCATTACAGCAGCAAACTCCTTACAACGTACAGGTACTCCCGCTCTTCCGTGAGAGAGGGCAAAAAATATAACTCACCCTATGTGTAAGACGAATTTGATATAGATTTGACCATACATCAACAACTTTTTA